>NC_059577.1:29289257-29509257 GCF_020424385.1 Procambarus clarkii | reverse complement strand
TCAAGAATTAAATTGGTCTATACAACAGGCTTCAGATGAACTAGGGTAGGATAACAGCTCTTGCTTGCAGTTTCACTAGGTATATGTTCTTTTTTTTTTTTTGCAGGGATATTCCTGCGCGGGCCCTAAGCCTATAGGTATATGTCGTTTGACAACCCTTATGAATGGCATAAGGGTTGTCAAACCCTTATGACATTCCTCATGCCTGCCTGGCCTGCCAGGCATGAGGCCAGGCAGGCCAGGCAGAGATACTGAAGGAAGCTGTGGTATTGAGCGCAGTATGGTAGAGCCCGCGCACAGTGCTTGGTGAATGTGTTGGATGACGCTATGATAAAGAGTGTAACCTTGTCCCTTTCTAGACATTACGGTACCTCCCCATCATCAGCGTTGCCACCACCACTACAATCGCTGTAACCACTACCATCACCGCTATACAACCACTACTACTACTACCACCACCATCATTAACAGAGTTTAGGGGTACATTATAACTTTAACCCAACCACACCACACCTCACAACATCACCATCAACACAACTATCTCATAATAGTAACACTACCTACCGTCCGCAGTTGAAGCCTCCTTCATTATTCTCAAAAACTATCCAGAAAAAACAAAACAAAAATTGTTTACGTATTTTTCCGGATTAAATAAGTTTAAACAAAATCCGTTATGCATCGCAGGCCGTCCGTCCGCTCCACCAGCACTCTTGCAAACAACCGAAATATCCGTATAATTTCGCTCAGCAGAGACCGCTTTAATTTGTCAAGTCATCAGAGTTCGTCAAAGATTCACGAAGATATACGACTTAAAAAGTGCCTTGGCCCCTCCATTTTTAAGGGCAGGCAAAAGAGGCTATTCACACTTCTTTTTAAATTCGCTATTTTTCTCCCGGCAACAAAGAAAGAGAAGCGAGGCTGCCGCAAGTGCTCTAGACAAAAACATTCCCTAACCATAAATCTCTCCCTGACAACGAAAATGTCTTTATACGCGCAATATAACACTTGTCATTTATCATATTCACTGTAGGTAGAGCACTAGACTCCAAGTTTGCATTAAACAACTGTTATTCAGTTATGTTCTGCAGATCTGCAATGTTCTTTACAGCGTGCTTTGATGTTATTTTCCTTTGTTCTCTTTGTTATTATCATTTTCATTCCATTCGAACTTTAGCTGAGGTATACGGTAATGTAGAACAGTTTCGCATTGGCATAAATGCTACTTTTTCCTTTTATCCATAATACGGATGACCTTCACTTGGAGTGGGGGTTCTGGGAGTTCTTTTACTCCCCGAGCCCGGCCCGGGGCCAGGCTCGACCTGTGATAACTTGGTCAAACAGGCTGTTGCTTGGAGCGGCTCACATACATATTACAACCTGATCGGTCCGGCACTTCTTGCAGTAACTGGTTTCATTTTTCTTGAACATGTCAAGTAAGGTGTCTACACTAGGGGTAGTAAGATATCTACACTTGGGGTAGTAGGGAATCTACACTACGTTCTAAATATGAATTTAAATACTTCCAATTTACAAAAAAAAAAAAAAGTATTCGTCATCAAAAGTTTTATGACAAAGACCGTATACATATAGTATATGTATATACAGTACTGAATATGTATATGCTAAATATATATATCAACCTATGCTCCTGTTCAGACAGTACGTCTTGTAGCTATGTGCACCACAGTACAAACATTGACGTATTAAGGAATTTAAGATAGTAGAATTTTGTACTATTCACTTTAGAGTCAGAAAAAAATGAAGTTAAAAAACAAATTTAAATATTCCTAGGCCTAGTATAGCACATATATGTACTATATTAGGCCTCGGATAACTTGTATTTAGCCTAGGAAGGTGACGTTAGTTTAGTTTATCTTTGCAACATAAGTAGAAAATTGTTTTCCTGTTTGTCTAAATTCAATAGTACTGATTTATACTTTCTAATTGCGTTGTACGTCGGTATATGTACTATGGTCCTCATCCTTCCTATAAGTACTAACAAACAGGAGGATATATATATATATATATATATATATATATATATATATATATATATATATATATATATATATATATATATATATATATATATATATGTATATATATATATATATATATATATATACATATATATATATATATATATATATATATATATATATATATATATATATATATATATATGTCGTACCTAGTAGGCAGAACGCACTTCTCAGCCTACTATGCAAGGCCCAATTTGCCTAATAAGCCTAGTTTTCATGAATTAATTATTTTTCGACTACCTAACCTAACCTAACCTAACTTTTTCGGCTACCTAACCTAATTTAACCTATAAAGATAGGTTAGGTTAGGTTAGGTAGGGTTGGTTAGGTTCGGTCATATATCTACGTTAATTTTAACTCTAACAAAAAAAAAATTGACCTCATACATAATGAAATGGGTAGCTTTATCATTTCATAAGAAAAAAATTAAAGAAAATATAATAATTCAGGAAAACTTGGCTTATTAGGCAAATCGGGCCTTGCGTAGTAGGCTGAGAAGTGCGTTCTGGCTACTAGGTACGACATATATATATATATATATATATATATATATATATATATATATATATATATATATATATATATATATATATGTATTTACTTATCATAAAATAGTAGGCGATGTGCATCAAGTTATCGGGTATTAGGTGTTATAAAGCCTACAATACGCTTTGGAAGTTCCTGTACACTTAAAACGTCGATTAAAAGTTGAGAGGCGGGACCCAAGAGCCGTGGCTCATCCCCCGCAAATAGAACTGAGTATAAATCAGGTACAGTATTAGATGAATTCTGTGGATGGCAAATATCGTATGTTGATTGACTTTACTGCGAATTATTGACTGTTAAAGTAGGTTAACGATATCAATCTGGCGCGTGTAACAGATGCGGTTAGTGTGGCTCCATACCGCTGAAAGTTAGTGTGGCCCACTTCCGGACCGCTGTAAGTTAGTGTGGTCCACACCCGGACCGCTGTAAATTAGTGTGGTCCACTCTCGGACCGCTGTAAGTTAGTGTGACCCACTCCCGGACCGCTGTAAGTTAGTGTGGCCCACTCCCGGACCGCTGTAAGTTAGTGTGACCCACTCCCGGACCGCTGTAAGTTAGTGTGGCCCACTCCCGGACCGCTGTAAGTTAGTGTGGCCCACTCCCGGACCGCTGTAAGTTAGTGTGACCCACTCCCGGACCGCTGTAAGTTAGTGTGGTCCACACCCGGACCGCTGTAAATTAGTGTGGTCCACTCTCGGACCGCTGTAAGTTAGTGTGGGCCACTCCCGGACCGCTGTAAGTTAGTGTGGCCCACTCCCGGACCGCTGTAAGTTAGTGTGGCCCACTCCCGAACCGCTGTAAGTTAGTGTTGTCCACTCCCGAACAGCTGTAAGTTAGTGTGGCCCACTCCCGGGCCGCTGTAAGTTAGTGTGGCCCACTCCCGGACCGCTGTAAGTTAGTGTGACCCACTCCCGGACCGCTGTAAGTTAGTGTGGCCCACTCCCGAACCGCTGTAAGGTAGTGTGATCCACTCCCGGACCGCTGTAAGTTAGTGTGACCCACTCCCGAACCGCTGTAAGTTAGTGTGGCCCACTCCCGAACCGCTGTAAGTTAGTGTGGCCCACTCCCGGACCGCTGTAAGTTAGTGTGGCCCACTCCCGGACCGCTGTAAGTTAGTGTGACCCACTCCCGAACCGCTGTAAGGTAGTGTGATCCACTCCCGGACCGCTGTAAGTTAGTGTGACCCACTCCCGGACCGCTGTAAGTTAGTGTGGTCCACACCCGGACCGCTGTAAGTTAGTGTGGCCCAGTCCCGAACCGCTGTAAGGTAGTGTGATCCACTCCCGGACCGCTGTAAGTTAGTGTGACCCACTCCCGGACCGCTGTAAGTTAGTGTGGCCCACTCCCGGACCGCTGTAAGGTAGTGTGACCCACTCCCGGACCGCTGTAAGGTAGTGTGACCCACTCCCGGACCGCTGTAAGTTAGTGTGGCCCACTCCCGGACCGCTGTAAGGTAGTGTGATCCACTCCCGGACCGCTGTAAGTTAGTGTGACCCACTCCCGGACCGCTGTAAGTTAGTGTGGTCCACACCCGGACCGCTGTAAATTAGTGTGGTCCACTCTCGGACCGCTGTAAGTTAGTGTGGGCCACTCCCGGACCGCTGTAAGGTAGTGTGACCCACTCCCGGACCGCTGTAAGGTAGTGTGACCCACTCCCGGACCGCTGTAAGTTAGTGTGGCCCACTCCCGGACCGCTGTAAGGTAGTGTGATCCACTCTCCGATCGCTGTAAGTTAGTGTGGTCCACTCCCGAACCGCTGTAAGTTAGTGTGGCCCACTCCCGAACCGCTGTAAGTTAGTGTGACCCACTCCCGGACCGCTGTAAGTTAGTGTGGCCCACTCCCGGACCGCTGTAAGGTAGTGTGACCCACTCCCGGACCGCTGTAAGTTAGTGTGGCCTACTCCCGGGCCGCTGTAAGGTAGTGTGATCCACTCCCGAATCGCTGTAAGTTAGTGTGGCCCACTCCCGGACCGCTGTAAGGTAGTGTGATCCACTCTCGGATCGCTGTAAGTTAGTGTGGTCCACTCCCGAACCGCTGTAAGTTAGTGTGGCCCACTCCCGAACCGCTGTAAGTTAGTGTGACCCACTCCCGGACCGCTGTAAATTAGTGTGGCCCACTCCCGGACCGCTGTAAGGTAGTGTGACCCACTCCCGGACCGCTGTAAGTTAGTATGGCCCACTCCCGGACCGCTGTAAGGTAGTGTGATCCACTCCCGAATCGCTGTAAGTTAGTGTGGCCCACTTCCGGACCGCTGTAAGTTAGTGTGGCCCACTCCCGGACCGCTGTAAGTTAGTGTGGCCCACTCCCGGACCGCTGTAAGGTAGTGTGACCCATTCCCGGACCGCTGTAAGGTAGTGTGACCCACTCCCGGACCGCTGTAAGTTAGTGTGGCCCACTCCCGGACCGCTGTAAGGTAGTGTGATCCACTCTCGGATCGCTGTAAGTTAGTGTGGTCCACTCCCGAACCGCTGTAAGTTAGTGTGGCCCACTCCCGAACCGCTGTAAGTTAGTGTGACCCACTCCCGGACCGCTGTAAGTTAGTGTGGCCCACTCCCGGACCGCTGTAAGGTAGTGTGACCCACTCCCGGACCGCTGTAAGTTAGTGTGGCCCACTCCCGGACCGCTGTAAGGTAGTGTGATCCACTCCCGAATCGCTGTAAGTTAGTGTGGCCCACTCCCGGACCGCTGTAAGTTAGTGTGACCCACTCCCGGACCGCTGTAAGTTAGTGTGACCCACTCCCGGACCGCTGTAAGTTAGTGTGGCCCAGTCCCGAACCGCTGTAAGGTAGTGTGATCCACTCCCGGACCGCTGTAAGTTAGTGTGACCCACTCCCGGACCGCTGTAAGTTAGTGTGGCCCACTCCCGGACCGCTGTAAGGTAGTGTGACCCACTCCCGGACCGCTGTAAGGTAGTGTGACCCACTCCCGGACCGCTGTAAGTTAGTGTGACCCACTCCCGGACCACCGTAAGTTAGTGTGGTCCACTCCTGGACCGTTATAGGTGTGGCCACCTCAGAGGACACCGGCATATTTCCACCTGTATGGAGTAGGGCGGTCAGTCACTCGAGGCTACACAAAACGTTTTATGCTACATCACCTACTGACGCGTTCCTAGGCCTACAACTCTCCTAGGCCTACCTTACTATGTTCACCTGCTTTTCTATCATATAATTCCCCCTCCCTAGCCTCATGGCCCCCGCTCCTCATCTCTTACAGACAAGCTATCATTCCTATTCCTGTAGTAGCTACCATCCCTATCCCTATGATAGCCACCATCTCCATCCATATGGTAGCCACCATCCCTATTGTTGCTATCCCTATTGTTGCTCCCTCACAGTACCCATTGTTAATCACTACGTAAATCATATTAATAACACATATCTTTACTAAAAGGGAGGTAAGGCTTTTACCAACTCAATGCTGGTCGAGTGCTATCGATGCTAACTCATACAGAATCTCTAGATTAGTTTAGTTTAATTAGTTTAGTATGGAGATCACAGCTCATAGTGTGAATGGCGGCAGGACGGTTATGCTCACTTTATGGGCTCAGGAACTAGACCCAATGCTCTTTGAAATTAAGTATATTTACATTTAAAAGTACATTCTAGTTACAGCCTATTCCATGTCATGCTCTCTACACCCATTCATGAATTTTTAAATAACTCTTAAAATAATCTTTTTAAATAAATTTTTAAATAATCAGTATTGTTCAAGAATTATATGTTCCATAGGTATTGCAAGTACGTGTCTGGTAGAATTGAATGAGGGGACCTCTTTGCACCCACCACCATCACCCTAACACCCAAAACCCTCACCCTAACACCCACAACCCTCACTTTAACAACCACAACCCTCACCCTACCACCAACCACCCTAACCCACAACCCTCACCATACCTCCCAACACCCCTCACCCTAGCACCCACCACCCAGATTGTTGAATACCCAAGCAAGAATCATCAAACGTGTTGTAGACTCGAATATCAAACCGGTTGTAGACTCGTCTTCCCATCGCGAAGTCACCCACGAGCCAGACTTAAAATTGTCCACTTAATTACTTAGGTACCTTAAAAGGATCGCTTGGCAATATATAATGATATTGGACATCTCTGGTCATTTCATTAAACGTTTCGTTAATCTGCCAGCCTGACTGTCAACTACCTCACGGAAAGGCGTAACACATTTAATTTCAAAAGTATTAACGAGGAACCCAGAATATTCTGTTTCCACAATTGTAAAGCTGTTATTATGTTTAAAATATATATGTTCCTCGACAAAGGTTATCAGGCAAGAGGAATTTGTAACAGTTCATACGATCCATTCCTTGGCTATTCCTACTTCCCTAAATATGTCAAACTGGCACGATGGGAATTAGGTACGCCTAAAGTGAATACTAGCCTAGTCAAATTTAATATATATACCTTTTTCCTAACTGTAACTGCTATGCGCGCTGTACCCCCCATCAATTTCTAAATATTCCAACGAAACGTAGTTGGTTTCCGTGCTACGAAACAGGGAGAGACCCAGAAAGAATGACGAGAATCCTACCCGATGGAACAAAAAAAACTTTTCTACTTGGATTCCCCCTACGATAGTATCTCAGCCCCTCTTTCAGAGGTTCATGTCGTCGGACCTCTCATTCGCTGACTGAGATTGTAATGGAGAATTTCTATGCAAATCCACTTGCAGTAAAGCAAACAAATTACAACTGAATAATTCAGAAAATTAAATCATTCTGATACATTGTTTACTTCAATTTAAGTAACTTTAAAGCTACAATTGTTACATATTAGCACTGTATATATCATATATCCGAATACTTTACTAACATGTTAATGCTAAATTCTTTAGAAAGTCACCTAGAAGCACGATCGAGCTGTCACAACCACTCTTCAACCTCCACACAACCATCGCTCTGCCAGCAACCTCCCTTAAACCAAAACAAACCGCAAACCTCCCTGTTTAAGAACCACAGTCGACTGCCGCCCTCAACCTGGTTTATACACAAAAAAATATAATTAAAGATAATCCGGGATGGAGTGGAGCCGCCACAGCGCCTGTAAGAGGATCTGGTTCCACAAAAGGGACTGACGAAGCGGCCCTTGTGGAATCCAAGGCGGGACCGCCATGGGGCCCCCAGTCCTTGAAATTAAATACCAAACCAATTTCTCAACTGTCCTACAGATGCTCATCTTACTGACAAGGAAAGCGCAGTTGTTGGTGTCCTGTGAGTAATCGATGACATAGTTGCATGTAGATAATATATTCACTGCAGGAAATTCTCTCTTCCAATATGGCATTTTACACAAGGCTAAACCGCGCATGTTTTGATCATAGCCTATCAAGGGCGTTCTCCAACGTTCCTAATCTAGGCATGTTTCTTTTATCACAATATTATCAATCACTTGACTTACTTCAGTGCATTAAATTGCCCCCAAAAAATAATTTGCAACATTTTGCAAATTGTATTACTTTGTATTAGTGTATTAGTATTGTATTATTGTTTACTGTATTGTATTTATTATTGTATTATATTGTATTTATTATTTACAGTATTGTATTGTATTACAAATTATATTAGTTTACATTCTATGCGTGCAAGAATATACGAAGTGAAATTTATCATTTATTTGATTATTTAATTGATATAATACTGTATGTGAAAGGCGTTTATGGTCGAGGGTGTAGTATACACCAGTATAATGAGCAAAACATATAATAATTACAATGAATAATAAGTGTAGAATGATTTCAGACAGTATAATGAGTAAAATATGAGTACATAGAGCATATTAAAGAGGTTACAGGGAGAATAATGAGTACAATAAATAGTATATTAACTGCCTGAGTATAATGAGTGGCAGCTAGGAGTGTGATGAATTCAGGAAGTATACCAAGTACAATAAATGAAACAAGTACAGGGAATAACGAGTAGACTCGCTCATACAGCTGGCATGCACATTGACAGTCAGAGGTATTGATGCAAGTCAAGCCTGGCCATAGAGTAGAAGCACTCTTAACCCCAGCTTGTAGAAGCACACACAGCGTTAAAAGGCTAATAACGAGAGGCGGAGCACGCAAGGACCCCCTCCCCCCCCCCCCCTCCATAACAACCAGAGGTAACGTCGGAAGTCATTTGTTTAGTACCTGCGCCCACCCGCACTGTTGAGGAGAGCATGCGACTAGCTGATGAGTGTGTGTGGGGGGGGGAGGGGGGACCTGCTGACGAGTGAGTGCCACCAGCTGAGGTCCCGCCCAGCCTGTCACCTTGCTGGCACTGACTGGTCTGCCAGCATGGCACTAATTCCTCAAGCCCTTCCACACATCAGGCTGACCACTACTAACCTCTTCACAACCATCACCAGTGTCGTATTTAAATACAAAGGAGGAACCCATTAGTATATAACACGAATATTGTTACAACATGATCGCATGTCAGTGGTGACGTCACAACTATAACTCTCCTACCTTCAACTAAGGCGTTTACAACTAAACGACTCAATCTAAACACCAATCTAAATTACACCCCACAACCCTTTACCCATGCAACATACAACCCACAACCCCAGCTAGCGTCCTTCTACCAACAAAACTACAACTTTAACGACAAGGAAATGTATAATAGTCTATATGCCTACTCTATTACAAGAGTCGAACCTATAGAGGATTTGGATGTCCCTGTATAGACGCTTACAGAGGCCTGGATATTGGACCTGTAAACCAAGACTAATATCAAGCTGAGGTAAACTGGAAAATGGGGGATACCACATTAACCAGACTGTAAGAAGACCACATTAAGCACATACGTCAGACTGCTGCAAGCAGTGGCACCTAACAGCCTGGTTGACCAGAACACTAGCCGGGGCATTGGTGGGGGAGGGGGGGGGGGACATTGATGACCGGAAGGTCATCAGTGTCACTGATGACCGTTCACAGTGGCGCACAGTGACCTCAAGGTGACCCCTGTCCAGGTAGAGGTGGCCTGCCCCACCTGTCTGTCTCACTCTCACATACCTCTCAGGGTCGAGTTCCACTAATTACATTACATTGTAAATTATAGCGAAAGAAAGGGAGCGGTAAATGGGGGAAATAGAAGAGATGATAAATCAACCCGTCCTCCTAAAGTTTCCCAACGTCAAGCAAACGGTCAATTTAAAGTGTGTTCTAACCTACCAGAGGATCCAAAACAGAAAATGGGACAGTACGTCACGCCAGCCGCTTCTATTTTCCCCGAACGACAATTTTTGGCCTTAGGCAACGCACACGAGCGAAATACAAAAAAAGCAAGAACCGACGGTACAGCTCCGTATCTTATCTGACAATAAATGCGAATACAGCGTCTTTTGATCTTTCAGCATGACGCCAGAGCATGGGCGCTGTAGAGAACAGGACCATCGGTGTCCGGAGGAGCACGACCAACGCCGAAGAGGAAGGAATCGGCGTCGGTCCAATAGAGAGCGGGAGATGACAGCAGAAGTGAACCCGGATGCAGGTGGAGGGAGGGATGACATGGCGAAGAGCATTACTATACTTGAGAACCATTATGACGAGGGTTCTCAGTGAGAACCATTGAGAACCAAGCTTAAAGCATGACTTCAGTGTGTACACACTTCCTGCCCTCTGACACACCAACACTAGAGGAACATACTCACAAAACAGCAGCATCACCATGCGTGAAACTGGTGGTAGACAGGTGTTATACTGAAGGGAGACAGAGGTGGTAGAGGAGAGGAGGAGTAGAGGAGATATGATCACGACATACATAGCGATCATACGACATCCGATAGATGAGCTCATAATGGAATACTTCATTAATACCATTATGTTGAATAAGTTCAATGAAAGGATTTTACTTAATAATTCAATACAAAATCCAATAATAGATATTGCTGACAGTTGAAAAAGGCGGGGCACAAGAGCTGATTTTCGGCTTTTTGCATAGGAACTCCGGTGCCTAACAGTGCACCGAAACCCTGAAATAGAAAATAATAGTTTTCTATTTCAGGTTCAGCAGCACCAAATCAACCACCATCACCATCACTACCAGCATCTCAACAACCACAAACTATCCCAATCACCACCACCACTACCATTCCAATCACTACCACCATCCACCGTCTTCAACCATAAAACAACCACCAGCATTCCAATCAAACACCACAATCAGCCACCATCAAACCACCACCACCACCAACACCACCACTACCACTATTCATGAGCCATTTCCCAATCAATACCTGTTCTAATCTGAATGAGAATTGGCCGATAATTAATAATCAGTTGGAGAGCAGCGAGCAGCCTCAACTAGCTCACAGACGTTAGTCTTTGTTGTGCTGGCTCAGCCCATTGTCAGGGATAATGTCTTGGCGTGTGTACGTGTCACCTCTTGCAGTGCTTCCCCTCCAACCACTTGCAACCAGCCACACAGCCGGCTCCACACCTATCCGGCCAGCCAAAAATCCCAGCTCTTTAGCCAGGATCTCTGCCAGCCAATTAGCTAGCCAAAGACTCAGCCTACCAGCCCACTAACAAGCTCGACAATCAGCCTGCCAGCCAGCTCGACAGCCAGCCAGCCAGCCAGCTCGACAGCCAGCCTGCCAGCCAGCCAGCCAGCCAGCCAGCCAGCCAGCCAGCCAGCCAGCCAGCCAGCCAGGCAGCCAGCCAGCCAGCCAGCTAGACAGCCAGCCTGCCAGCCAGCCAGCCAGCCAGCCAGCCAGCCAGCCAGCCAGCCAGCCAGCCAGCCAGCCAGCCAGCCAGCCAGCCAGCCAGCCAGCCAGCTGGATAGCGAAGACCATCACCAGAAGAAAGATGACGGCACTGCGCATCAAGAGAACAGTATAATACACAGCGACGCATAAATACACACAGGGGGACGAATAATATACACAAGATTCGGGTAATTCACACAGGGAACGTATAATACATCAGGGGACGAGTAATACACCCAGGGGGGCGGATAATACACCAAGAGGAAGAGTAATAATACACCCCAAAGGACGAAGAATATACTCTGGAGACGATACAGTACATCAGATGACATGATAGAACGGGAGAAGGTACAATGCACCAAAGAGACGGTACCGTACACCCAAGAGACAGTACGGTACACCAAAGAGACGGTACAATGCACCCAGGACACAGCACCGCCCACCTGGAAGGAAACCCCACCGAAGAAAGATGCAAATCACCTGACGGAAAGGAACTAACACGTTCAAAGTAATCAAGACGCAGTACAAGCCTCCGAAGGCATACGGGATATTACCATACTGAAGCTATGCTACCATTCTGAAGCTATGCTACCATTCTGAAGCTATCCTACCATTCTGAAGCTATGCTACCTGGTTGATACCTGGTTGCTGAAGCTTTGCTACCATACTGAAGCTATGCTACCATTCTGAAGCTATGCTACCATTCTGAAGCTATGCTACCATTCTGAAGCTATCCTACCATTCTGAAGCTATGCTACCTGGTTGATACCTGGTTGCTGAAGCTTTGCTACCATACTGAAGCTATGCTACCATACTGAAGCTATGCTACCATTCTGAAGCTATGCTACCGTTCTGAAGCTATAATACCATTCTGAAGCTATGCCACCATTCTGAAGCTATACCACCATTCTGAAGCTATACCACCATTCTGAAGCTATACCACCATTCTCAAGCTATACCACCATACTGAAGTTATACCACCATTCTGAAGCTATACCACAAGACTGAAGCTATACCACCATTCTGAAGCTATACCACCATTCTGAAGCTATACCACCATTCTGAAGCTATACCACCATTCTGAAGCCATACCACCATTCTGAAGCTATACTACCATTCTGAAGCTATACCACCATTCTGAAGCTATACCACCATTCTGAAGCTATACCACCATTCTGAAGCTATACTACCATTCTGAAGCCATACCACCATACTGAAGCTATACTACCATTCTGAAGCCATACCACCATACTGAAGCTATACCACCATTCTCAAGCTATACCACCATTCTGAAGCTATACCACCATTCTGAAGCTATACCACCATTCTGAAGCCATACCACCATACTGAAGCTATACTACCATCCTGAAGCCATACCACCATACTGAAGCTATACCACCATTCTCAAGCTATACCACCATTCTGAAGCTATACCACCATTCTCAAGCTATACCACCATTCTGAGGCTATACCACCATTCTCAAGCTATACCACCATTCTCAAGCTATACCACCATTCTCAAACTATACCACCATTCTCAAGCTATACCACCATTCTCAAGCTATACCACCATTCTCAAGCTATACCACCATTCTGAAGCTATACCACCATTCTGAAGCTATACCACCATTCTCAAGCTATACCACCATTCTCAAGCTATACCACCATTCTCAAACTATACCACCATTCTCAAGCTATACCACCATTCTCAAGCTATACCACCATTCTCAAACTATACCACCATTCTCAAGCTATACCACCATTCTGAAGCTATACCACCATTCTCAAGCTATACCACCATTCTGAGGCCATACCACCATTCTGAAGCTATACCACCATTCTCAAGCTATACCACCATTCTCAAGCTATACCACCATTCTCAAACTATACCACCATTCTGAAGCTATACCACCATTCTGAAGCTATACCACCATTCTGAAGCTATACCACCATTCTGAAGCTATACCACCATTCTGAAGCTATACCACCATTCTCAAGCTATACCACCATTCTCAAGCTATACCACCATTCTCAAACTATACCACCATTCTCAAGCTATACCACCATTCTGAGGCTATACCACCATTCTCAAGCTATACCACCATTCTGAGGCTATACCACCATTCTCAAGCTATACCACCATTCTCAAGCTATACCACCATTCTCAAGCTATACCACCATTCTGAAGCTATACCACCATTCTGAGGCTATACCACCATTCTCAAGCTATACCACCATTCTCAAGCTATACCACCATTCTCAAACTATACCACCATTCTCAAGCTATACCACCATTCTGAAGCTATACCACCATTCTGAATCTATGCTACCATTTTGAAGCTATACTAACATTCTCAAGCTATACCACCATTCTGAAGCTATACTACCATTCTGAAGCTATACCACCATTCTGAAGCTATGCTACCATTCTGAAGCTATACTACCATTCTGAAGCTATACCGCCATTCTGAAGCTATACTAACATTCTCAAGCTATACCGCCATTCTGAAGCTATACCACCATTCTGAAACTACCGCAGCCAACGTAAGAAGCTATACAATCCCCACCCGCTCTTCGAAGGCACTACGTATGGTAGGAGGGGGAGAGGGGTTACCCCTTCTCCATTAGCGAAGGGGCGGTGGGGAGAGGCAGGTGGGGAGGAAGAGGGGTGGGCGAAGAAGTACTTAGAAGGTAATCAACATATCATAAAAGGCCAGCCACACATCACCTCCATTGAAAAGCGCGGCAACTGTGTAATTACAACAACTGCGGCGGATGCTATTCATGCAATTCAGGTTTTGTTTTCCTTTTGTGTCGTGAAGGGTCCTGGAAAAAAAAGGTGGGGGAATAGGGAGAATACTAGATACGGTATGAGGGGGTGGGGGGAGAGGATGAGGGAGTCTAGAACTATCCCTTTTTTTTTTTAATACACATTGGCTGTCTTCTTATTTTTCTCTCTCCTTCCATCCTTCACGTCCTTCCTTCCTTTCTTTCTCACTTCCTCTCTCTCTCTGCCAATCCCCCATCTCCCTACTTCGCTCTTATATTTCTGCGCCAAATGGCGCTCAACCACTTGGGCTGGACGGTAGAGCGACGGTCTCGCTACATGCAGGTCGGCGTTCAATCCCCTAGCGTCCCCCTCCCAAATCCTTATATCCCCTTTTCCAGTCTTATATAATCCCAATGGCTTGGCGCTTTCCCCCTGATAATTCCCTCTCTCTTTTCTTGAGATAATAAGTTACGAGTGATAATCCTCTACTTAATGCTACCGGTGAGAGTAACTTAAGTGTTTGGAAACACTTGTATTGAAGTGGGACTTCGATGGAACTGAGTACTCACCTCACAGGGTTGGTCTAACAGTGTCAATGGGAGAAGTGAAGTGTACTTCTTTATGCTTTCTACCCGGGCTTGTGTAGGCGACCCCACTGTGTTTCCAGTTCCCCCACTGTGTTTCCAGTTCCCCCACTGTGTTTCCAGTTCCCCCACTGTGTTTCCAGTTCCCCCACTGTGTTTCCAGTTCCCCCACTGTGTTTCCAGTTCCCCCACTGTGTTTCCAGTTCCCCCCACTGTGTTTCCAGTTCCCCCACTGTGTTTCCAGTTCCCCCACTGTGTTTCAGGTTCCCCCACTGTGTTTCCAGTTCCCCCACTGTGTTTCCAGTTCCCCCACTGTGTTTCCAGTTCCCCACTGTGTTTCCAGTTCTCCCACTGTGTTTCCAGATCCCCCACTGTGTTTCCAGATCCCCCACTGTGTTTCCAGTTCCCCCACTGTGTTTCCAGTTCCCCACTGTGTTTCCAGTTCTCCCACTGTGTTTCCAGTTCTCCCACTGTGTTTCCAGATCCCCCACTGTGTTTCCAGTTCCCCCACTGTGTTTCCAGATCCCCCACTGTGTTTCCAGTTCCCCCACTGTGTTTCCAGTTCTCCCACTGTGTTTCCAGTTCTCCCACTGTGTTTCCAGATCCCCCACTGTGTTTCCAGTTCCCCCACTGTGTTTCCAGTTCCCCCACTGTGTTTCCAGTTCCCCACTGTGCCTCCAGTCACACCCCCACTGTGTCTCCACCACGCTAATTTTGCTCTGACTTTAGTTTATCGTTCGTGATTAATAACACCGGAAACAGAGACATAAACATCAGTAAATCACCCAAGAACAAAAAAGGTTTCCGGTACATAATGGTATTTAAAAATAAATTACTTACAGCAGACGAGGAAAACTGATTAGCCAAATCTTCCAGGTGAGATTCTTTAATGACATTTTGTCCAGCACGAGAATTATTATAGATATAAATACTGTACAGTTATGATCATGGCCACAACGTGAACATGAATTATGAAAAATTAGAATTATTTAGGTAAATAATGTGTATTTGTGTGTACACACGCGGAGGGCTGTGTGTGTGTACACACAGGGAGGGCTGTGTGTGTGTGTACACACAGGGAGGGCTGTGTGTGTACACACACAGGGAGGGCTGTGTGTGTGTGTGTACACACAGGGAGGGCTGTGTGTGTACACACAGGGAGGGCTGTGTGTGTGTACACACAGCGAGGGCTGTGTGTGTACACACAGGGAGGGCTGTGTGTGTGTACACACAGGGAGGGCTGTGTGTGTGTACACACAGGGAGGGCAGTGTGCGTGTGTACACACAGGGAGGACAGTGTGTGTACACACAGGGAGGACAGTGTGTGTACACACAGGGAGGGCTGTGTGTGTACACACAAGGAGGGCAGTGTGTGTACACACAGGGAGGGCTGTGTGTGTACACACAGGGAGGGCTGTGTGTGTACACACAGGGAGGACAGTGTGTGTACACACAGGGAGGGCTGTGTGTGTACACACAGGGAGGGCTGTGTGTGTACACACAGGGAGGGCTGTGTGTGTACACACAGGGAGGGCTGTGTGTGTACACACAGGGAGGGCTGTGTGTGTACACACAGGGAGGGCTGTGTGTGTACACACAGGGAGGGCTGTGTGTGTACACACAGGGAGGGCTGTGTGTGTACACACAGGGAGGGCTGTGTGTGTTCACACAAGGAGGGCAGTGTGTGTACACACAGGGAGGGCTGTGTGTGTACACACAGGGAGGGCTGTGTGTGTACACACAGGGAGGGCTGTGTGTGTGTGTGTACACACAGGGAGGGCTGTGTGTGTACACACAGGGAGGGCTGTGTGTGTACACACAGGGAGGGATGTGTGTGTACACACAGGGAGGGCTGTGTGTGTACACACAGGGAGGACAGTGTGTGTACACACAGGGAGGGTTGTGTGTGTACACACAAGGAGGGCAGAGTGTGTGTACACACAGGGAGGGCTGTGTGTGTACACACAGGGAAGGCTGTGTGTGTACACACAGGGAAGGCTGTGTGTGTACACACAGGGAGGGCTGTGTGTGTACACACAGGGAGGGCAGTGTGTGTACACACAGGGAGGGCTGTGTGTGTACACACAGGGAAGGCTGTGTGTGTACACACAGGGAGGGCTGTGTGTGTGTGTAAACACAGGGAGGGCAGTGTGTGTGTGTACACACAGGGATGGCATGTGTGTGTGTGTACACAGAGGGAGGGCTGTGTGTGGGTACACATAGGGAGGGCAGTGTGTGTGTGTACACACAGGGAGGGCAGTGTGTGTGTGTACTCTAGTGTAGCTGCATGTTGGTCCACGTACACTCTTTTTCTCCCGTGTACATCAGCCTCTCCCACGTGTACACCTCCACGTACATACGCCCGTCTTAGTGCACATTTACCCTTCCCTGAGTAATGATCCCTTCCCTGAGTAATGATCCCTTCCCTGAGTAATGACCCCTTCCCTGAGTAATGACCCCTTCCTGAGTAATGATCCCTTCCCTGAGTAATGACCACATTCCCTGAGTAATGACCCCTTCCCTGAGTAATGATCCCTTCCCTGAGTAATGATCCCTTCCCTGAGTAATGACCACTTCCCTGAGTAATGACCCCTTCCCTGAGTAATGACCACTTCCCTGAGTAATGACCACATTCCCTGAGTAATGATCCCTTCCCTGAGTAATGACCACTTCCCTGAGTAATGACCACATTCCGAGTAATGACCCCTTCCCTGAGTAATGACCACTTTCCTGAGTAATGACCCCTTCCCTGAGTAATGACCACTTCCCTGAGTAATGACCCCTTCCCTGAGTAATGACCCCTTCCCTGAGTAATGATCCCTTCCCTGAGTAATGACCCCTTCCCTGAGTAATGACCCCTTCCCTGAGTAATGATCCCTTCCCTGAGTAATGACCACATTCCCTGAGTAATGACCCCTTACTGAGTAATGACCCCCTTCCCTGAGTAATGACCCCTTCCCTGAGTAATGACCCATTCCCTGAGTAATGACCCATTCCCTGAGTAATGACCCCTTCCCTGAGTAATGACCCCTTCCCTGAGTAATAACCCCTTCCCTGAGTAATGACCCCTTCCCTGAGTAATGACCCCTTCCCTGAGTAATGACCACATTCCTTGAGTAATGACCCCTTCCCTGAGTAATGACCCCCTTCCCTGAGTAATGACCCCTTCCCTGAGTAATGACCTATTCCCTGAGTAATGACCCCTTCCCTGAGTAATGACCCCTTCCCTGAGTAATGACCCCTTCCCTGAGTAATGACCCCCTTCCCTGAGTAATGACCCCCTTCCCTGAGTAATGACCCCTTCCCTGAGTAATGACCCCCTTCCCTGAGTAATGACCCCTTCCCTGAGTAATGACCCCTTCCCTGAGTAATGACCCATTCCCTGAGTAATGACCCATTCCCTGAGTAATGACCCCTTCCCTGAGTAATGACCCCTTCCCTGAGTAATGACCCCTTCCCTGAGTAATGACCCCTTCCCTGAGTAATGACCCCTTCCCTGAGTAATGACCCCCTTCCCTGAGTAATGACCCCTTCCCTGAGTAATGACCCCTTCCCTGAGTAATGACCCCTTCCCTGAGTAATGACCCCTTCCCTGAGTAACCCCTTCCCTGAGTAATGACCCCTTCCCTGAGTAATGACCCCTTCCCTGAGTAATGACCCCTTCCCTGAGTAATGACCCCTTCCCTGAGTAATGACCCCTTCCCTGAGTAATGACTCCTTCCCACGAACAAACAACTATCCAGCAGTACGATTTCCCTTCACTTCCACCGCGAATCATAATAATTTCAAATATCCCTCCGCCACAACAACCATGACCAAATAACCACCAGCCCACCACCACTAGGCTACAACCCCCTTCCCTCCTCTCAACCCCTCCCCATTCACCACCATTCCCACCCAACAACAACCACCACCAACACCACTCTCAATATTATCTATGTCTTGGTATTTATTTTGACTTGGAAACACCCCGAGATGGCATGAGCACCGCTGGCCCGCCACCTAGCGTCGCCGGGAAGAAACAGCTCGAACTTATATATTGGTCATGAAGTGCCTCTTAAATATGTTATATTATTATTAGTATTGTCCCAGGGCTCCACCCGCCCTCAGATACTGGCCGACCTCAACTGGTCCTTGGCACGCTCTCCTCTACCCTCGCTGCCTCTAGAGTATTGCCTCTCGTGGTAGTCCCTCTCTCGTTCATACTGCCTCTCGTAGTCCCTCCCTCGTTCATACTGCCTCTCGTAGTCCCTCCCTCGTTCATACTGCCTCTCGTAGTCCCTCCCTCGTTCATACTGCCTCTCGTAGTCCCTCTCTCGTTCATACTGCCTCTCGTAGTCCCTCTCTCGTTCATACTGCCTCTCGTAGTCCCTCCCTCGTTCATACTGCCTCTCGTAGTCCCTCCCTCGTTCATACTGCCTCTCGTAGTCCCTCCCTCGTTCATACTGCCTCTGGTAGTTCCTCCCTCGTTCATATTGCCTCTCGATTTTACAACCTCACTATAGGTTATATTTCCCGCCAAACACGACGAAACTATGACGTTGCTACAACGTTGGAACAGGTTTTAACACCTAACAATTGTAACAACCAATATAAAGCAAAACGCCTAACCTAAGCAAACCTAACCTAACCTAACATAACCTAACCTAACCTTACCTAGGCAAACGACGCAAAGAAAACGTGGATTTTGGCGCGCTGCTACTTGTCACAGTACTTTGTACGTTGGAGCCGTAACGTACACAGTGAGATAGTGCTGCTGCGGACGTTTTGACACACTCCCGCAGCTGCCGTCTCGCTAACGATGCCTCTAGTTGGCACCACCCTTCCCCTAGCCACAAGCCCCTCGTTATAACGATGCTTCTCGCCTCCATTCACACACTACTGATGTAGAGACCCCCCCCCCTCTTCTAACACTAACACTAACAACCAATTGCGCACATCCTAACAATACCACACTGCGTTTACGCTCCTTGTTCGCTTGACCCCATACTTCTCAGCCTCTTCTTGGTGTTTTCGTAAGTGTTGGTATTTAGTCAATGTATCACACACTGCCATCAGCGTCCTCGTCGATCTTGTCCAGTACTTTACTAGACTATAATGGATTAGGTGACAATTCAAGAATCTAAATTGTGGAATTAAAACAACAAAGTGTGTGTGTGTGTGTGTGTGTGTGTGTGTGTGTGTGTGTGTGTGTGTGTGTGTGTGTGTGTGTGTGTGTGTGTGTGTGTGTGTGTGTGTGTGTGTGTGTTTAGCAGGCATTCCAAAACACTCAGGAAGTATCCCATGCAATAGCAAGGGGCATATAAACAGACCTAGATAGGCAGAATTATACAGCAGACGACAGGAACGAAATGTTAAGGGGCAACTGAAGTAATTTATATCGTTTCCAGATCATGCAACTTAAAATACGCCCAACGCCAAGAAATAACGCAGCAAAGTAATGAACAATAGCGTATGTTGCGCGTGAGAGACCTGCAGCAGCGCACACACACCAGAACACACATACTTTGTATCTGGAATGGCGGGGCGTGCTTCACGGGGTATGGAGCTGTTTACATGGCGGGAACCTGTTGGTCTTGGGACGTGAGGGGAGGCTTGGTGTGTGTGTGTGTGTGTGTGTGTGTGTGTGTGTGTGTGTGTGTGTGTGTGTGTGTGTGTGTGTGTGTGTGTGTGTGTGTGTGTGTGTGTGTGTGTGTGTGTGTGTGTGTGTGTGTGTGTGTGTGTGTGTGTGTGGTGTGTGTGTGAGTGTGTGTGTGTGTGTGTGTGTGTGTGTGTGTGTGTGTGTGGTTGTGTGTGTGTGTGTGTGTGTGTGTGGGTGTGTGTGTGTGTGTGTGGGTGGGTGTGTGTGTGTGTGTGTGTGTGTGTGTGTGTGTGTGTGTGTGGGTGTGTGTGTGTATGTGGGTGTGTGTGTGAGTGTGTGTGTGTGTGTGTGTGTGTGTGTGTGTGTGTGTGTGTGTGTGTGTGTGTGTGTGTGTGTGTGTGTGTGTGTGTGTGTGTGTGCTCACCTAATTGTGCTTGCGGGGGTTGAGCTCTGGCTCTTTGGTCCCGCCTCTCAACCGTCAATCAACTGGTGTACAGATTCCTGAGCCTATTGGGCTCTATCATATCTACATTTGAAACTGTGAATGGAGTCAGCCTCCACCACATCACTTCCTAATGCATTCCATTTGCTAACTACTCTGACACTGAAAAAGTTCTTTCTAACGTCTCTGTGGCTCATTTGGGTACTCAGCTTCCACCTGTGTCCCCTTGTTCGCGTCCCACCAGTGTTGAAAAGTTCGTCCTTGTTTACCCGGTCGATTCCCCTGAGGATTTTGTAGGTTGTGATCATGTCCCCCCTTACTCTTCTGTCTTCCAGTGTCGTGAGGTGCATTTCCCGCAGCCTTTCCTCATAACTCATGCCTCTTAGTTCTGGGACTAGTCTAGTAGCATGTGTGTGTGTGTGTGTGTGTGTGTGTGTGTGTGTGTGTGTGTGTGTGTGTGTGTGTGTGTGTGTGTGTGTGTGTGTGTGTGTGGTGTGTGTGTGTGTGTGTGTGGTGTGTGTGTGTGTGTGTGTGTGTGTGTGTGTGTGTGTGTGTGTGTGTGTGTGTGTGTGTGTGTGTGTGTGTGTGTGCAGGATCGAGCTGTTAGCTCTTGGATTCTGCCTTTCTAACCGTCGGATGTCTAATGTACTGACTACATTGGTATGTTTTTCCTCTACTATATCCACCACATATATTTCCTTCAGACACAAACTTCCGCCTAACACACACTGCTTAACCGGGAATCAAACCCGGACCCTTAGGACAACTATCCCAGAGCGCTGTTCGCTTGGCTGCGAGGACCTAGTGTGTGTGTGTGTACTCTCCTATTTGTGACTGTAGGATTAAGCTTTAGCTCTTGGACTCTGCCTTTCTAGTTACTACCTTGTGCAGCTTCCAGGATCAACAGCCCCGCGGCCCGGGGCTTTTCATATATATTTATATATATATATATATATATATATATATATATATATATATATATATATATATATATATATATATATAAGCCTATACTTGCATAAACCACAAGTGAAGATAAACAATCTTTGGACAACAAGATTGGTTGGTTGTTGGTATATATATATATATATATATATATATATATATAAGCCTATACTTGCATAAACCACAAGTGAAGATAAACAATCTTTGGACAACAAGATTGGTTGGTTGGACAACAAGATTGGTTTGGTTGTTGTCCAAAGATTGTTTATCTTCACTTGTGGTTTATGCAAGTATAGGCTTATAAGCTGGACACGAGTTCTCTCACATTGACAGTGGCTTGACGAAAATTGCAGACTGACCCCTCACTCATCTGGTGCCTTCGGGAGGTAGAGATGTTTGAGATATATATATCTCGAACTATCTACTTCTTTTGTAAGGTCTGATGGCGTAGTGGGTTAAAGCATACTAGTTATGCCAGCTACTGGAAGGTAGTTGTGCTTTCTGGGTTCGAGTCCCACTGGTGGGTGTTGTCCAAAGATTGTTTATATATATATATATATATATATATATATATATATATATATATATATATATACATATGTCGTACCTAGTAGCCAGAACGCACTTCTCACCCTACTATGCAAGGCCCGATTTGCCTAATAAGCCAAGTTTTCATGAATTAATTGTTTTTCGACGACCTAACCAACCTAACCTAACCTAACCTAACTTTTTCGGCTACCTAACCTAACCTAACCTATAAAGATAGGTTACGTTAGGTTAGGTAGGGTTGGTTAGGTTCGGTCATATATCTACGTCAATTTTAACTCCAATAAAAAGAAATTGACCTCATACATAGTGAAATGGGTAGCTTTATCATTTCATAAGGAAACAATTAGAGAAAACATATTAATTCAGTAAAACTTAGCTTATTAGGCAAATCGGGCCTTGCATAGTAGGCTGAGAAGTGCGTTCTGGCTACTAGGTACGACATATATATATATATATATATATATATATATATATATATATATATATATATATATATATATATATATATATATATATATATATATATTATTAAATATGACCGAAAAAGTAAGATTAATAATTCTAACACGAATTTTCTCAATCTTTCGTACATTTCTTTTCACTGTTGGAGGTAAATCAAAAATCAATTCTCCAAAATTCATTTTTATTTCTAGTCTGACGCGACACGAGCGCGTTTCGTAAAACTTATTACATTTTCAAAGACTTTAGTTTACAAATACACAACTGAATAGAACTTACGCATCTCCGATTTTATATCTACATTTGAGTGAGGTGGAAGGGGTGATGTGGCATTAATCAACACAAGACAGAACAAGAGGTGGCATTAATAGGGTATTAATTTCATCAACACAAGACAGAACAAGAGGTGACATTAATAGGGTATTAATTTCATCAACACAAGACAGAATACGAAACAATGGGTATTGAATAGAAGTGTTTGTAGAAAGCCTATTGGTCCATATTTCTTGATGCTTCTATATGGAGCGGAGTCTTGAGGTGGGTAGAATATAGTTGTGCAATAATTGGCTGTTGATTGCTGGTGTTGACTTCTTGATGTGTAGTGCCTCGCAAACGTCAAGCCGCCTGCTATCGCTGTATCTATCGATGATTTCTGTGTTGTTTACTAGGATTTCTCTGGCGATGGTTTGGTTGTGGGAAGAGATTATATGTTCCTTAATGGAGCCCTGTTGCTTATGCATCGTTAAACGCCTAGAAAGAGATGTTGTTGTCTTGCCTATATACTGGGTTTTTTGGAGCTTACAGTCCCCAAGAGGGCATTTGAAGGCATAGACGACGTTAGTCTCTTTTAAAGCGTTCTGTTTTGTGTCTGGAGAGTTTCTCATGAGTAGGCTGGCCGTTTTTCTGGTTTTATAGTAAATCGTCAGTTGTATCCTCTGATTTTTGTCTGTAGGGATAACGTTTCTATTAACAATATCTTTCAGGACCCTTTCCTCCGTTTTATGAGCTGTGGAAAAGAAGTTCCTGTAAAATAGTCTAATAGGGGGTATAGGTGTTGTGTTAGTTGTCTCTTCAGAGGTTGCATGGCTTTTCACTTTCCTTCTTATGATGTCTTCGACGAAACCATTGGAGAAGCCGTTGTTGACTAGGACCTGCCTTACCCTACAGAGTTCTTCGTCGACTTGCTTCCATTCTGAGCTGTGGCTGAGAGCACGGTCGACATATGCGTTAATAACACTCCTCTTGTACCTGTCTGGGCAGTCGCTGTTGGCAGCGACTTATATATATATATATATATATATATATATATATATATATATATATATATATATATATATATATATATATATATATATATATATATATATATATATATATATATATATATATATATATATAGGAGAAGATAATATTAGTGTTCAGTGAGAAACCACAAGGTCTCCTCTGAATACTTTTTATTTTCTTCTCCGAGGCTATGGGTCCCCACATTGGCACCAGAGGTGGTACCCTCACAAAAAAAAAAAAAATATATATATATATATATATATATTGGTAGCAGTCTTTCTTGTAAACATATGTTGTTAAATATGACCGAAAAAGTAAGATTAATAATTCTAACACGAATTTTCTCAATATTTCTTATGTTCCTTTTTACTGTCGATGGTAATTGAAAAATCAATTCTCCAAAATTCATTTTTATTTCTAGTCTGACGCGACGCTTGAACGCGTATCGTAATAACTTATTACATTTTCAAAGACTTTAGTTTACACACACACAACTGTAACCTGAAAACAGAGTTTTACTTAATGCTAACATTGTTGTTGTTGTTAAAGATTTAGCTACTCAGGACGAAGTGTCCATGTAGCACGGGCTATGGTGAGCCCGTAATTGAGTTTGGTTATACATGATAACCTTTTTCCTGTGATATTTGGGTCTAAGTTTAAAATGGAGGAGAGGACTTATCCTTTTTCCCTGCTTATTTATCGCTTCTGTTTTAGTGCACTGGTTTTAATCTTGTTTTATTAACATTATCTTGGTGGCGGAGGTAGATGCAGAATGCTCACTAATGAGTCCCATTCCTCAACAGCTTTTCTAATCATTGTAGTCGCGGTGGAATGTGCATCTAATGCAGCTGCTGTCGTTGGATTAATGTTGAGTTTGATGCGCAGGGGTTCAGTAGCTTCACATTCCAGTAAGTAGTGCAATAGTGGCGCCTCTGCTTCAGTTTCACAGATGTGACACTCTTTAACTATTGGGTTCATTACCTCCCAGCAGCACTTGTAACCAAGTGAGTCTGTGTATGGCTACGGCAATGTCTCTGGATATCTTTTTGCCAGAAAAGAAACGGCCAACCTACTCATGAAAAACTCTCCAGGCACAAAGCAGAACGCCTTAAAAGAGACTAACGTCGTCTATGCCTTCAAATGCCCACTTGGGGACTGTACGCTCCAAAGAACTCAGTATATAGGCAAGACAACAACATCTCTTTCCAGGCGATTAACAATGTATAAGCAACAGGGCTCCATCAAGGAACATATAATTTCTTCCCATAACCAGACCATCACCAAAGAAGTCTTAACAAATAACACAGAAATCATCGATAGATACAGCGAGAGCAGGCGGCTTGACATCTGCGAGGCACTACATATCAAAAAGTCATCACCAGCAATCAACAACCAATTAATGCACAACTATATTCTACCCACTTCAAGACTCCGTGCCAATATAGAAACATCAAGAGGAAGTATGAGCCAATAGGCCCTTTGCAGTTACTTCCATTCTTCCCTCTCATTTATCCAATTTATACCCATTGCACCGTGTTCTGTCTTGTGTTGGTCAAAAGTTTGTTCACCTCATCCAAAACTGTTGCAATATATATATATATATATATATATATATATATATATATATATATATATATATATATATATATATATGTCGTACCTAGTAGCCAGAACTCACTTTTTGGCCTACTATTCAAGGCCCGATTTGCCTAATAAGCCAAGTTTTTCCTTAATTAATATATTTTTTCTAATTTTTTTCTTATGAAATGATAAAGCTACCTATTTCATTATGTATGAGGTCAATTTTATTTTATTGGAGTTAAAATTAACGTAGATATATGGTCGAACCTAACCAACCCTACCTAACCTAACCTAACCTATATTTATAGGTAAGGTTAGGTTAGGTAGCCAAAAAAAGCTAGGTTAGGTTAGGTTAGGTAGGTTAGGTAGACGAAAAAACATTAATTCATGAAAACTTGGCTTATTAGGCAAATCGGGCCTTGAATAGTAGGCTGAGAAGTGCGTTCTGGCTATTAGGTACGACATATATATATATATCATATATATATATATATATATATATTGAGTTTGGTTATACATGATAGTTGATTATATATATATATATATATATATATATATATATATATATATATAGAGAGAGAGAGAGAGAGAGAGAGAGAGAGAGAGAGAGAGAGAGAGAGAGAGAGAGAGAGAGAGAGAGAGAGAGAGAGAGATCTATTGAGTACAGGGAGACATGATCTCCCCTTACTCAATATATATATTTATGTATGTATGTGTGTGTGTGTGTGTGTGTGTGTGTGTGTGTGTGTGTGCGTGTGCGTGCGTGTGTGTACTCACCTATTGGAGTACACACAACTATTTGTGTGTACACACAAATATTTGTGTGTGTGTGTGTGTGTGTGTGTGTGTGTGTGTGTGTGTGTGTGTGTGTGTGTGTGTGTGTGTGCGTGCGTGCGTGCGTGCGTGCGTGTGTGTGTGTGTGTGTGTGTGTGTGTGTGTGTGTGTGTGTGTGTGTGTGTGTGTGTGTGTGTGTGTGTGTGTGTGTGTGTGTGTGTGTGTGTGTGTGTGTGTGTGTGTGTGTGTGTGTGCATGGGAGGGGGTGGGCCGAGGGGCAGAGATGAGGGACTAGAGAGATGGTGTGGGGTGGGTGGGATGGGTGGGCATATGGGGAGGGGGGGGAGAGGAGGGGCCGGCTCATGTGCTGGCAAATTTCCAACATGAGGCCAAGTACTGGAGGAAATGAATGGCTGAAGAATCAAGGAGCTGAAATGCTTCGTGGTGCTCATTTTTATATATACTTTCTTGAGCGGCTTAACTACCCCAACCCCCCCCCCCCCCCCCCCCAAGATATAAATATACATATACACAAGCATCTACATGCATTCCTACACGTGTACATGCATGTATTCATTCATACATACACATGAAGAAACAAATTATGTAAATACAAACATGCATACATTAATACAAATGGCGTCTTTCGAGCCTGGGTAACAGATAAATGTGTTTCAGTGATATTTGCCAAAACCAAATTCGGTTCAGGTTTGCATATTTATTTAAAGTGCACCGCTGATCTTCATTATTAATAAGTCGGAACTCACAGAGCATCAATTTCTTCGTTTATTGTGTTATATACCAGTCTATATTCTGTTTCATTTCAACACACCACGCCCAATACCAGCAAGATCAGCTACTGTAATTACAAATATAGTGTATTCCATAGGGGAGGAATTAATCAGTCAGGGCCTTTTATGTTTACTTTTCTTTTACAACCAATTCACCCTTATTCACATTTTTCAAAAAATATTACCATAAGCAAGTATAGTCAAGTTTTAAGCAACCTTTCTGATATCATCAGAAGAAAAGATGCAAAACCCATCTGGAGGCACTGTATATACAGACTTGGAGGGTTGAGCTCATCATGGAGTTGATTACTCTGAGGGACTGTCAACTGCTGTATAATTTGTATATGATTGATATTAATGTGAGGCTTCAAGGCGACGTAACCTAATAATGTGCAGCTCTCCTGCAACTTATCCCTGTCTTTCTCTTGGCCAATTTGAACTTCTACCAAAACATAGCCAAAGGAGACCGATAGAAACAAATTTATTAGGAAAATATTAAAATACAAATTCCAAGCAAAGGTCCCTGGAGCCGCCACAGGCCAGTGGAGTTGCAAGAGCGAGTTACTTAATGAGAGACAATCAAGCCAGCAGCCCCCCAGCGTCGACACAACCACCTCCCTGTTTAATGCTCCCACCAGTCGCACCGCCCGCACCACTACACTCCACAGGCCCTTGACTCTTTGTTGCATACACAAGAACATGCTTTGCTACAACGCTCAGCTCAGGAGCTAGGCTAGGGTGCATGGCCTATTGGGTGCACATGAGTACGCCGCATCCAAGTTTTAGGCTACTCCAGTCATAACAAAGCACCACAACGGTTTGTTATTCTTGAATTTGTCGGCTCAAAATACCCACCTGCAGCTAGGATGCTTGTTGAATGGTTCAACATATCCATCTACAGCTATAATACTTGTTGGATCTCTCGACATAATATAGCGCGGGGACCCAGAAACACCTCAACGTAAGGTAAGGTAAGGTACCCATTTGCAGCCATGTGTCTCGCTGTACCGTATGCGCAAACGCATGCCTTGTCAGCTTAAGACATAGGTCTGATGCAGCAGTTATAGGCTATGTGTGAAAATTAAACCAAATTCTGATACTGGACACAGGCAATTTGTATACAGGTAACGCCATATATGAGCTAGACTTCTAGTCAGATAACTGGACAAGTCACACAACGTCCCAACGCCAAAATACAGTACTACATGCAACACACTAGACAGGTTTCCAATAGGCCTTGCCTACACAAATGAGCATCAAGCTTCTACTGATAATCTTATTGTCCATTCCATATTCAAAATAAAGGACAGAGCCAGGTCACTGTATTACATGCACCACGGTCACTAGCCTAGGCTATGCCACAGCACTGAAACTATTGTTGGATACAATAGTTTCATACACCAATTTATACACCAGACTTACTCTGTTTTCAACAGTTCCTAGGCATAACCGCCTAAGGCTCTCACACAATCGTCTACTTTATGCAGACATATCCTGCTATAATCCGTGCTTTGTTCTCTACTAGTCTTTTTGCAGAACAATGAGCTTATTTTAAATATCAATATAATATTTTCTATTTATTTCCTGAATTTCTTCAATCTTGCTACAGAATTCAAACTCTTAGCGTGATATATGAACGAATATACTTCATTGTATACTGCCTTCAGTAGGCACAACTTTTTTTTTTTTACCTGTACTGTACTTCAATAGAACAACAATTGGCACAACTGGGCGCTCTCAGCGAGATTCAATCATCCTTTCCTCCAATATTAATCTGAAAGACCTCTTCGTATCATTGCTGTCATTGCCAACAATTAAGAGCATATTCTAAAACAATATTATTTAAACAACTGATACTGAGCAAATGAAATTAGACCATAGGCATGGGCTATTGTCTTTCTATTTTTGCATGTTACAATTATTACATCTTTACTATATTCAATTATGAAAAACTGCGAACCCTAGAGGCCTAACAATGTTTTTATTATTCTGGAGGGAGGGGGATTTAGGGAAAATATTGCAAATTATACTACAGTATATTATATATACATTTCTAACCCAACAAGACATGTAGAGCATTTCATCAATGAGTTATTTACAACTCGCTCCTAGGATTCTTACCCTATTAAACAGATTATAATTTCATTTTCTAGAAACTTTAATTGCATTTTAATATATTTTACGACAAACAGGCGACACTCAGAGCTGCTTCACAAAGCTGTGGAACACCAATTCAGAGGTGCATTCTCAATCGACTTGAGAATGGTCCAGGACGGACCGAAACGTCGTCGTCCCTTCAACTTCTAGTGTGTGGTCTGGTCAACAATCACCAATTCAGAGTTCTCCGGCTTTTCTTAATCCAGGGAAGCGGTAGATTTTGAGCACTGATACATCCCGGGTGACTTTTGATGCCCTACGACACACACACACACAAATATTTCCTGAGTTTCTTGAGATTACCACCTGCACCCGTAGACCAGTGACTCTCAGAACCATCACCATTATTTAATCACGACCGTGTGGAGAGGTGGTATTCGTGTCTGAGTAATATGTTCCTTATCACTGAGGAATATCTATGAATCAATTAGAAATATTTATGCATCTATGAGGAATATTTATTCATCATTGAGGATGATGAATATACTAGCTTACGTCTACTAGCTTATTAAGGAACATATAACGCTAGACCTAAATGGCGTTAGGTAAAGATAGACTTCAGGTCGCTCTTTTCAGAACTGTCAATAATGGCATTTACTACATGTATTAATGAGCTCTACATTGTCTACGCTTGTAACCGCTGATAGGAGAATGTTTGACAACTAATTAGAGATGTTGCACAATAAAAACTAGCGAATACCTCTGCAGTCTTATAATATTCTATGGTGATTTATATATCAAGATCAATTGTGAATCCTGCGCTTGGGGGCGCGCGGAACCGTTCTTCCTACCAACTTGCTCGCCCAAATCCCTTTCTCAGATCTTAATGATTTTCACGCCGTAAAAGTATAGCAATTAGTTTTAAAGGAACACGGATTTAGTATCAAACATGGCTGCAATACGATGGCATGGGAGACTATCAGCCTACCGCAAACAATCTCATTGGAGCCTGCAAGCTCTTTCCTTGACAACAAAGCATTAATTTGAAGGTTCGAGTACAGTATTACAATGTTAATTATCAATACTGCTGGTTATTTCATTAAAGATTGTTATTTTTTATATAATGATATAATGAAGGGAAGAATTAAGTAACAATTAAATACCGTTAGTAATAATGACAAAGATAACAGTTTGTAAAATATATACATATCTTTGAATGATATAAACATAAAAAGATACAAATATTTTATAATCTAATAAACTTTATATTTTCGGCATATGTGAAGAACGTGTGAGTACCACCCCCTTCCCCATCTATATGCGAATAATTTCATAATGCTTAGAAATGTTCATGGTGTTGATCTTAAGGCCATTAACCTCAGGAGGGGAGGGTTATCAAGGCCACCACAATAGTTTTAATGACCAACCAGCAAAAATACTTTAGTCTTGAACATACTATTTCAAACCTATACTATAAAGTAAGCCCTTTATATACAATCCACCGAAAATTGAAATTACATCTCTCTCAGTGTATTCATAGTATCTTTCACTAAAAGTGGTGGGAAAGACCATGTTAAGTGGATTATGTATATGTAATCAATATTAATAAAGAGTAGCCAAATTGGATACCTTCTACAGTGTTATGTTCTAACGTTTCAGCACATTTTTGGACATTAAATAAGTTTAATGATTTGTATAAATCAGCTAAATTAATCGATCAATGAAGCCTAACCACTTCCTGACTAATAAAAGCGTTGATATGATGTACCGTAAAGAAAAATTAGTCTATTTTTAAGCTGTTTAACTTTCTTTTGAAAGTACCAAGGTTAAACTGCAAAACTTAAATAAGGTTTTTATTTAAAAGTAACAATTATATATAAAGTATGTATCTGGCAAAACGCATAAATTTCTGCATTCCGTGTAACAATGTTGTCTTTAATTCTGCACCATCAAATTTATATCATGGCAGGTATTCTTTTCAATAAAACGTTGCATCCTATAAGTTCTGTATAATGTTGCATCCTATAAGTTCTGTATAATGTTACATCCAATAAGTTCTGTATAATATTGCATCCTATAAGTTTGACAAAAACATTGCATACAATAGGTTTCATAAAACTTGCATCCTATAGGTTCTATAAAACACTGCATTCAATATAGCCTGAAGTCAATCAAACATTGCAGTTTGTGATAATCACAATTCCATTCTCTATACATTCAGATAGCTTTCCATATACAGTACAATTGAATTTCCTCAGAACTCAAATTAAATTATATTTCTTAAAATTAAGATGGCGTCACTGAATGCACCACTTACTTGCACTTGGCAATAAATAAATAAAATTTGCATCAATAATGAAAATAAATATAACAAGGAGGCATAAAATTATGCGTCAGTGGAAAACGAATTTCGTAAAAGTGTGAATTGAGATTAACTAACCTGCTTCATCGATAATCGCCACGACTAAAGAAATTCCCAAAGAATTAAACGAAAAATACTTTCTATGCTACCGTAGGGTGGTCTTGTCTAACCGTAGCTTAATTCAACAAAACAACTGAATACAGATTAAAGATAAACTTATGCAAGTTCGTAACATCACCCCTTTTTCTTTTAATTCTGACAAGTACAATTTCCCGTCTACCAGAACATCCTTCTTACATTTTCCAGTATTACCATTCCAGTAAAAATACAGTAGATCTACGCGTCAAGGGCAACCAAATAACATAAAAGTCAACTTCAATTACTCATTTTAATGTAAATTAAAACGGCACTAATCCTTTATAATCCCTATACTAATAAGCCCGCATCTTCAATAATAATGGCGAGGCTGCCGTTGATGCATGTATCTGTCAAGATAACCAGCGAGCAACTCCTGTACACGAGCGGGTGCAGGAAGCAAGGATCCCGTGACGGGGAACAAGCAACAGACGCAGGAGGAGACGTAATACAGGGTAACTTGGGGGCAGCTGCAGACATGAGACAGCTTCCATCTTCCCCCTCCTCCCCCCACCACCCCACTCTCGCTCCTCCTGATAACACCAAACCAGTTTTGCTCGTTAAATATGCAGCACAAATAAATAAATAAAAACCTAAACCTAAATATAAAATAAATATATAATATATAATATAATATATATATATATATATATATATATATATATATATATATATATATATATATATATATACACTGTATATATATATATATATTGTGTATGTGTGTGAAATGTTATCAATTTCACATATTGTATAACTCTGAGATATGGTGTTCATATTGTCACAAACCAAGTGAGACTGCATGTGAATTCCCACGTATAATAGTTATCTTCTCATTTTGAAACAATTACCTTTTTTTAATCTGTAGTCTAACTACTTTTATGCGACAGTAAATGATAAATACGGGTACGCTCGCCTGATTACAGACCAGACCAGCAAAACTGCCCCCTCACACTCACCAATTCCATCTTGTAATTATAAAGATACACTGCAAAGCAATGGCTGGCATTTGGAAACTGTTTTTCTTATCACAATGTTGCGAGGATTATACGAAGCTACATTTTCAGACGCACTATGCGGACGGCATTGGATTATAAGACGTAAAATAAAGTCGTAAAAACTGGTGTTTAAGAAGGCTTCTCTCCAGTCTAGCTCCCAACCACACCACGAAGCGACACCTGTAGCTCTTAATTCATTGCCGCAGGTGAATCCATTAATATTTGATTGTCCATGCACTGATTGCTTCAGTACAAAGGCAACTCGAGTCACCGATAATAATACCCAGCAATTATGGATAAGAGGCAATGCTTAAGCCTATTTACGTCCATTTAGAGCCGTGTGATACCAGACGTGATCCACTTTAGTACCAGCACGATCCATACAGCTTCAAAACACACACAATATCACTTACCCGCAATAAGTCCTCCTTTCGGCCACAAACACAAATATCCACTTCTGATTCACTCACGCTTCACACTCGACACATTAGCCCGGTTCAACACACACAATGAGCTCAAGAACACATCAAGATAGTGAGGTTGAATGAGTAGATCCCGGGGAGCGACTACTAGGAAGGAGTGGCAGAGCCCCGCGCGGCTCGGACGACCAACTCACACTGAGAGATAATTTGTTGGAGACCCTCCAGCGGCATAGAGACGCTCTTGCCACCCTGGCGGGTCGATCTTTTATGGCATGGCTCACACACACACACACACACACACACACACACACACACACACACACACACACACACACACATCCACACACACATCAGGCGGGATCCAAGAGTCAATGCTCGATCCTGCAGACACAACTAGGTGAGTACACACACACACACACTGACCAAAGAGCCAGAGCTCAACCCCCGCAAGCACAAATAGGTGAGTACACACACACACACACACACACTACCTGGCATTAATGAAAACTCATTTAAGATATCTTTCAGAGCCACTAACTGCCTATCGCCAGGTATGATCTGTGGAATATTAACCTGAGTAGCAGCAAGACTAAAACATTACATATCCCTTTTGTTTTAAACTAATCGCGTTCTTGTTACATGAAAAATATCAGCAGTATTTCAAAGTCAGTAAGCAATAACTTGAACCTGCAGCCTAAATGGATAATATTCTAGTGTCCATCACAATCAGACCTGAATATCGTATATTTTGAAAAACAAAACGTCTGAATTTTATAGTTTTTAAATCCCACGTAAAACACAACAAATAAGCTAATAACAAGATTGTTATTTTATATATTTAAACTTATAAAAGAAACACTACAATTCCTGATGTAAATTCTCTAAAAATATAAAAAAGGATAAACCTTATTGACGGAGTAAAGTTCATCCCCTGAACAGGTTGGGCTAGGAGTCCTCCTCACCAAAATTGGCAGTTACTACATACTGTTTGGATTATAATTATGCTCGGCTCTCGGAATTATGCTTTGGAGCCCTAAATCATACTTGGTTTTTATGGAACAGAATTTTGGTTTTATGCGCCGCCTCACTTTCGACTACAAAAAAATTTAACTTTGCACAAAAATTTAGTTTGATAATATGTTAATAGTTTGTCGAGGAAAACAAGTTTGATTTTTGTAAGTTGTGTTTAATTAAATATTAATGTTTGTATGGTAATGTTAAAAACAGTAATGTTTAAACATTTATGAGTAAATTTATCTTTATTTGCTGTTGAATCTCTCTCTAATCTCCCTTTTTTATCTGTCTCTCTTATCTTCCTCCTTCATCCGTCTCACTCTTATCTCCCTCCTTTACCATTGTCTATCATATCCCCTTCGTTACATATGCCTCTTATTTCCTAATTTTTCAAAACTTTATCTCTCTACTATATCCAAGTACTGTATTTAGTACTTTCACCTGTAATTACAGACCAAACTTTATAATAAATCATAGACAAACGGCAGTGTACCGGTTCTTGAGGGACTCCATCATAGGGGACTGAACCTGGGCGACCAGACGAGACCCAAGCAAGACTCCATCATGAGAGGTGGAGGACCCAGACGACCAGACGAGACGCCATCATGAGAGGTGGAGGACCCAGACGACCAGACGAGACTCTATCATGAGAGGTGGAGGACCCAGGCGACCAGACGAGACTCCATCATGAGAGGTGGAGGACCCAGGCGACCAGACGAGACGCCATCATGAGAGATGGAGGACCCAGACGACCAGACGAGACTCCATCATGAGAGGTGGAGGACCCAGGCGACCAGACGAGACTCCATCATGAGAGGTGGAGGACCCAGACGACCAGACGAGACGCCATCATGAGAGGTGGAGGACCCAGACGACCAGACGAGACTCCATCATGAGAGGTGGAGGACCCAGACGACCAGACGAGACGCCATCATGAGAGATGGAGGACCCAGACGACCAGACGAGACGCCATCATGAGAGATGGAGGACCCAGACGACCAGACGAGACTCCATCATGAGAGGTGGAGGACCCAGACGACCAGACGAGACTCCATCATGAGAGATGGAGGACCCAGACGACCAGACGAGACGCCATCATGAGAGATGGAGGACCCAGACGACCAGACGAGACGCCATCATGAGAGATGGAGGACCCAGGCGACCAGACGAGACTCCATCATGAGAGGTGGAGGACCCAGACGACCAGACGAGACTCCATCATGAGAGATGGAGGACTAGGAGATTTGACATGGAAACATCTACATAATTATACTGATCTTTGACTCACATTGGTCCCAACTCATATCAGATAAATCGATAGTTCTGTAAGCGGTGGTATAAAGGTATTTAGGAACTGGTGAAAATACATACACGGCAGTTTTCAAAATACTTTGAAGTTTGGATTTATTTATAAATACCTCCGGGGGCTCGATAGTTATTTACTGGGAAAGAATTTGAACCAATAAAGGTATGTATATTTAAAGATCTCTCAATTTTTCCATTCATACTTTAGTTTTTAATTTGTAAAATTTTGTAAATTCTGCTTCAACTGTAATCTAATTTGTTAAAGAAAGCGTCACTAGTCCGGATTAATGCATAGTCAAAGTAGGTCTTGTCCTTTTTCAGGGTTCAATAATGGGGATGCATATTCAAGATTGGCTCACCTTTGCTGTATATAAGGCCCCGAAAGCCCCAGTGTGTGTGCAGACGAGGCTAACCATAGCCCATGCTACTTGCCCCGCTCCTGTGCCAGGTAAGTCCACTACCTTACCTAACCTTGTTAGGGTCAGGTTAGGTAATAATTGTAATTACGAAGCCATAGCCCGTGCTACTTGGAACTTATAAGTATTCCGAGTAGCTGGATCTAAAACAACAACAACCCAGTGTAATTATCTAAGTGTAGTTACAGGATGAGAGCTACGCTCGTCGAACGTAGTGTGTGTGTGTGTGTGTGTGTGTGTGTGTGTGTGTGTGTGTGTGTGTGTGTGTGTGTGTGTGTGTGTGATCATTGTGATCATACGCCCAGTGTGTGATCTGGAGACCGTGCGTGTCTGGTGAGCCAAGCGCTGTATAGCACAGAGGGCATTGTAGAGGAAGCCCTGCAGGTGTGTGGTGAGAGGTGAGGACGGGGGGCGAGTGCGTCATGATCGTCCTGGTGCGTTAACAGGAGAGACGTGCGGCACAGGGACGGAGGGATTCGAGCCAGGGAAAACCGCAGTGTACGTGGCGAGTACAGAAGGTAGGTGGCGAGTACAGAGGTGCAAGTGGTGAAGGCAGAAGTGTGCGCGGCGACGACAGAGTGGCAGGTGGATGGTGGAGCGGCCAGCGGGAGGCGCTGGACCTCGCGATCTTGCACGCTGCTCTCTTTCAAGGTGACTCACTACCCCCACATGCCCATCTCCCATCCACAGGCCCGCCCTCTACTCTACCCCACCCTTCATCCACCCTCCCGCCTACTCTCTACCTCCGCCCACTCTTCTCCCACCCACCGACCCACCTTTTATGTGGTATCAGAGGATGAAATGTAGAACACTTAATCCTTTGAATGCCAAATATAGTGTTTTATGTAATTGATGTATCAGAAGTTTACTTTCGTACTTTCAGGCATTTATTATGAACCCCATTCCCATCCCGTGGGGGGTGATGGACCCCATACCCATCTCTAGGGCGGTGATGGACCCCATACCCATCTCGAGGGCGGTGGTGGACCCCATATCCATCCCGAGGGCAGTGATGGACCCCATACCCATCACGAGGGCGGTGGTGGACCCCATACCCATCCCGAGGGCAGTGATGGACCCCATACCCATCTCTAGGGCGGTGGTGGACCCCATACCCATCCCGAGGGCGGTGGAGGAATCTATAGTGAAGATTCAAAAATTACATACAAAATTTACATACTAAAACCTTCAAAATTACATACTAAAATTTGTTTTAAAAACTAGTTTATTATTGCAAAAATTATCGAACACTTCTGAAAATGTCTTCTTGGGTTTAAAAGTATAAGTATAACTGTACCAAATACTATATCAGTTTAATTTGTGGTAATTAATAGTGTTCGAAATTCCGAGATATATATATATATATGTCGTACCTAATAGCCAGAACTCACTTCTCAGCCTACTATGCAAGGCCCGATTTGCCTAATAAACCAAGTTTTCCTGAATTATTATATTTTCTCAAATTTTTTTCTTATGAAATGATAAATCTACCCATTTCATTATGTATGAGGTCAATTTTTTTTTATTGTAGTTAAAATTAACGTAGATATATGATCGAACCTAACCAACCCTACCTAACCTAACCTAACCTATCTTTATAGGTTAGGTTAGGTAGCCAAAAAAGTTAGGTTAGGTTAGGTAGGTTAGGTAGTCGAAAAACAATTAATTCATGAAAACTTGGCTTATTAGGCAAATCGGGCCTTGAATAGTAGGCTGAGAAGTGCGTTCTGGCTACTAGGTACGACATATATATATATATATATATATATATATATATATATATATATATATATATATATATATATGTCGTACCTAATAGCCAGAACGCACTTCTCAGCCTACTATTCAAGGCCCGATTTGCCTACTAAGCCAAGTTTTCATGAATTAATGTTTTTTCGTCTACCTAACCTACCTAACCTAACCTAACCTAGCTTTTTTTGGCTACCTAACCTAACCTTACCTATAAATATAGGTTAGGTTAGGTTAGGTAGGGTTGGTTAGGTTCGGTCATATATCTACGTTAATTTTAACTCCAATAAAAAAATTGACCTCATACGTAGAGAAAAGGGTAGCTTTATCATTTCATAAGAAAAAAATTATAGTAAATATATTAATTCAGGAAAACTTGGCTTATTAGGCAAATCGGGCCTTGAATAGTAGGCTGAGAAGTGAGTTCTGGCTACTAGGTACGACATATATATATATATATATATATATATATATATATATATATATATATATAATGCACAACTATATTGTAATGCACAACTATATTGTACCCACTTCAAGACTCCGCACCAATATAGAAGCATCAAGAAATATGGGCCAATAGGCCCTTTGCATTTACTTCCATTCTTCCCCTTTAACTTTACCCAATATTACCCAATATTTCGTGTTCTATCTTGTGTTGAAAGTTTGTTTTCACCTCATCCAAAACTGTTGTAACATATCACCTCACCCATATGCAGGTATATAAAATGAAAAGCCGTTTGAATTATTGCATAGTAAGAAATCTGTTTTAGTGTTTGCAGGTTATAGTTGTGTGTGTGTAAACTAAAGTCATTGAAAATGTAATAAGTTATTACGAAACGCGTTCAAGTGTCGCGTCAGACTAGAAATAAAAATGAATTGTGGAGAACCTATTTTTCAATTACCATCGACAGTGAAAAGAACCATAAGAAATATTGAGAAAATTCGTGTTAGAATTATTAATCATACTTTTTCGGTCATATTTAATAATATATGTCTACAGGAAAGACTGCTACCAAAATATAAATATACTAACACAAGACAGAACAGGGGATATTAATAGGGTATTAAAAGTATCAACACAAGACAGAACAGAAACAATGGGTATTGAATAGAAGTGTTTGTAGAAAGCCTATTGGTCCATATTTCTTGATGCTTCTATATTGGAGCGGAGTCTTGAGGTGGGTAGAATATAGTTGTGCAATAATTGGCTGTTGATTGCTGGTGTTGACTTCTTGATGTGTAGTGCCTCGCAAACGTCAAGCCGCCTGCTATCGCTGTATCTATCGATGATTTCTGTGTTGTTTACTAGGATTTCTCTGGCGATGGTTTGGTTATGGGAAGAGATTATATGTTCCTTAATGGAGCCCTGTTGCTTATGCATCGTTAAACGCCTAGAAAGAGATGTTGTTGTCTTGCCTATATACTGGGTTTTTGGAGCTTACAGTCCCCAAGTGGGCATTTGAAGGCATAGACGACGTTAGTCTCTTTTAAAGCGTTCTGTTTTGTGTCTGGAGAGTTTCTCATGAGTAGGCTGGCCGTTTTTCTGGTTTATAGTAAATCGTCAGTTGTATCCTCTGATTTTTGTCTGTAGGGATAACGTTTCTATTAACAATATCTTTCAGGACCCTTTCCTCCGTTTTATGAGCCACAGCTTCTTTTCCACAGCTCATAAAACGGAGGAAAGGGTCCTGAAAGATATTGTTAATAGAAACGTTATCCCTACAGACAAAAATCAGAGGATACAACTGACGATTTACTATAAAACCAGAAAAACGGCCAGCCTACTCATGAGAAACTCTCCAGACACAAAACAGAACGCTTTAAAAGAGACTAACGTCGTCTATGCCTTCAAATGCCCACTTGGGGACTGTAAGCTCCAAAAAACCCAGTATATAGGCAAGACAACAACATCTCTTTCTAGGCGTTTAACGATGCATAAGCAACAGGGCTCCATTAAGGAACATATAATCTCTTCCCATAACCAAACCATCGCCAGAGAAATCCTAGTAAACAACACAGAAATCATCGATAAGTCTTTGAAAATGTAATAAGTTTTACGAAACGCGCCCGTGTCGCGTCAGACTAGAAATAAAAATGAATTTTGGAGAAGTGATTTTTGATTTACCTCCAACAGTGCAACAGTGAAGCGTAATGTACGAAAGATTGAGAAAATTCGTGTTAGAATTATTAATCTTACTTTTTCGGTCATATTTAATAATATATATATATATATATATATATATATATATATATATATATATATATATATATATATATATATATATATATATATATATATATTGTGACGGTAACGCGTTGGTGTTTGGCTGTTTTAAAAGCTAGGGGTATGGCCTCGTCACATATAAAAACAAAAAAGAGAAAATCTGGAACTTCGTCTGTGGTAAGGTAATGGGAAGACACACAAAACACAAGTAAATTTAACAATGAGATTTTAATTACGTTAGAAAAGCAAAACATGAATAAAATGGACATAAAATTCATATCATAAAATCAATCAATCAAAATAATAAGAATAATCAAATGGCAAAATGAAAAGTTACGTTAAGACAAGTGAGTAATAACAAGTGAACAATATACAATGCAAATATGGGTGCAGGAATATTGGCTTTAAGCTGCCACCTCTCTTAGTACACGTAAGCCAGAGCTTAGTCTACCAACGAGACGTGTTAACTTGTTGAAAGCACTGGATATTCTGAGGTCTGCAGGTCGTGGTGGCCCCAGACATCAGGTAGTGTGGCGGTGGAGGAGCAGGTGCGACTGACCACCAGCCAATCAGCGATGAGCAGGCGACGGACAGGTAGTTTGGTGGTTCGAGTGGTGGAGGCGGAGCAGGTGTTCCTGGTGCTGAATACGTTTGCTCTCTGGCAAACCTTGGTGTTGTACTTGTTGATATTTCTTCCATATTAGTTGTATAGGGATGTATAGCGACGAACTTAGGAGGGAAGAGCAGGCTCAATCTCTCGTGAAGGAGATTATCGTCACAATATATATATATATATATATATATATATATATATATATATATATATATATATATATATATATATATATATATATATATATGTGTATATATATATATATATATACATATATATATATATATATATATATATATATATATATATATATATATATATATATATATATATATATATATATATATATATATATATATATATATATATATATATATATATATATATATATATATAAATTTGGGCAACAAAGCAAGTCCCAGCCATGTCTGGGTACAAGTGACAGGATGAACAACCCAGCTGGTTTTCTTCCTATTGGGAAGTGTTGTAAATGCTGCTTTGGCGGTATGTCCACTCACAAGATGGGTGGCGTTGCCCAATAAACTCGCCCCTCGGGGCAAAATTAAAAAATCTAAAAACTACAGCAAAATTTGTCAATAAAAACCACTGCTATACAAAAATAAATCTCATTAGATAAAGCAAGCAACATTTGTCACGAGAAGTGAGCTTGGTGATGCGATAATGTGAACTTCCAGCACCTGCAAGGCATCGAGTAGGAGCATTCTCGTGAATAAAGAGTTCATTTAGATATTATTCGCGAGAATTCGCGAATAATATCTCAGCTAAACATGTACAAGCTCAGCTAAACATTTACAATCTCAGCTAAACATCTACAATCTCAGCTAAACATCTACAACTTCAGTTAAAAACATTTACAATCTCAGCTAAGTACTTATAACTTGTGTATATTCAGAATGGTAATTTCCTGCACTAGATCATACAAACACTTCACGTAGTCACTCGAAAACTTAATTTTTGTGTGCAAAATTTGTGTGTGCTTGCCTTACATCTATAGTAGATCTGTGGGAAGTATATTTGGTTTGTATGTTTTGGGGTCCGTGAAAATAAGGTAAGGAACCTTACAGTTTTCTATCAGCATAATGTTTTTTGTTTTTATTTGTTTTTATTTTGTAGAATTGACGCTGAATACACCAAACGGATTTTGATATGGTCTCATGAAATATAAATATCGTATAATAATAATAATAATACTTTTATGGAGATACTTACTACAATGCCGTAGAGCATGAATGAAGGTGAAGAAAAGACCCAATATGTGTAATTGTATTAAAACCCTTACACTTACACATATATCGTCTTTCCTACGCCTTCAGTCATTTTATTCTTAAGAATGTGTGTGCAGAGACATTAAATGAAGAGACAATTGTAGGGTTACACATAAATATGAAGCCAATACTACACAATGCTTATGTTGTGTATATTGAGTAATTCCCTCGTATTTTTGTCTATAAAATATAGGACGTCTGTTTATCTGTCTGCCCAAGTTTGGAGGTCAAACGCTCGTGCGGTAGCCTCATTAAGCTTTGCAGGGTGACTAGTGGGTGTTAGGGGGACTATCATATCAATAATAACTCTATGGCATTCCACCGTATCAACAACGATACCATATATTGCATTTCTTGTATCCAGTGTATCTCATCTTCGATGGTGCTGCGCTTCGAGTATAGGCTTAGTTGTGTTGCTAATTTAAACAGAGAAGTTTGTAAGCAGATCATTCAGACGGTTGTTACAGCACATTGATAGGTTACGAATATTAGTACAGATTTAACACGTGAGTTTTGTCGTGGGTCGAGACACATGTCGCAAATATGGTCGAATTCATTTATTACAGTAACTGTCAAGAATGGACGGAAAAATAACGGAAATAAAGAAAGAAGTGAACAAAGAAAATGAAAGTGCTAATGAAGATGCGTGAACAAGGGAACTGATGATAAAGATGGTAAACAGAACGAATAACAAGAAACTGGTGATAAAGATGGGAAAAAATTAATAACAGGGAACTGCTGATAAAGATGGGGAACGATGAAGAACAGAAAGGGGCATTAAAGATTGGATGTGGAATTAAAAGTACGATAGGAATATGAAATAGAAACAAGAGCGACGGAAATAAAGATAGAAAAGGGAACGCGAAGAACAGGGCAAGTGACAAGAAATGAGAGGAAAGTAGCAAGTGTTGAGACAGGAGCGGCGGCAGTGGCGGACGCCTTGATCCTCAGTGTCGCCTCTACTGAAGAAGTCCAGTGGGGCAGACAGACTCGCCCCGGCCCCCCTCCCCACCACCAAACGACCCCTTCGTTTATTTCCTGTGACTATCGTTCACCTGCTTATCTCTCATCTAAAATAAATAATATTCCTTACAAATTTATTTTCATTATTTACGCTATATATATAAACTAACTTTTAAACAAGTCACACGACGATTAAAAATTATTTTAAATTATAATTAAGAGTGATTAGAGGTAAGAAAAAACTAAGGTGTAAGCGATGTATTGTGACAAGCGGTGAAGTTAAGTGAGAGAGGCGCTCGCAGCAGAGGAAAGAGCATTATCATGGGCTGGTGCTGGAGGCAGCAGTCATCTGATGGGCTCCAACTTACACAAGATTCTCCCGCTCGCAATTCACTTCTTTTTTTACGACAAAAACAAAACAAAAAAAATACCAGTCCGGCTTCCCCCTTTTTTATGCTTTTACAATAATTATATAGTTTCCAGGTATGTGTTGAAGCATTTTATATATATATATCCGAAATCTCTTATGTGGGAAACGGCGAAGCATTCTGACAGTCTTGGCTACGATAACACTGCCGCCATGTGGTGGTCGCCTGAATTAATAACTTTACCCGCTGTCAAGAGATGGCGCTCCAGATCTCTCCCCTGACTTGCGGTCTGCTCTGATTTAATTACAGTACTTCCTGGTTCAAATTTTGCCAACTTTTTATTAATGTTTTATTTATATAGAGTATATATACAAGAAGGTTCAATGGGTTTATGAGAGTACATAGCATTGATGATTTTACATTCTTGTAAAGCCACTAGCACGCATAGCGTTTCGAGCAACTGCAGTTCCTCGTTACAAATTTAGAAAGTATGAATACGTTAGTGAAAGAAAATTGTAAATATCAATTATAGTTAACTTTCAGTTTAATTTCAATTATTTAATGGTTCATTCTTTTAACAAAATTAACATTTCATTGACGAGGGTTTAACTTATAACATTAACGTGTAAAAAATCTAACCTTATGGATTTGTTCATTTGATGCATCACGCTATTGTGAGTTGTGTGTGTATCAACGCGTGGTTTTAATTTCCTGGTGATTAGATTAGCAAAATATAAAAAAGGACACACCAGAGGCACCTTAAAATACAGTATATAGTAAGACTTACAGTCACCTGATCTATGCCCTTCTAGCCTAACTTAGCATAAACTAGCTAATAATCATAATCTAACCATTCGCCTTTGAAACAGTGTCTAGACCGCTGATACGTTACCTTACCTTGCCTTATCCTGCGGTTACCTTGTGGTTGTTGTGGGGTTCAAGGTCCCCGCGGCCCGGTCCACGACCAGGCCCTACTGGTTGCTGGACTCGTCAACCAGGTTGTTGGACGCGGCTACATCATAGCCTGGTTTATCAGGTATCCTTTGGAGGTGTTTATCGAGTTCTCTCTCTTGAACACTGCGAGGGGTAGGCCAGTTATATCCCTTATGTGTAGTGGAAGTGTGTTGAATAGTCTCGGGCCTCTGACGTTGATAGAGTTCTCTCTCAGAGTACCTATTGTACATCTGCTCTTCAACGGGGGTATTCTGCACATCCTGCCATGCCTTCTAGTCTCATGTGGTGTTATTTCTGTGTGCAGGTTTGGGACCAGCCCCTCTATTGTTTTCCACGTGTAAATTATTATGTATCTCTCTCGCCTGCGCTAAAGGGAATACAGATTTAGACATTTTAGTCCCAGTAATTTAGATGTTTCACTGAGTGGATTCTGGCAGTGAATGACCTCTGCACGCTTTCCAGGTCAACAATTTCCTCAAGCTTTGAAGGGGCCGTTGGTGTGCAACAGTATTCCACTCTAGAGAGCACTAGCGTCTTCAAAATAATCTTCATTGGTACGGCATCTCTTGGTTAAAAGGTTTGATAGGTTTAACGTAAGTTAAACGATGTAGACAATCTCTTGAATTCAACCTACCGTCGGGCTAGGTTCGTCCAAGCGGCGACCGATCCCCAAAGACACTACATAAGACTCATAACTGATGACGTTCGAACGTTTTTCGAAACAGTGCTTCGCTGACGACCAATGTTTGAAACGCAACTCTCCAAACGCTTCACCCACGTGCTTCAAATACAAATAATTACCTACAGAACATAAACACCTAACCTAACTTACGACTAACTAGTTTATATATGAGAACAAGCCTATTTTTAAGTCAAAGTACAGAATGTTAAATTGATTAATGCGTCTCGGGGAACGGCCACCGCTTTAACGAGCCTGGCCTGAGGACAGGTTGTCGAAATGCAAATAATTGTCAACAGAATCTAAACACCTAACCTATGCTTATGTATATATAGAACTCTAATATATAATAATAATATTAATTTATGTGTAACGGTTCTATTGTTACGTAAAGTATGGTGACAAATAAACACAGACACTAAGATACTATATATATATTTGGTCGAATATACAGAAGTACACAGGTGATACTTTGGTGTGAGTTGAGCGCACTGAGCGTCGGTACAGTATCTCGCAAGTGTCTGCTCTAGACCACACTTGAAAGTAGACTGGTTAATGTTTGCTATTCTGCTGCTTATATGCTCGGGCAACACCTCACCGTGTGGCCCGGGCAACGCCTCACCTCATTGATCCCAAAGGTTGACAGGAATATTAACAATGCATTTGGAGCGAGTATATTATTGGGATAATCTACTCGCTACATATGTATGAACAATATTTATAATACACAATTCATTTAAAATTTATGAATACTACTTTCTTTGGGGGGTGGATATCGGTCGCAGCTTTAAGGAGCCTAGCTTGTGGACAGTTATGGGTATCTCAAAATGAACATAAAATCAGAAAGACAATTTAAAAAGTGACATAACAGATTAAACATAGACCAAACCCAAGCTGGTTTTTGGGTTTTCTTTCCACATCAGAAAGAAAATAACAGTAAAGGAACAGGTGATGAAACTGAGAATTGGAAAGGACCACATTTACAGAGAACGACAGTGAAGTGTGTGAGGAACTAGATAGATAATCAAGGAGGTCTTCACAACAGAGCAACAGAAAGTTCTTGAGCTAAGAGGGATGGTGTGAAACCAAGTGGAGTAGCTGTATTTGAGAAAAGTAGAGGCTAAGTAATAAAGCACCAGCGCTGAAAACAGAATAGCTACTAGAATATTTGAACGAAAATAATACAGTACGAATATACAAAGAGAAGGATAGACGGGAGGCACTAAACTGCAAGCCAATATCCTTACATTCCATTCACGGTGACAGATAACACTGTAGGAAAGGGGTTCGTAGAATATCTTGAGAGAAAAGCTTTTATAAGGTTACATAAGAATGCGTTTAGAAACTTCAAATATTACCCAACAAACATAACAGAAGTCTATGACTGGGCGACAAAAATCAGATAAGACAGAAAATGGTGAGCAGACGATATACTTTTTAGCCTGCCAGAAAGCCTTCGTAACAATACAAAACATGAGATGATCTGAAAAGTTGAAAGAACATGCAAGAGTGACAGGAAAGGTGAACCAGTCGATAAGAGAATAGTTAAGGAACAGAAGACAGTCAAAGTGATAGGAGAGACGTCAGAGTGGCGAGATGTTTCCAGCGGGGTACCACAGGGATCCGTACTGGGACCTATCTTGTTTCTGATCTATGTAAATGATCTCCCACCTGGCCACGTCCTCGCTTCACTACGTCTCAGCTAACCACACCCACTCCACACAGCGTCACACTTACGCAGGGCCTCTCCCCTCAATACGTCTCAGCTAACCACACCATCCCTACACCCAACTTGACGCCCGCTACACACTTGACCAAGACTTATCCTCACCACTCATATGACCATGTACCCTCACTCCTCGACGCCATATCCCTCACTCTTCCCCTCATTCTCCGTTGTACCTATTCCTCACTTCGCGAATCTGCACCTCTCCCATCACACTTGTCAAGGTACCCTCTTCGTGGTACCCTCAACTTCACACCTCGTCTCTTGTGGCCGTCTTCTCACTACTTACATCACACTGTCAGTGACTACCCCTCATCTCCCCAGCAGACGAGAGAGAAGGGTGAGGGGGACGGGATGCTTGGCACCAGCAGGCCTTTGGCAAGCATAGTGGTGTGGGAGGGGTGGAAGGGGTTCATTTCAGGTGTGGATCCCCCCCCCTCCCAGGCCCCTCCATCTGTGGTGGAGTCAGTGTGGCCTCTGCCCTGGTGCTGCGCAGGTGTTCTGCTCCCACGCCACCTGCTGGGGGTGATCTGAGTCGTGGCCCCTACCTGCGGAGGCTGGATGTGAGTGTGGTGCTGGTGACTGGTACTGCGTCGGGGTACTAGAGTGTATAGCAGGGTGGTGGGTGGGGGGGTGGATGAGTAGGTTGGTGGGGTAGGTATGTGTATTCACCTACTTGTGAATATACACACACACGTGTGTGTGTGTGTGTGTGTGTGTGTGTGTGTGTGTGTGTGTGTGTGTGTGTGTGTGTGTGTGTGTGTGTGTGTGTGTGTGTGTGTGTGTGTGTGTGTGTGTGTGTGTGTGTGTGTGTGTGTGTGTGTGCTTGTGTGTATGTGTGTGTGTGTATGTGTACTCACCTAGTTGTACTCACCTAGTTGTGTTTGCGGGGGTTGAGCTCTGGCTCTTTGGTCCCGCCTCTCAACCGTCAATCAACAGGTGTACAGATTCCTGAGCCTATCGGGCTCTGTCATATCTACTTAACAGCGTGTGTGTGTGTGTGTGTGTACTCACCTAGTTGTACTCACCTAGTTGTGCTTGCGGGGGTTGAGCTCTGGCTCTTTGGTCCCGCCTCTCAACTGTCAATCAACAGATGTACAGGTTCCTGAGCCTATTGGGCTCTATCATATCTACACTTGAAACTGTGTATGGAGTCAGCCTCCACCACATCATTTCCTAATGCATTCCATTTGTCAACCACTCTGACACTAAAAAAGTTCTTTCTAATATCTCTGTGGCTCATTTGGGCACTCAGTTTCCACCTGTGTCCCCTAGTGCGTGTGCCCCTTGTGTTAAACAGCCTGTCTTTATCAACCCTGTCAATTCCCTTGTGTGTGTGTGTGTGTGTGTGTGTGTGTGTGTGTGTGTGTGTGTGTGTGTGTGTGTGTGTGTGTGTGTGTGTGTGTGTGTGTGTGTGTGTGTGTAGCAGCAGGCGCGTCCCAGACACGTGACTTACTGCCCAACAGCTGCCTCAAAACAGCTTGAAGCCCTGAACATGGGATGTGTGACGCGTATGTAAGTATGTATGTATGTATGTATGTATGTATGTATGTATGTATGTATGTATGTATGTATGTATGTATGTATGTATGTATGTATGTATGTATGTATAGCATCTAACATTGCTAATTATACCAGTGGAGGTGTACAGGTTCCTGAGCCTATTGGGCTAAATCATATCTTCCTTTAAAACTGTGTATGGAGTCTGCCTCCATCACATCACTGCCTAATGCAATCCATTTATTAACTTCTCTGACACTCAACAAATTCTTTCTAATGTCTTTGTGGCTCATTTGGGACCTATAAGATGCCACCTGTGTCCCCCTGTGTGAGTACCACCTGTGATAAACAGTGTTTTCTTATCTGCCATATAAATTCCCTGAAAAAATTTAATGTGGTAATCATATGATGAGCTGCTACGTCGCATTTTTTAATGCATGGACAAGAGGTTGTGTGTGTGTGTGTGAGTGTGAGATGGTGCACGCACATGCGTTTGTGTGTGGCTGTGTGTGTGTATGGCGATGCACATGTGTATGGTACCGTGAAAGTAATGTCGTCTCACCTCTGGACAAACATACAATGCTGTATTAACCTGCATATGGTAATGACGTTCGCTTCTGTTGTGTCGGGAACAACAACACAGCCGAGAAACATCCCAACTTGCATTAGGCTGCCGTCATAACAATGGCACACTGAGAAAACTGCCAGTATCTGTTGATCAACTTGTCATGTCAGACATGTGAGAGTATGCAGCTGTGACATGCTGGGCGATACATAGCGCACATGCTGCTGAGTAAAGATTATTATTTTCCACTAGAGAAACACGTCTGAACACAAGGGTCGAGACCTGATGTGTGTATTCGCTCAATTTCGCCACACACGCATACACATACACTTCACACAAACACACGCATACACATACACACACACTCGCAGCTGCATTAAAAGCAACGTAACAGCAATCTTTGTCTGGCAGCACCGCCAGGCTCACCGCTCTACACGTTGCTTTATGCACTGTGACATGATGCTATACCTCCTGCGCTTTATTGTCTCACAAGACCGCTCTGTATACCCTGCGTCGGCCACCACACTTGCCAGAATTGTGAGTTTATGTCGAGCCGACAGTAAGATCCAAAACCCAGCTACCCTGTCTTAGTTCTGGTATCATGCTTGATGTCTTTGAATCTCTCCTAACCCTCTTGTCATCGTTATTCTCTCCCTTTCCTTCTCTGATTCTCTGTGTTTCTCTCTCCCTGTAGTCACATTCATGGCAAATTACAGAAAAGGTTAAAGACAGGGAACTCTAAACAACACATCAATATATCTCACATAAATAATGACTTAGAAATTAAATAATTACAAATTGCTACTTTAGCAACCTGCTAGAGGCCTACTCAGTGTGGTTCCAGCACACTTTAGTTTAGCACACTAAACTGATGTACTTAATTAAGTACACATCAGTTTAATGACATTGGGAACGCTCTAGAGAAGCTGTGCTTCTCACACTGAAGTGAGTATAGGCTTTGTGGGAAGCGGGGGTAATATAATTGTCTGACAATAAAATCACGGCTACAAGCCTGCTCAAAAGAGGGTACACAAACGACCATAGTCTAACGATAGCAATACACTCAAAACAGAAACATCTTTACCATTAACCTCCAGATTGGTTGGCAACAGCACGACATGCTGTTTGGCCTAAAGTAGGTAACAGAAAGGGAAATGTCTACTGTAAATCTCATATTAATTTACTAACTACATACCAGCAATAATAATATAATGATAAAACAAACTATATGGGACTATCCCAATAAATAATAACCACACATAAGAGCAAGATAAAATGTTATTATTCACATATGCTGAATCCTAGGCTTCACCTTTCTTCTCAAACTTCTCATTTCGTATAAGCTTTTCGTATAAATACGTACATTTCGTATAAACTGTGCCTCGTATACTCGCACGGTAATAGAAGAAAATAATATTAGATCGCTTTTGAAATTTTGTCTCAGCGGGTGGAGATTGAAGTGTTGTTGTTAGTGTTGTATGGTGGTGGCTGGGGTGTTGGGCGCCTAGATGTTGGTGGTGATGGTGGTAGTAGTAGTATGGTGGTGATGGAGGTTGCAGTGTGGAGGTGGTGGTGGTGGCACCAGTGTGGTGATGATGGTGGTAACAGTGTCGTCGGCCTGTGATGGTCACTCTGTCCTCTACATAGTATTTTGACGTAAAAATCCTCAACGTCAAAGTAAGGTGTAATAAAAATCATGGCGGTTCGCAAAACTGACGTGATATCCCGTTTTTTGTTGTGAGTCCTCGGTTTGGTTAAGTTCGGGCAATTTAGTACATCATTATAGTGAGGTTGTGAATGCTGGAGAGGATGGGGTGGGTAGAATTCACGAGAATTTATTGTGCTGGTGATAAACGAGCCGATATAGAAACAATTATCAATTACCAAACTATCCAATTATTCATAATCTTTAAACGTCTTCAAAACCAGGCACCTTACTCATTTTGTAGTCATTATTTAAAAGAAACAAAATTATTTTCTCCTTGCAGCGTTCCGCTTGTTTGTATAATTTTGTTTTCGGTTCCTCGTCTTGATACCGCTGCTGTTGCACTCCCGGCAGATGCAACACTTCCTTCAACATAATTGTTAAGTTTCTTATAATTACTTAGTAATTTTTAATGGCAAATTTTTATCATTATTAAAACGATATATAACCTGTTATATCTTTTAAAGGCACAATGATTAGTTCATGTTAATTCCTGTTTTATTTTGTCTTTAGACAAATAAGAGAGCGAGAGAGCGATAAGCTACGAGGTAAACCTCGGAATTCATGCCTCAAAAATATTCCATTGTTGCAAGGACGACAATTCTGTGTTAACATATTAACAAACCACGCACAATTGTACCCTAAAGCCTTTATTTTTTTTAGTAAAACATTTACCCCTTCAACCCTGTCACAAAAGGACAACCTCACGCAGGGGTCCGTGCTCACAGTGCCTCTACGCTCAGTACAGACTCGCCAAAGAGAGAGAGAGAGGACTTTAGCAACTCTTCCACTTCAGCCCTTTGCTGCTGCTGCCGCCATTTCTATAAATCATTGCCTCAGACACCCAGCCATTTGGAGCAGTCTCGTTTTCATGTGAAGTGCGTCACAGGACTGCTGTGCAACTCATATTCGACATAAATTAAAATAGTTTATCAAACAAGCCTAGCTAGTAGATCAAAGCCTCGTTCCTTAAAGAGCTCCAGGATTCCCTCATACTTTTGTATACAACAACAATAATAATAATAATAATAATAATAATAATAATAATAATAGAGGAACTTACTACAATGCCGCAATGCTTAAATGAAGGTGCTTATTTTTTAAATTTTGAACCCAAAGGGCGAGTTTATTGGTCAAACAAATTTTCGGGTGTAACCTACATCGTTTCTCAAAGTAATGTATCTGCTGGTTTTTAATACACCTCAACATAAATGGGATCTTTCATTTACCTTCAGTAATAATAAAAATAATAATAATAATAATAATAATAATAATAATAATAATAATATTGTTATTATTATTACTATTATCAATAATATTATTATTCTCTCAATAATACAACAATGATCTCAACAACAACATTAAATATCATGAACATTACTTAAATAAATAAATTATTTAATTATCAACCACTTGGACTGGACGGTAGAGCATCGGTCTCGCCTCTGCAGGTCGGCGTTCAATCCCCGACTGTCCAAGTGGTTGGGCACCATTCCTTTTCCCCCGTCCCGTCTCAAATCCTTATCCTGACCCCTTCCCAGTGCTATATAGTCGCAATGGCTTGGTGCTTTCTCCCTGATAGTTCCCTTCCCCCTTCTCTCAAAAATATTATTGTATACTGTATTCGAATGTTATTCGTTACATGATAATATCAAAAATACTAATTCAATTTTCTTTGCAGCTTTTCAAAATGAGAGGAGAATGATGACGATGAACAGTTGACAACAGTGAACATTATTGATGAACAACAGAGTATATTAGCCATGAACAACGAAAATGCTCACGATGAGCATCATCGCCATTGAGAACAATGACGACGAAGAATTTAGAAAACTGACAATGAATAAATGAGAACAATGATAAAGAACGGATGAGAGCATTGACGAATAACAGCTGAAAACACTGAAAAGAACTGTAAAAGGTGATGAAAATACTGTAAAGAACACGTAAGAACGAGTGCTGAACATGGGAGACACTTTCCATATACCTCCAAGTATGTAAACAAACACATCCAGGGAATTTATGATGAAATTCTAATTAAGAGGAAGTTAATGCAGACAGATTTAAAAATACACAAAGAAAGTGAAAGATTAACGCAGAATGGAAGATGAACATAAGTAGCATAGCAAAGCAAAGCGAGAAGATAAACCTATCAGTTGTCGATAGTGGAGGCTTAGAAAGAAACAATACTCGAAAATGTCTAGATGACTAAACCACACGAACACAGATGGAGATCTGAATAAGAGCCATGCGAGTGTTTACATAGTGTGTGAGGGGAAGTGAAGGCAGTGGGTTTGGGAGGAGGGACGGTGTAGGTGAAGATATTTAAAGGCGTGTGGAAGGTGAGAGTGATAAGAAATTGTGAATGGAAAGGGCGGTAGGCGGTTTGAGTTGGTTCTCGCAGAATGTACATGACGACGAAGGCCAATCTAGAATACTGGTCCACGGACAACTTCTGTGTGAGGTGGTCGCTGAGGACGGGTGCCTGCACCATTGGTACTCTCTCATTGGTACGTTGTTTTTTTTTAGATTTAGAAGTAGATTTTTGTTTTGACTTAAGTATAGTAAACATTTCAATACAGTTGAGCAAAATAAGCAATTAGCTGTACCTGCTAACCTCTCGTTTTCCAGAGCGAGAGGCTACGTATGGCTCCTAGTAAAAGTATGGAGATACTTTAAGAATGTAGGAATGAGACGTCGTCTCAAAGGCATATGAAAGTATTTTCTATATTATGTTTTATGGCATTTACTTACTTGACAAGCTTATATATCTTTATGATGTTTATTGAACTTAACAATTGACGTCTTTATCTATGCCTCTCTACGACACCCAGTGTCTTAGTCTTCAAATTAATGGTCAACAACACCTGTGTCTTGCTACACAGGTGTGGCAGGCTTTAATGGTGGTCGCCGGTGTGATGATGCTGGTGGACTGCCCCGTCGACCCTGCCTTCACTGGCACTCTAGATCATCAGGCAGACACTGGAACTGCCCAGCTTGCCCTCACTGGCACTGCCGTTCACCCGACAGGTACTGGAGTCACCTCGGAGGCAAGTACCGGCAACAGCAGCTTAGTTTCCCAGCCAGGCGACGTCCCTCGGGCGAGTGACAATAGCAGCGATCAAGGTGTCAACAGTGTAGATGGCGAAGCTGTGGACAGTGCTAACAGCTTTTTTGACGTTCAAGGGAATACCAACAGCAGCAACAGCGCACTCAACGTCAACTTTAGCTGTCCATGGTTGCCAGAGCCAGAAACCCAAGTCTTCGGTATTAACGACAGATATAAACGTAAGATCGTATTTTCATTTATATGAGTGTTTGGCTTAAAGCCTATCAACCGGGGGCGGGTTGTTTAGGCTACTACAAGAGCCTATTTCCAGTGTTTGCACACCGAAGATTAGTGTACACCGGTATGTGTATAGTCTACATTATTATTATTATTATTATTATTATTATTATTATTATTATTATTATTATTATTATTATTATTATTATTATTATTATCATCATCATCATCATCATCATCATCACTATTATTATTGAGCAAATCATTAGGAGCCGTAATGAGGTTGAAGTCGAACAACTTCACAATAATATCCTGGAAACTACATTTAACTTTGCCACGCTATTTTGAATATGAACAAAGTGAATGCACCCAAACATATGCCTGACTCTTATCAAAACTGCACTCCTCTGACCGTCACTCACAGGAATTATAAAATATAAATAATCTTGATTTTTTAGGTTAATTATGACTATCAGCATTTTGTTGATAGTAAACAGCACTAGTGGCGTTGTTGTATAGGTCGGCGACCTGCCACAAGTTCAGAGCCGAAGGAAATATATATCAGAATATACCAACGTTGACTGTTAATTACAAAGACAAACAAAATTTAAGCAGATAGAACAGTCACAAAACTGTCTGTGACCATCCAGCTGCACCAGACACATCAACAGTCACAATAACTGTCTGTGACCATCCAGCTGCAGCAGACACATCAACAGTCACAATAACTGTCTGTGACCATCCAGCTGCACCAGACACATCAACAGTCACAATAACTGTCTGTGACCATCCAGCTGCACCAGACACATCAACAGTCACAATAACTGTCTGTGACCATCCAGCTGCACCAGACACATCAACAGTCACAATATCTGTCTGTGGCCATCCAGTTTTACAGGAGGTACTCCTCCAGAATATAAACAAAGTGTCTATACTCTTGTCTATTTTTACCAGCGGGGCTTGGCAGGCGGGGAGACAGCTACGATCCTGTGTACATAGGCTACCTGCTTCTTTAACTAATCCACACACTAAAAGTTGGCTAGAATAATTTAGATAGAATGCAGTATGTTGACATTGGGAATAAACTTGATTAATAAAGACCCTTTATTAATACTAGAGACCCATAAATGCAGCTGCTCGACTAAGATGTACAAGAATACTTAACCTCAGTTCTTCAACATGCATAATTCAACACAAAAACAGCCACAACTGCAAGCTTGCCAAGTTTTGTTAGACGTGGATGTGCACAGGAGATCGTATATATGAAAATTATTTCCAGTGTATCTCCAAGCTACGTTACTGAAGGGATACGGACAAAAAACTCACTGACAAAAAAACACGGACATGTACTCCACCGGACAATAACCGTACCTGACAAAATCCTCTCATAATAAATGAATTAATGTGTGAAATTATGGGGTGAAATGTATAAAAATCTTGTTCACTTGTTCAGTTTTTCTTAAAGAATATTTGAATACAAAGTGAAGCTAGGTCGCTGATTTTTATTTTTGTACAAGTTTCATTTTATATTTGAATTATAAGTGTATTGTGAATTACTTTGGGATTTACGCTGCTATCATTATTAGTGAAAGTAGACGATTAATATATTAGATAATCTCATAGCTAACTCTAGTTCTTGTTCTTTACCCTGCAATCCGTCGTGTAGAATAGTGTAGCAGCACATTGCTCTGTGTACCTAGGCTTGCCAATGAAATAAATCAATACAACTTTGCCAGAGTGGAATTTTAAGAAGTTTAAAAAAGCTGTAATTAGATTTTCTTAATATTTTAGCATGTAAATATGGATGTTTATATAGATTTAGTTTATTATTTATCAAATATAGTACATTTTGTAATGTTTCGTAGCGATGGAATTGAAATTGAAATAAGTTTATTGAGGTAAAATACACACAAAGGGATGTAGCGATGGAGGTTTTGTCTAGTAGTCATTATTTTTTCAAGGGGAGTGTCGAGATGAAAGTCTATTAACCACGGGGTGGGGAATTAAGGCCAAAACAAGAAGCTTACTGACCAACCAGCAAGGGTTTACAAAATTAAACTAAGTGCATATTCCCAAAGAGGCGGGCTTGCACCTCGGTGTGGGGGATTTGTCCGGTGGGGTTTTTGTCATTAATCCGCTCCCACGGGCTTAACCATCAATTGTATCTAAAGTTATTCTAACAAGATTACCCCAGTTACTTGGGTTATTCTGACATTATGACACAAAAATAATTTGTCGTTAAAATGACCTTAATACATTTGTCAGTGACTGGGCTGTTATCCTGTATAAAAAGCGCAAGTAGACAACTTTATATATTTATTTATATACAAGAAGGTACAATGGGTTATTAATAAGATGGTTACAGGTCCTGTGGCTCTGCTGTCAGCCCACTGTGCCTAGCACAGACTGGGTTTGATAACCGCGGTAGGACGAAAGCCATCCCGCCCAAAACGCTATGCGTGCTAGTAGTTTTACTAGAATGTAAAATATCAGTGCTTTTTACTTTCATAAACCCAATGTACCTTTTTGTATATAAATAAATAAATAAATTAGGCAACGGTTTATTATCATTGAATACAGTAGTTTGTCCAAAACATTTATAGTTTTCTTTAAAAATAATAAGACGGATGTTTAAAGGGGGTAACTATAATTAATAATAATAATAATAATATTTTATTCAGGAAAAGTATATACATAGATGCAGAGTTACAAACATAATGTTGGATTTATAGATAGAGCTAATACATACAATACCTAAAACCACTAATACGCATAACGCATAGCGTTTCAGGCAAATTATAACTACACGTAACACTAATTATAATTCATTGTGTCTGGGGGACAGGAAGCCAGAGTGTATTCATACACGCTAGGCTTATATCGAGGTTCCCCCCCCAAGGTCGAATTACTGACCCCGACCAGGATGTAACCCCACAGGTGGAAACTGAGTACCCAAATGAGCCACAGGGACGTATGAAAGAACTTTTGAGTAGTTAACAGATGGAATGCATTAGGCAGTGATGTGGTGGAGGCTGACTCCATACACAGTTTCAAATGTATATATGATAGAGCCCAGTAGGCTCAGGAACCTGTACACCAATTGATTGACAGCTGAGAGGCGGGACCAAAGAGTCAGAGCTCAATCCCCGCAAGCACAAATAGGTGAGTAGAACTGGGTGAGTACAACAAGCTGACTAACTTCTGAGTACCTACATACTACTAGGTGAACAGAAGCATTAGGTGAAAGGAAATGTGCCCAACCATTCCGGGCTTCGAACCCGGAATTCTCGATTGTGCTTCGACTGTACTAACGGGACCCGATATATATATTATATATAATATATATATACTTTCTTGTATACAAATAAATAAATAAAATAAATTAAATTCTGAATTAAAAATTCAATTACTGTTTAATAACTCTTCCATGCTCCATGAGATTCTGTTGCGTTCATATATTATGCGTCTGTTACAGTGGAGACGGTGGCGGGGATCTTCATGTCCTACTCCAGCATCTACTGCATCCTCTCCCTCTGTGTCGTCCTCGGCGTCATCAAGGTAAACACTGTACCCGTGGGTGTGTGTTCAAGTTCAAGTACGTTTATTGAGACAATAAAATCCGTCTCAAAGGGATAGGGGAGCTTAGGCTATTTCTACAACCCCCCCCCCCTCCCCTGTGGGTGTTATTGCATTTCTGTATATAGATATCATGCGCAAATATAACAGGATACGACACAAAATTAGCAAAAATGTAGAAGATTCAAAACAGTGTAACGTAGACTGGATAGGGAACCTGTAAAAGGGCTTAACACAACATGAAAAGCTGAATATATTTAACGGAAAAATATCATACTGTAGAAAATACAAGACTATTCGGAAATTTCACATTTGGCGTAGTTTGACTTATGTACATAAATTGAAAGTTTCAGATGGCCTGAGTGAAGTTATGTTTATTGCATTCATATATTTATGAAGGTAAATGGGGGACGTTCGACAAGCCGTTGGCTTCCTGTCCTCGTCGAGGCCACTAGTGTTAGTAGCTCTCTGGTAAACTCAGGTAAATATAGAAAGGGTTTACGGGTGGACTTACGCATCATCTTAGGAGATCTGCGCCTCTTACCTTGATCACGACTTTGAATACTTTTCAATCTGTGTCCTTCAACCTTATCACTTGGTCGTTCTCCTGCATATTCCTCCTAATGTGGATCTGGAGTGGTTAAACTAATCCTTGGCCCTGGATGCTGCATCATTCTCTACTGCTTTTCCACTATTTTTTATCTTGTTTCTTTTGAACAGCAATGCCACCCTCTCCTCATGTCTAATTTATTTTTCTTGCTACCATGCATTTTTCTGGAGAATTCTGGATTATCATTACAATTGTTTTAATTTTTAGTATTGCTATTACATCAGGGTTTGTGTTCTCGGTTCTTTTATCTCATTTACTTTGCTCAACATTTTATCGTCATTTTTTTTACTAGATCGTCAGGCTCTTTCTTTTTTAATATTCCCACAGGGGAGATTTAATATTCTACCTTGTGGGCCGTTAGTTCCCAGTCTTTGAGTGGGGATCCGGCTGTATTAGGACGCAGAAGGTAATAATAATAATAATAATAAAACATAATACTGTATTTAGGTAAAAGTACATGTACACAAAATGAGTTACAAGCAGAAGGTAGGTTTTCCATACAAGCAAGGTATGGAAAAGATTGCAAGTGGGGAAGCAGAAGAGAATAAGGGAAGTAGAGATTAGTCAGGTAAGTGATGCGTCACCGTAATTATTCACAGATTTCTAAGAATCATAAAAATAGTCCACCAGCTGAACCAGGAAGAAACGATCTCTCTCTCTGTATATTAGTTCGTCTGAGTCACTTGCAGTAATGTGGATGTTTTTCAAGGCAACCTAAACATCGACCCTGCTGAATTCCTCTCCATTGATATCTTCAGTGGGTTTTCAGTTAATACTGTATCTCAGTTACTTTGTGATCCCTAAGTCTTTAATATACAAAATGTAATAAATTACTAATTTCAATACTATATCAGCAGCATTAAATATTGGCAAAAGGAAAGGCAGCGATAGGCTAATTCCGCAACTTACGAATATTGAGTTGCGGTATTTTCGTTGCAGTCATGCCAATAAAAACAACACTAAAGTGGAATTGTAATTATATCAATATATGATAAATATTTATGTAAATTGCATTAGGTGAAAAAGTGGTTAACGCTAAACTTAATATACACCCAAACAATCCAAGGAGGCATTGGACAGAATGACCTGAAATCAGAGTCAAAGGGATACGAAAGGCAGAGTAGACAAAGTCTGTGTGTTAATTAGTTAGACATTCGCATCAATGTTCACTGTATCGAATTCTATTCTGAATAAAAGAGTCTGAGTTAAAACCATTTAAAGCGTAACTAAGGATGTTCAGAATAAAAAAGCCTAAGCTAAAATTATATTTCAAGCGCAGGAGAGGAGAAAAAATACAAATAAACACTGGGAGCTATCCACGGACCTCAAGCCTGTGGGGCAAGGTGGCTCTTATATTAGGGGACATCACCTGACCACGAGCGAACAGTACAAAGCAAGTCTAATAAATCGTTCTTAAGTTTAATACTTGTTTTGTGACAAATGAGAGAGAAAAGAAGGGGAATAAAATAGGAGGCGGCTCCCTGGTGCTTGACGTCAGATGAAACTGTTAACATGTTTGACACATTGTCAGGGTGAACCATGTTGGGTGGCCGCCAGGTCCACAAATTTAGACCGAGGTTTGGATCCAAATATGTGTAAACTTTACGTGAAGTTATGCCTAAAGTCGCGTAACTAGTTCAGGCATATATAAACATCCCGGTTATTCTTAGATTTAATATTTAACATATTCTCATTAGACGACTGTTTCGTTCTGTGTACAGCCCGTCCTCCTAAGGTTTCCCAACGTCAAGAAAACGGTCAGTGTAAAGTGTCCTCTCCTAACTTACCAGAGGACCCAAAACAGAAAACGGGACAGTACGCCACTTTCGCGAACCGCTTCCATTGAATTATATAAAATATATATAAATGTAATAATTTCCCCTGTACAGGTATTTTAATGTAAATTTATTCTCCAATTTTTGTAAATCGTTTATAGGTAAATAAGTATAACATTCAGTTTTTTTTTTAAAGATCTTGTTATGTACTACTGAAACACTTGTTCACTAAGAATTGTAATGTATAATTGCCTTGTAAAACTTATGTATATGTAATTTATATTGTATTTTCTTAAATAAAGATAAAAAAAAAGATATACTTTTATATTCTTGTCTCCATAAATTCTTCCTTAACCATGAAATTGTGTTCGTGCAGAGGTCGGTGGTGCTGCTGCAGGGGTGGGTGGCCTTCACAGGAGTCCACAACGTGGTCATCTTAGTGTTCCTGCTGGTGCCACTGCCCTTCACTACACTCCCACACCTCATCTGCTCCATCGCTCACTTCATCATCTCCCTCTATACCTGGGCAGTCGTCAAGTCCTTCATGTACTCAATCAAACTGGAGAACACCCAGCCTCTGCTACCTGAAGGCGCCGTCACCGATTACACGGTGGATGGCGTAGATGTTACAGAGATTCCCGTTGAAATCTGACAAAGAGAACGATGATGCAGGATGTAGGGGAAAAAAAGATAAATTTTTCTATTTTGATCAGCTTGACAGCGATAATCATGTTTATATAGACGCAATTCTCGCTAACTGATGTTCGATGGTAAGGATAGGCTGTAGGCCCAAAATCATTCATCCTAGACTAGAGATCGTTGCCAGAAACAGTTGTGCATGGATGCGCTTGCAACATCTTACTAAAATCCCGTTTCAACAAAATCTGAATTAAATGTCAAATACATCTATTACCCTTTTACATTCATCATTACAAGATTTGAACGGCCTACAACTTTCAATCTGTGTATAAAGGACAAAATAGTTTTGAAAAGGACAATATATATATATATATATGATCGATGTTCCCTTCGGGAATCTTAATTTTAAGATGAATAGGAAAACCAGGGATATACTGAACATCTTGTATCAGAATCTTTACTTTAAAAAACATAACGTTTCGAATACTTCTCGTATTCATCATCAGATCTAAAAGAAAAAAACAGAAATCACAGTCAAATAGCTGGTAAACAAAGAACTCATACTGAATATAATTGCCTATCAAAGAAAGGAAAAAGCTTAAAAAAACAAAACACTTAAGCGCACTTAAAGTGATCAATACAAATAAAACTTATTAACTGTCACATATATTAAAACTAATTTAAAATCCATTAAACTACAAGATGAAATTTATAACTACTAAGACAAACCATTCTATTAAACTTACGTGAAGTGATCAGAAGTGAAACTTGATACCTAACACATAGATACTAAACACTATAACAAATATTTATATAATGACTACAAATCTACAAAAAATGTATGTAAAATACAAACAGAGTAAACAACAATTATAAAGTACTAACCAAAATCTTATAAAAAACTCAAATATTAAATAAAATTAAAATTTCATCTTGTAGTTTAATGGATTTTAAATTAGTTTTAATATATGTGACTGTTAATAAGTTTTATTTGTATTGATCACTTTAAGTGCGCTTAAGTGTTTTGTTTTTTAAGCTTTTTCCTTTCTTTGATAGGCAATTATATTCAGTATGAGTTCTTTGTTTACCAGCTATTTGATTGTGATTTCTGTTTTTTTCTTTTAGATCTGATGATGAATACGAAAAGTATTCGAAACGTTATGTTTTTTAAAGTAAAGATTCTGATACAAGATGTTCAGTATATCCCTGGTTTTCCTATTCATCTTAATATATATATATATATATATATATATATATATATATATATATATATATATATATATATATATATATATATATATATATGTATATATATATATATATATATATATATATATATATATATATATATATATATATATATATATATATATATATATATATTCCAAATACTTGATAAAAAGGAAGCCGCCACAACTTTTGGATTTTTAAAAAATCAGTTCAATAAAAAATCATTTCATAATTCAGTAAAAATTTAAATCTTAAGATCATCCTCTGATTTCACTGAGTGGATTTTTAGTTTTAAAAATTTACACTTAAAGGGATAAGCAAATATGTGCTATAAACTATACACATTTCAGATATACTTAGGCTATATATAGGCTAAGTATACCATCTATATGACTGTATTGGGGAGTAGTATACTTTTGAGCATTATGCCTACTCTACACCACTGATATCGTCTGATATGGTTTATCATAAAATTACCGTGTGAAGAGCATTTCACTGGAACTTACTCTGTGGAACCATGTCAATACTGACCTTCCCATACAGGGACAATGCTGTGAATAGCGCTTGAAAACTTTCAAACACATTTACCATATATATTATAACAATTGTTATTAGACATTGTGCCAGATTGCTCATTAACGTTTATATGTTGTGTCCTAAATAAAGTCATTCTTTATAAATTATATAAGTATCCTCAATAAAAATTTAAGGGATATATATATATCGAGTTCTGTACATCGTTGACCGGTGTAAATACACCGAGTTTATTCTACTTCTGAGCTAAGTTTAGAGCTAAATTATACCTGCTAGTTAATAAGTAAGGTATTGTGGAAGCCCTAACCTCTTTGTAGACTATTTAGAGGTTAATAGGCTTAAAGCCTAGCATCAAACCAAATAAGTCATATAATTTTTACCTATGAATTAGTATTTTTGTGGAATTAAACTTTTGTTGGCTTTGTATTTAATAGAAATCCACTTTGTATGTTAGCAGTACATCATAACTATTTAAACAAAAATATTGATTAAGAAAGAAACTAAAAATAGTTTACCCAATATTTAAACTTTATCTCCGTTTTCTTTGTTCATCGACCCGAAGCAGCTGGTAACCGCCTGGAGCCGTGTTGGCAGTCAGCTGTTATGGACTGATAAACACGTCACCATAATTGTTAATGGTATTATATAACCCCCTTCACTTATATCTAATGCAATGTAAATTATTCAGACATACAAAAGAATAACTTAAATAAGGGCCATAATAATATTCACTGCCATAAAATTTATGTATTTACTTAAATTTCTGGAGAAATCTAGTTTGATATCGTCATACTGGAAGCCTAGCGACAGTCGTCACCCTGAGTACACAAGCACTCTGTTCTTTATATAACTTTGTTTCTAAGGGCGAGTTTACTCGGAAGCGTCACTCATTATGTAAAGATATTTATGCACTAAGAGGTTACTTAAATTCTGAATTATATTCAGTATTAAATTGTATACTAGAATTCCACGATTTTTACATTAAAAATAGATAACTAATTTCCTTATTAAGAAAGAATTACCCAGAAGCAGGTATAAATTAGCTTAGAATAATAGGATTAAGCGGTCAGAGAATAAGGATGAAAGATTAAAGAAAAAGCCTCACTGAACACACAATATATGAATATAATGTCTTATTACAATATTAAAAAAAGCCTCACTGAACACACAATATATGAACATGATGTCTCATTTCAATGTTATATACATATATTGTGTGTTCAGTGAGGCTTTTTCTTTAATCTTTCATCCTTATTCTCTGACCGCTTAATCCTATTATTCTAAGCTAATCTATACCTGCTTCTGGGTAATTCTTTCTTAATAAGGAAATTAGTTATCTATTTTGAATGTAAAAATCGTTAGCAATTAGCAGAAGTATAAACTCATGAGATAGCTTAGTGTGAATACGCCCGCGTCACAATAATTACTGTTATTTTGAAGCAATACTCAATCTCATGTAGCTTTAACTTCGTCCCAAGTGAATATACTATATATGAGTTGTACAATGTGACTTACACATGTATTCATGTCATTATTACACTGAGTTTACCTGCATTACATTACGAATTGGGCGGGGTACACTTCATAAGTCAGGGGTGCTGTGTATCCCACGCTGTAATAGATATGGTGGGTGTCTGGTATTCCTTAGTACCACACACCAGTTGTACCTTACAGAAAAAGGAGCATAACTGGCCGACCCCTCACAGTGTTCAAGAGAGAACTGGATAAGCACCTCCAAAGGATACCTGATCAACCAGGCTGTGATTCGTACGTCAGGCTGCGAGCAGCCGCGTCCAACAGCCTGGTTGGTCAGTCCGGCAACCGGGAGGCCTGATCGACGACCGGGCCGCGGGGACGCTAAGCCCCGGAAGCACCTCAAGGTAACCTCAAGGTAAGGTACCAGTTGATTGAGTTGCTCAACCCCCGCAAACACAACTAGGTGAGTACACACACACACACACACACACACACACACACGTGGGGACACAGGTGGAAACTGAGCGCCCAAATGAGCCACAGAGATATTAGAAAGAACTTTTTTAGTGTCAGAGTGGTTGACAAATGGAATGCATTAGAAAGTGATGTGGTGGAGGCTGACTCCATACACAGTTTCAAGTGTAGATATGATAGAGCCCAATAGGCTCAGGAATCTGTACACCTGTTGATTGACGGTTGAGAGGCGGGACCAAAGAGCCAGAGCTCAACCCCCGCAAACACAACTAGGTGAGTACACACACACACACACACACACACATGGATGGATTATTTAACACGGGTGGTACACGCACAAGGGGACATAGGTGGAAGCTGAGTACCCAAATGAGACACAGAGACATTAGAAAGAACTTTTTCAGTGTCAGAGTAGTTAGTAAATGGAATGCACTAGGAAATGATGTGGTGGAGGCTGACTCCATACACAGTTTCAAGTGTAGATATGATAGAGCCCAATAGGCTCAGGAATCTGTACATCTGTTGATTGACGGTTGAGAGGCGGGACCAAAGAGCCAGAGCTCAACCCCCCCGCAAACACAACTAGGTGAGTACACACACACACACACACACACATGGATGGATTATTTAACACGGGTGGGACACGAACAAGGGGACATAGGTGGAAGCTGAGTACCCAAATGAGGCACAGAGACATTAGAAAGAACTTTTTCAGTGTCAGAGTAGTTAGTAAATGGAATGCACTAGGAAATGATGTGGTGGAGGCTGACTCCATACACAGTTTCAAATGTAGATATGATAGAGCCCAGTAGGCTCAGGAATGTATACATCAGTTGATTGACGGTTGAGAGGCGGGACCAATGAGCCAGAGCTCAGCCCCCGCAAGCACAACTAGGTGAGTACACACACACACACACACACAAAGTATACACATACACACACACAAGGAGACACGACATGATAACCACCTACAAAATTCTCAGGGGAATTGACAGAGTGGACAAAGACAAACTCTTTAGCACGGGGATTTAGCACACGAACACACACTTTGTTCACACACAATTTAGCACACGAACAAGGGGATACAGATGAAAACTTAGTACCCATATGACCCACAGAGACATTAGACAGAATTTTTTCAGTGTCAGAGTAGTTAACAAATGGAATGCATTAGGTAGCCTTCAAGGTAACTACCTGTATACAGGTAGTTACCTTGAAGTACTTCCGGGGCTTAGCGTCCCCGCGGCCCGGTCGTCGACCAGGCCTCCTCGTTGCTGGACCTGTCAACCAGGCTACACTTGTATTCACCTAGTTGTGTTTGCGGGGGTTGAGCTTTGCTCTTTCGGCCCGCCTCTCAACTGTTTACTAACTACTTTTTTTCCACCACACACACACACACCCCAGGAAGCAGCCCGTGACAGCTGACTATCTCCCAGGTGCCTATTTACTGCTAGGTAACAGGGGCATTCAGGATGAAAGAAACTTTGCCCATTTGTTTCTGCCTGGTGCGGGAATCGAACCCGCGCCACAGAATTACGAGTCTTGCGCGTTATAACTTGTGTGCCCCCTGTGAGGTTGCTCAATCTACCACTGGTACCTGGTACCTCCCAGGTACCTGGATTTTTTTTTATCTTAATTTAATAATATACAATATAAATCATATATACATCAATTTTACAAGGAGATACTACATTACATATACAGTAGTATAATACTCAGTAAACAATTGTTTCATATTATCACAGAGCATGAACTTTAAACCCCTAAATGTTATACTTATTTTTCTTTAAATGATTTACAGTTTTAGAGATTATATTTAGTGTGTGTGTGTGTGTGTGTGTGTGTGTGTGTGTGTGTGTGTGTGTGTGTGTGTGTGTGTGTGTGTGTGTGTGTGTGTGTGTGTGTGTGTGTACTCACCCACCTAGTTGTGTTTGCGGGGGTTGAGCTCTGGCTCTTTGGTCCCGCCTCTCAACCGTCAATCAACAGGTGTACAGATTCATGAGCCTATCGGGCTCTGTCATATCTACACTTGAAACTGTGTATGGAGTCAGCCTCCACCACATCACTTCCTAATGCATTCCATTTGTCAACCACTCTGACACTAAAAAAGTTCTTTCTAATATCTCTGTGGCTCATTTGGGCACTCAGTTTCCACCTGTGTCCCCTTGTGCGTGTTCCCCTTGTGTTAAATAGACTGTCTTTATCTACCCTATCAATCCCCTTCAGAATCTTGAATGTGGTGATCATGTCCCCCCTAACTATTCTGTCTTCCAGCGAAGTGAGGTTTAATTCCCGTAGTCTCTCCTCGTAGCTCATACCTCTCAGCTCGGGTACTAGTCTGGTGGCAAACCTTTGAACCTTTTCCAGTTTAGTCTTATCCTTGACTAGATATGGACTCCATGCTGGGGCTGCATACTCCAGGATTGGCCTGACATATGTGGTATACAAAGTTCTGAATGATTCTTTACACAAGTTTCTGAATGCCGTTCGTATGTTGGCCAGCCTGGCATATGCCGCTGATGTTATCCGCTTGATATGTGCTGCAGGAGACAGGTCTGGCGTGATATCAACCCCCAAGTCTTTTTCCTTCTCTGACTCCTGAAGAATTTCCTCTCCCAGATGATACCTTGTATCTGGCCTCCTGCTCCCTACACCTATCTTCATTACATTACATTTGGTTGGGTTAAACTCTAACAACCATTTGTTCGACCATTCCTTCAGCTTGTCTAGGTCTTCTTGAAGCCTCAAACAGTCCTCTTCTGTTTTAATCCTTCTCATAATTTTAGCATCGTCCGCAAACATTGAGAGAAATGAATCGATACCCTGTGGGAGATCATTTACATATATCAGAAACAAGATAGGACCGAGTACAGAGCCCTGTGGGACTCCACTGGTGACTTCACGCCAATCGGAGGTCTCACCCCTCACCGTAACTCTCTGCTTCCTATTGCTTAGATACTCCCTTATCCACTGGAGCACCTTACCAGCTACACCTGCCTGTCTCTCCAGCTTATGTACCAGCCTCTTATGCGGTACTGTGTCAAAGGCTTTCCGACAATCCAAGAAAATGCAGTCCGCCCAGCCCTCTCTTTCTTGCTTAATCTGTGTCACCTGATCGTAGAATTCTATCAAGCCTGTAAGGCAAGATTTACCCTCCCTGAATCCATGTTGGCGATTTGTCACGAAGTCACGAAGATTTGTGTGTGTGTGTGTGTGTGTGTGTGTGTGTGTGTGTGTGTGTGTGTGTGTGTGTGTTTGTGTGTGTGGAAAAAAAGTTGATTGATTGACTGCTGAGAGGCGGGATCAAAGAGCCAAAGCTCAACCCCCCCAAACACAACTAGGTGAGTACACAGGTTCACACTAAGCGGAATATGCATGAGAGGATGAAGTGGGTGTGAGGGAGGATGAGGCGGGTGTGAGGGAAGACGAGGCGGGTATGAGGGAGGATGAGGCGAGTGTGAGGGAAGACGAGGCGAGTGTGAGGGAAGACGAGGCGAGTGTGAGGGAAGACGAGGCGGGTGTGAGGGAGGACGAGGCGGGTATGAGGGAGGATGAGGCGAGTGTAAGGAAAGACGAGGCGAGTGTGAGGGAGGACGAGGCGAGTGTGAGGGAGGACGAGGCGAGTGTGAGGGAAGACGAGGCGGGGGTGAGGGAGGACGAGGCGGGTATGAGGGAGGATGAGGCGAGTGTAAGGAAAGACGAGGCGAGTGTGAGGGAGGACGAGGCGAGTGTGAGGGAGGACGAGGCGAGTGTGAGGGAGGACGAGGCGAGTGTGAGGGAGGACGAGGCGAGTGTGAGGGAAGACGAGGCGAGTGTGAGGGAGGACGAGGCGAGTGTGAGGGAAGACGAGGCGAGTGTGAGGCAGGGATGCCAGATTGGGTTACAAGTAGCGAATTGGGCTACTTTTCAGAGCCCCGCGCTCCCAAATGTTTAATTTCGCTACTTGCGACTTTTTGGGCTACTTTAAAAACAAATTGGGCTATTAATGTTAAGAAACTCAATGATAATTTTTATGCTTTTTATAATGTCATGTGTACAAATCACAGCCGCGTCCAACAGCTTGATTGAATAGACCACTTACCGCAGGAGGCCAGGTCAGAGACCGACCCCCTGGGACGTTGATCCTAGGAACTTCCCAAAGAAAAAGTAACCGCAAGGCAAGATAATCCTCCCAGGGGCTATAGATTTCCCAACCTTAATTGCCATTAATACTTCATCCTGGGTACTGTCTATGTTAAGTGACCTCCCACTGTTGCCTACTGTAAATATTTGGTTTCTCTTTAGGTGTTTCCAAGAATCAAATGACTGTCGTTAGAGCGGATTAGCATACAGTGAACTTGGCAGCTTCATCTGTGCTTTCATTATTAGTGTGGCTCTGACCTCCAGAAGGATAGTTCGACACAAGTTACCGCATATAGAAAAGAAGTTACCGCTGTTACTTTTGAATTTGCTTAAGTGTTAACATAAAGAAGTGTAAAATGGGGAAGTGGTCTAAATACCAGGAAGCGTTTCAGATGTCCTGGCTTAAGGATCCCGTGTTTGAAAAGTGGTTGGCTGAAGTGAAAGAAGATAGAAATAAGACATATTGTAAAGTTTGTAGAACTGAGATAAGAGCTCATAGAAGTGGTTTAAAGAAACACAGTGAAACATTAAAACACGGACAAAATATATCGGAGGTAAGTCATCAGCAGATGAGCATGAAGTCTGTTCTATCAAAGAAGGAAGATAAACTTACTAAATTTGAATGTCGTCTGTCTGTATATACTGTCGCTATCTAGAAATCTAACATTATGTTTGTAACTCATCTTGTATGTATGTACTTTTACCTGAATAAACATTTGATTTGATTCGATTTGACTAAACAAAAAATTGGGCTACTCTACTTGCAAATTTGCTACTTTTTGACCGTCAGCTCGCTAGCAATTTACTAGCTAGCAAAACTTAGCAATTTGGATCTGGCAACTCTGTTATGTGATGGAGGATGAGGCGAGGATGAGGGCGGGTGCCGGGCCTGGTGACCGACCGCCGGCAGTCACCGTCTAGACCTAACACAAGGAGGGTGCTGCCGCGCCACGAAGGTACTATACCACTATCATCCACCCCTCATCCCTCATAAATCCTCTCCTATAGTGTATGAGTGGCAGCAAATGTGTGTGAGGAGGCTCTCGAGTGAGAGAAAACCCGTGACTGAGGTAGAGTATGAGTGTGTGTGAGGGGCGGCCAAGGCTACGTGACTGGCGGGTGAGGAGGCATGGCTGACGCCGCTACGGCCAAGTGCTGTAATAATTGTGTAACTCTCCAGGCCGCTGACGTTGTTTGTTTGTGGTAATGGTTGGGCTGTGATGTAAGGGGGGAGAGGGGCGGGGGCGGGTTTAATAGGGTTATTTTGTGCCTTCAAATCTAATTCTGATATTACAGCATTGCAGTGGTAGATTGATATTTAATTTTTAGTTAAATTTTAATTTTAATATATACATACATATATACATATATATATATATATATATATATATATATATATATATATATATATATATATATATATATATATATATATATATATATATATATATATATATATACGCGGTATAAGAGCTCTTATTCTTATAATTCATAATAATAATATAGTTCAATTGCCGGGGGATAGGCAGCCAGTGTATATATATATACATATGTGTATATACATGTGTATATACATGCTAGGCTTAAATCAAAGCCCCCCCCCCCCCGGTGGAATTATTGACCTTCCCTAGGATGGGGAAGGTCAATAATTATTGACCCACAATAAGGTTACTAACTCCTGAGTGCCTATTTACTGCTAGGTGAACAGAACCATTAGGTGATAGGAAATGCGTCCAACCATCTCTATCTCTGCGCGAGATTCGAACCCGGCATTCCCCATTGTGATTCGAGAACGAACCCGACTATACTACCTGGACCCAAATCACTGATGTTCCTATTTTATATTGTCTAATATAAAAGAATATAGAAGGACTATAGAATGGCAAGATTTTACTACCTGAATATTTCAGTCTGGAACACAGTAAATACAAAGTCAGCTTCTTTGTTGCATCTTTTTGTATTCTATTTTAAGTTTTTGACAAAACTAGATGAATTTTGCATTAAGTTTCAAATACTTCTCATATTTACCATCAGATCTAAAGAACACTAAAGTTAAATTAAAATGAGGAAAAGTTAAGTTTCTCCAGTACACGTACATTTTTATATTTTTATATTCCTGGTGTTGATCAAACATACTAACCACTTTTGCTGTTATTGGGGTCAATATATACTGTACTGTTAAATTAGGTTTGAATCTAATTCAATTAGGTTAATTTAGATTCAATTCAATTCTATTCTAATTCAATTAGATTGTCATATTGTACGCAGGCTTTTTTCTTGGGTTAGTTTGTTCATTACACCATGTTACCTCATATTAATTATGTGTTGGGTTTATGTAGAGTTTTGAAATTAGTACTGTATGTAAATCCTCTTGTATGCAGTGATAGGTTGAACTTGAATTGTATGATTTACTAACAAAAGAGAGTGACACTTAATTTACTAACCCAAGAGAAAAGCCTGCGTACAATATGACATTCGATTAATCTAATTGAATTAGAATTGAATTGAATCGAAATTAATCTAATTGAATTAGATTCAAACCTAATTTAACAGTACAGTATATATTGACCCCAATAACAGCAAAAGTGGTTAGTATGTTTGATCAACACTAGGAATATAAAAATGTACGGGTACTGGAGAAACTTAACTTTTCCTCATTTTAATTTAACTTTAGTGTTCTTTAGATCTGATGGTGAATATGAGAAGTATTTGAAACTTATGCAAAATTCATCTAGTTTTGTCAAAAACTTAAAATAGAATACAAAAAGATGCAACAAAGCTGACTTTATATTTATTTACTAATGAAAGGGATTGTGAACTTTGTTCGTTGCAATGGGTGAGTAAATCTGTCGTGGAAAGTGTGTTCCAATCGCAGATTCACTGAATCGAGGTTCACTGAGTCATGATTGCACTAGATTTACTTGGCAAGATGTCATGTGTGCCTTATTTTTGTTAGTGCATTGTTTAGTTTCCAACCACTTGGGCTGGACGGTAGAGCAACAGTCACGCTTCATGCAGGTCGCCGTTCAATCCCTGACCGTCCAAGTGGATGGGCACCATTCCTTCTTCCCCCCCCCCCCCCGTCCCATCCCTAATCTTTATCCTGATCCCTTCCCAGTACTATATGCTGTAGTCTTAATGGCTTGGCACTTTCTCCTGGTAATTCCCCCTGAACACCAAATTATATAAGGATTTCTTAAGTGTTGTAAATTAATTGCCTGTAGTTGTCATGGTACTGTACTTTATAGGTATAGTATAGTACTCTTGACAAATAATTAATAAAACCTATGTATTGACAGATGTCTCTTGAGAGGTTAGAGCTCGATGTGGCACTGAAGCTGGTCTTTGTGCAGACCTCACTCGCCAAAGTGGAAGAATACCGCCAACACCTCCAAGAAAATGCCCAAAAAGTAATGTCAAGCTACTTTGTTCCTTTACCTTGTGAAATTGTTATACTGTGCATTATATGTGGGTTCTGTTGATCTGCATATTGTCTCTAGAATTACTGTACTACAGAAATTTATAAGTCTTTGATGGTGATAATTACTGTCACTAAAACATAATGTGATTAATTTTAAAATTCTTTACTCATAAACTTCAAAAAAAAAAAATTACAGTACAGATTAATTCTTAGTTTAATAATGATTTGTTGGCCTCTTGAGAGGCAGGTGGAGACTATACTGTTTTAAAGTAAGGAAATCTTTGGTGAAATCCTAAAATTAATACTAGTACCTGTATATAAGAAAATTTTTAACATTTTGGGATTTCATATATTCAATAAATAATATTGTATTTAAAATGTGCTAAAAATTACTGGATTTACAGTTCAGTAGTCTTTGAAGTGGCAACCATAAAGGACAATTCTAGCTATGGTTTGCACATTACATATGGATTATCAATTGGAATTGTCTTAAGTTTTTATAATATGCCAAGATCAATACTGTGTAGAAAACTTGTAAGATTTAGTGGTGTACAAAGTACTTTACACTACAATACAGTTGAATCCAGCATGATCACAAATCTGGATACAGCAGATTTGATTACTAATTCACTTTTGCTAGAAAATAACAGGCAAATTCCAGTTGAGTGGACTTGTGCTCAACTACTGTAAATATACTTCAGGGGGTGGGGGGGGGGGTGGAATTGAGCTACAGGGTTTTGGTTCTACCTCATCCATCTGGATCTTTTAGTGTTTAGGCAAACTCAGTGTGTGGTGTGGTCTTAATCCTTATGTATAAGCTCAAAATTGACATTTATTAATGTTATTTTTTAATTAACTAATTATTCATTTTGAAAGATATATAGCAGTATCCAAGTTGGAGGTAAGAGAAAATGCTAAATATCGATGAAGGGAATTAGAGAAGATGCGAGTAACTACTGTAACAGACTTGGCAATGGTGCACATTATTGGTCCACGTACTGATTCTGTATTCAAATGTGAAAAGGGGAATCCTTTTAAGATTTGCTGTTAACAGGAAGGGTTGTAGTATCACTAGCAAAGACTCTGTTTCCATATTTTTGCTCATAATGTTGGCAGCTGACTATCGGAATCAAAATTTTGAACTTCTTGCACTCCTATAGCATATAATTTTTTTTATCTCCAAAGTTAGGTGGGTGCATTATAGACTCCTTTATCATTAAAACTCTTCCTTCTTCATACACATTTATTTTGTTCCTCACCTTTCTGAGCTTCCATCAACTCATTCCTCTCAGTCTTCAAATCTCACTAATCCTACTTTGACTTCTATCCTACTCATTTTTCACCCATCAGATGCCTCGAAAAAATCTCTTACCACTAACTCCACACCTCCCTAATCACCGTCACAAGAGAGGGTACTCCTCGCCTTGGCGCAAGTCTCGACACCTGTCCAATATACAACCATACAGCCGTCCTCGTCGGTGTCGACTGGCACCTCAGGTAGTCACTACTACTGTACTTGCTCTTTCTTTGGCACCTGGTTGAACGTTTTCCCCAGCAATGAGCATACTCTGAGCATTTTGGTTTTAGAGCGAACATGCCTAGCAAAGTCATTCGGCTACATAGGGATGCCATGAATGCAAAGTTCTACGTGTATTCTAAAATTTGTTTTACTGTCACAAATCTTGTTTTAAGGATTTGTAGTATGTATTGGTGTAATCGATCTTGCTACTGATCCTTGTATGGCCTGCACACTAGAATACTGCTCCTCTGAACACTGTTTCCTGGAGAACTAAGCTTTACAACCCTTGTTCCTTGGAATCATATTCTTTGCAGGCTTTGTCCCAACAGACACTAACCTGTTGGAATTGAAAAATTACCAGTTTGACCTTGAGCCTTATCTAGTTTATTTGCTGCACTGAGATCTGTTTATTGTGACAGTTTGGCATTGGACAAATCAGCAATAATTGTGTACCAGTATTTTTTTAGTCTTGTAAGTTCTAACCACCTTAGTGGTAAGAAATCTTAAGTATTAGATGTATGCTCTAGACTAGCCCTTTTAAATGTTTTTTTTTTAGTGTTTGAACTTTTTCTTTGTTTTAACACTAAAGCAGCAGTCTTTCTCCTTTGCATAAATTTCTAACAAGTTGCAAAGGTTTGTTATTTTTGTATGTGCTAACTTTGATTAGGTTGTCATCTGGGTAAGATATGTTTAGACCCATTTACATTGTTAAAAATAAGGTTCAGAGACAAATTTGTCAACATAGAGGTTATTTGTATTCCACTGTTTGGTTATGATGATACCTGGGTTCTCTCATCATCAGCAATTGCTATTTTCTTCCATTTTAAGTCATAAATGGAACGAGTTGATAATTTGAAGTTGGATTTGCATGGCATCAACTAATCATTAAATTTCCAGGGATTTGGTTCTTGTGATTCTTCAAAATGTTACATTTGGGTGATTTTAATTTTTTGTATTTTATAATTATTACAAATACAAGTAAATTCATTAGTACTATAAGAAAGTAGATTGTGATGCTGCAGTGAAAGAAAAGCAAAAACAGCAAATTATATTTCAGCAAAAAAAAAAAAAATTAGTACTGTACAGTAATGCAAGAAGAAAATAGTTGTATAAATAATACATACGTTATTGCATGATTTTTTCGTAACTGTAGGGATGTTAGCCAATACGTTGGAATATTAACATATGCTGTTGTTGATGGTATTACTAGCTTGTCTCAATTTTTTTTTTGCCATTGTTGACTTGGCTGAAGACTACTTGAGGAAGAGAGAGGCAGCTGTAAAGTCATATACTGTATTTGCCACAACCACATTTATATTGGTTTGACCTTCCAGCTGCAGAGGAGATGTACATAAGCTAGACACATATTTTAAAACTGTTTATTGTTGCATTTCATGACACATGCAAGAACCCACAGACATGTATTTGCTGGTGACCTTGGGCAGTAACATACTAATCCAGTTGGCAGTAAGCACTCAAGTCATGAGGCAGGAATGTGTTAGCTAGAGGGTGGAATAGCACATTCTGGCAGGCACATGTTATTGATAATGATACCACAACTGTACTTGAGCTTGAATTATAGTGCCTCACACCATGGAGCTTTTAATGCTGTGACATGAGGATTTTATAATAAATGGGGCAGAGAATTTGCACGAGTGGTTTGGCATGCCATGAGAAACTTTTTGCACTTCGTTTACCTAGTGACAAACTTTACCTGGCACTGTCCACTAGAAAAGCAGTTTACTTAAATGCATGGAAATCTGGATATTGCTGAAGTTGGCAAGTAATGTGAAACAAAGAGGCCAGGCACACATTAGTACTGTATTCAAATAATTAATCATAGCTGAGTTGGAAATGGACGGGGAAGGGAGTGAGGGGACTACAGTATCTGGGAAAAGTGCCAAGTCATTATGACTATATAGCACTTGGAAGGTATCAGGTTAAGGATTTGGGATGAAACGGGGAAAGGAATGGTACCCAATCATTTGGACGGTCAGGGATTGAATGCCGACCTGCATGGGGAATAGTAAAGTGAAATAAATAAGCAGAGTAGACAGAGGAAAGGGACATAGCTGGCATAGGGCCAAGAATCAGTCTACCTAGGGTGTCCTATTACTATAGCACAATTGTTTATGGCTACAGCTGCTGTTCCAAGTACAGTACAGGTATATGCACCCTGCCAGAGCTAGGAGAGGACGAAAGTGAGATAATGTATCATATACTAATCTACAGTGTTGGAAGGAGTTGAATGTGTTGGAGAGAATAGGTTAATTGGGGGTGGTAAATGGGTGGATGCCAATACAGTATCAGGAGAGGTGTAAAAGTGCTGTACTCGCCTAGTTGTGCTTGTGGGGCTTGAGCTCTGGCTCTTTGATCCCACCTCTAAACTGTCAATCAACTGGTGTACAGATTCCCAAGTCATGCTGTGTATGATGCCAGGTGCACACTTGTGTTACCAATGTGAAATCCTTAACCAGATTTAGGCGGGCAAGGATGTTGGTGCTTCTCACTAACTATTGATAATTTGAGTACTGAGCATTAATTTGTCATTAATATATATGAAATTGTATTATTAAATTACAGTATTACAATATTATTAAATTACAAAATTACAGCTCTACACAAAATACCAGAACTTGCCTTAACCTTTGAGGAGCCTTTTGTTTGTCAAAATCTATACAGTATCATGCACGTGTCTTATTTTTCAACGGTACTTGATACTAACCTCGGGGCAAACAGACTTATCCTTTATGGTTGAAGGAAGGATCGGGTTGATTTTGTTATACCAATTTCCATTTTAATCTCACTGGCCACTGAATGTAGGTTATTTCCAGGTTAGGTCCAGGTTATTTTCTAAAGCCTACAGTTTCATTTTTTCCTGTTCTTTTCTTCCCACACTGACTGCTTCTACCACTTTAAGCTTTCTGGGTATCTTACATGGCAGTGAACCTTAAATATGTTTGTCCTCTTGTACATTCAACATTCAATACAGTTGATACTTTATTAACCCTGCCAACCTAAATAGTATTCATACTATAAAGTCACACTGGTGACTAATGTGATGGTGTACAACAGTATTTTTTGGCAAATTGTGTACTATTAATATGTTGCCCCTTCATTTTGCTGAAATAAAATATTATGTAGGAAAAACAAAAGTATGCATTCAGCAGAGGAGATGGAGTTAAAAACATATTAACTCTTCATATAAAATTTTAGCTCCGAATACTAATCGTCAAATGATTACAGGTGAAGGATGAAATACATGAAATTGTGGAACGTCAGATTGGTGCATTAAGAGGAAGGGAACGGCAGTTAATACGGCAGGTGGAGGTAAGTTGGTTTGTCTTAGTAGAAATTGTTTAGTACAGTACATTGTGTTCATGAATATTAAAGTATACAAGGGGTAAAAACATTGTGGTGATTTGAAGATGTGAGGTAGGTAACTTTATAAACTTAGGCTTCCCAAAATTTTTCAACAGACTTAGTTGTAAGAGTAAGATATGAAGGGATGCATGTGAATGGGGTGGTTGTTCTAAGTTGAATCAAGATCAGTATGCATACTCTTGGTCAGTATGCATTTACTTTGTAATGCATTCCACTTGTGGACAATCTTCTCTGCAACCAAATATTTTTTTCTATACCAGTATATATTGAAATTGCTAACTTCCATTTTTCTTATTGTCTGTGCTTGCCTTTGCCTGCGTGCAAAGCATGAATTGGCAATGAACATGACTGCAAAGCATTATTGCTATGTGAGAATGTGTTGTTTTGCTTAATGTGTAGAGAAACGATAGATAAAGTATTAATTTCTATAATTTTGTGTCAATTGCAAAACAGTTTCCTTGTTGACCAGACCACATACTAGAAGGTGAAGGGACGACGACGTTACGGTCCGTCCTGGACCATTCTCAAGTCAATTGCCTTTGCCTGTGTGCAAAGTTATTATATAGTTGTTGCTTTATAGTTGAGAATGGTCCAGGATGGACCAAAACATCGTCGTCCCTTCACCTTCTAGTGTGTGGTCTGGTCAACATTCTTCAGTCATGTTATTGTGACTCATTGCCTGCAAGGAGTATCCTGTTGTGATAAGAATCCTTTATTCATACTGGGTATTGGAAGCACTGTACGGTGTTATTGTTAAATGTTTGAGTGCCAGTTTAACATTGTTTAACACCCCCTCTAACCTTTTTCTAAAATACATTTTTATTCTTTCTGTGAAAGTGATTTCCCACCTTAGAAAAATGGGTAATGGGTAATTATTGTTCACTGTGTTTCTATGTACAGTAAGATATAAAAGGTTCATACTTTATTAAATATTAAGGGGCCATCAGTTAGTTTTTTAAACATTGTTCAATATTAACAAATCTCTTTTGACTTGTTGTATATGAAAAGGGCTGCAATTGTTCCAAGCTTCAGGATTGCAGCCTAAATAGAAAGGGACAATTTTTTTTTCAATGCCATACACATTTTCAACCTCTATCTTCAACCACATGTTGCAAATGAAATCATTTCTATGACAATCTTCTACCACATTAGCATATAATAATGATCCTGATTCAGCGGATTTTCCAAAATGTTTAGTTTTACTAATACAAATAGTCAAAGTTTTCCCCCCAAAAATTATGCAAATATAGCATGTTTATTACTATTATAAAATCAGTAAATTAACTTAGGGAAAAAAGCTCAAACCAGATTGTAGAAACATAAACTCTACATACAAGGTGTAAGTTTCAAGTAAATTGAGTAAAAAATGTAAGAGTTATAAGAACATTTGTTACTTGAAATAAATAAGTAAAAAATAGTAAGGTTCTGCCATCTGTGGCTGAGATTGACATCAACCAAATTCCTGGCACCCTTGGCACCCATACAGATAGGCTTACGTGCAGTCAGGTGTAAAAGTTTCATGCAAATTGTCTGATAAACAAATAAGAAAAATATTTTTTTTTAACTAAATTTTTTTGGGATAAAACTAATTATTAAATATTTTTATTATATGCTATTGTGATAGCTGAGAGTCATAGACATGATTTCAGTTGACACTTGTGTTTGATGTTAATTTTTTACCATTTTGGAAATTTTTTGACATAATTCAATATTTTTTTCTCCCTTCCTATTTATGCTACGATGCTGAGACTTGGACCAGATGAAACCCTTTTCATATACAACTCGTCAAAAAAGTTTGATTGAAATCGAACTAGTTTTCATTTATTGCATATTTTTAGCATATTTGGAACTAATGGCCCCTTTTTAAACAGGCCAATTCAAAATGTAGATTTAATGGTGATGGTGCTTTATTTTCTCCTTAACATTTCTGTTTTTCACATTTTTACCTTTAATTTTTACATAAGCTGGTTGTGCAAATAAGCAACCATTTCTCTGGTTGTGTGTGCAACCAAGCAGCAAGTAATGTGATATGTGTATATAAATATGTAATATCTTTTTTGTTTCATATGCTTGTCTCAATGCTGAATACAAATAGTGGAGCCTCGATTAACGAATTTAATCCATTCCGGCACCAAGCTTGTCGTGCGAAACGCTCGTCTTTTGAAACAAATTTCCCCATTAAAAATAATTGAAATAAAATTAATCCGTTCTACTGTACCACCGAAAAACATCAATATATTCGATACTGTACTTTAAATAATGGAGCAACCTACCTGACATACACTGGACAAACCTTTGACTTTTTTTATTTTTTCAAATTTGTTCAATTTTTTTTTAGAAATAGGTTCGTTTAGTATATGTCGGGTAGGCTGTTCTTTTTTTAATAAAAAATGAACATATTTGAAAAAAGGAAAAATATCATAAAGGTTCGTTCAGTGTTGTCAGGAAGGATGCTCCATTATTTTTTTTTAATTTGTTTTGTATTTTTCACTAACACTTTCGAGTGCCCGGCTAAGGTTAAAAAAAAGCGGCATGTGCGCACGGTGTTTTTCTCGCTTAAGTGTCAAAACAAAAATGTGTCTACTCTTTTTACTCTCCTGACCTTAGGTCTCGAGCTACGTATTTCATTTTGGTACCAACGTGTTCGCAATAAAATTCTCTAGAAGAACATCAGTAAAAAAGGTCACGAAAGGTATAGGGATACCAGCACCAAATAAATAACTACTGTCTCCACTCGATCATCCGGACTATATGGGAAGGACCCTCAGCCGGATTATCACATTTTTCGGATAATGGTACTTTTTCACCTACGAGTCCAAAAGTGACCATTTCCAACTATTTTTATACTACAAACATAATTTGAATTCCCTTACCACATACAATTATTAAATATTCAACTAGAAACCTCAACTTACCTTGTTGGTGTTCGTCTTATTGATTGATGCCACACATCTTGAAGTTAAAAATTCTTAACAATTTACGTAACCTATACTAACACAACACTAAAATTAACACTTAAAATTACTGTACAGTTCATTAAGCTAAGTTAGTTTTGACTGCCAGCTGCTGAAGCCTCACTAGTTAAAGGCATTTGGGTTGCCTGTGAGGCCTCACTTGTTGAAGGCGCTTGCTTGCACCTCACTTGTTGAAGCGCTTGCATGCCCTCACTTGTTGAAGGCGCTTGGCTTGCCTGTGGCACCTCACTTGTTAAGGAGCTCGGCTTGCCTGTGGCGCGTCACTTGTTGAAGGCGCTTGGCTTGCCTGTAGCGCCTCACTTGTTGAAGGCGCTTGGCTGCCTGTGACGCCTCACTGGTTGAACAACACGTAGCTTGTCTTTAATTGCTAGGACAATCTTCTTCCTCTTAACACTTCCAGAACGATTGATGCTGCTACCAGACATATTCTTGGCCAAAAATGTTCAAAGTTACTATGAAAATTAAGAAAGTCATTTAAAAAAATTTCACTAATGGCGCGGCACTGTGTATAACACGAGGGACGGGAGCACATGGGTTGACCAGTGTTGGACGGGTCCACTTGGGGTGGGGCAGCTATAGCACGTTACGTAGGCCACCAGGAGGAAAAAAATTCACAATATTTTTGAAGGAAACTTCAGCCTGTGCACAATGCTTTTAGGAAACTTATTTATTTGTTATTACTTAATTACTAGTACTTATTTCATTTGTTTTTGGCTATGATTAATTGTTCTAAAATTAATGGTAATTCCTGAACCCAGGTGGTCCCTCCTGATGCACCCCTCCCACCCTCCCAACACCACCCACCCACCCACCCCACCCACCCCACCCCCTCCTCCACAGTGCGTCTAGAGCCACAGACGGGATTAATACGGTATGGCCGTATTTTCATCTGGCCAAACCAGCTTTTATCCGGTTCCTGTGGCCATTTTGGCCGGATATTGTGATAACTTTATCCGATCACGATTTTGGCCGTATAAGGGCGTTTTCCGAATGTTTGAATCCCGGATAATCGCGGGGTTACAGTACGTAGATGACTCGCCGTGAGCGCCCAACAGCAACAAAATGTTTTTACTCTTGGGATTGTTATCACCTCCACACTTGTCCTACAGCGTTAATTTTGGTATCAATGGACTCGCAATGAAATTCCCAACACGGTAATATGAATATAAACATAAAATAATGGTCGCGGCCCACCCGCAAGAGTGTGGGAAGTGGCGGAACTGTTACCCGGTATCAGTGACGCGACGACACATGTGCGATACGGCGCTTTGAAAGTTTATACTTATTTCACTGTCCTGACATTATTATTCTATGTACGTCATTCATTTTTGTGCCAATGTGTTCGCATTAGAATGTTCTATGAGCCCGTAGGTAAAAAAGATCAATAAAGTGTATAATAGAATAGCGCCAAATATAAAACAACGCTGGAACATATCAGTGAGCATCAAACACACGAAATGTTTTTACTGTTATGTTTGTCAAGTTCATACTTGTTGCACACAGTTATTTTTGGTTGTACATTGATCGTAATAAAATTCCCTAAACAGACATATGCATATAATACATGGTATGGGGGAAGCATTATCAGTATAAATGGCTAAAGTCGCCCACCTGCAACCCGTTTGGGACACTCGTGCAGACACACGCTACACCCAAAAAAAAATCTATGAAGGTTCGAGTCTACTTACGGCAGTTTGTGATAATGTTCATTCTGGTATCAAAATACTCATTTCAGTTTGTAGTTCATGCGATTTTCAGAATCAACTGAATCGCTGGAGGTTCAATATTTTAGTCAGTCAGTCATCTGACAAAACCGTCTCATCAAATGGCAGTGTGCCAGACATCTTGGGTTCTGATTCGGTTGGTCCACTTGTGAGTTTTCCTGGTAAAATGGTAATACCATTTGATCGAAGTGGTCCACACCTTTCATGAACTTATTGTACCATGCAGCCTAGTGGTGAGAAAGAGACCCTCATGGTGCGCAGTTTGAAACAAACCCAAAGTAAATCTGATTAACACTTTCGCGCTCTCGGCGCTCAAAAAAAAACAATACCCCAGATGCTTTCGGCACTTCGCGCGCCTACGCGGTAAGACCGAAAAGTGTACACTCTTTTGACTGTCCTGACAATAATTGAAGGCGCACGTATTTAAATTTGGTATCACTGTGTTCGCAATGAAATTGTCTATAAGAGCATACCTATAAAATGCCGCCCAAGCATAAGGAGTATCAACACCAAATAAAAAACTATGCAGATCACTCGCCGAGAGTGCCAAACAGCAACAAAATGTTTCCACTCTCTTAATGGTTGCGAAGCCTACAGTTGTCCTACATCGCTAATTTTGGTATCATTGGAATCGCAATAAAATTCTCTACACGGACATATGCATATGAATGTTTAATATAGGTAATTGCCCACCCGCAAGAGTGTGTGAAGTGGAGAGTAGTTAGCCGCGAGCGCACTGGCGAAAACACAGGGGGGAAATCATGCTTGGAAAGTTTATACGTTTCCTGACCCTACTTTTCTATGTACGTATTTCTTTTTTATACCAATGTGTTCGCAATAAAATTTTCTATAAGATGAACTGTATAACATTTGTACAAAGCATGTGTAAGAGAAGCGCCAAATATAGAACCACGTCGCTCAGTATGCGTTCGCGGCAGAAACGAACGCATTGTTTTCGTTCGTTTGATGTTTGTCATGTTTATACTTGTTGAAACATTTTATAATTTGTATGACAGTGATCGCAGTAAAATTCCCTACACAGACATATACATAACACATACAAATATTTCCCACGTGTTGGATATATCAACGGCTAAAGGGAACCCACTGCCACACGCTCGCCACACCCCCAAACATACTTTGTGTATTTTTTTTTTTTACTCATAGAAGTTTGTGATATAATATTCATTCTGGTACCAAAACATTCGCAAATAAATTCCCTACAAAACAAAAGTATCCCCATCCATTTCGGTTAAAAAATGGAATTTATAGAAATATTTTTTCGATGGACGAGAAAACTCGGCTGTTATGCGGAATCGTAAGAGAAAACGGCGACGAGTTATCTCTAATCTAAAGCGCGAAAGTGTTAATGTTTTACATTTGTCTGCAATCCCTTTTTCAAAATTCTTTCTGCCCCTCTCCTTCCTGCCCTGTAGTTGTTTCTCACATCTTTGTATTGTGTGTGCCTTTATCTTTATTTCACAAAACTTGATATACATCTCATTTACTTCCTTGCCTAGCAACAAGTCTGTCCAATTATACTCACTAAAAAAAATTTCTAAGGTCCCCATAATGTCCTCTCCTGACGTCAAGTTTTTCAACTGATTCATCCTCTTTATTTTCTTCCAGACTATAACGCATTGCATACTTTATTCCCAAAATGACATGTTCACTTTTACCGAAGGGAGGAAGGTACTGAATGTCAAATATCTCTCTTTCCTGGTAAATATCAAATCTAGCATGGAGGGAACATCCTCATCCTCATAGCCTGTTTAACATGTTGATACAAGAATGATTCCAGGATGAGGTCTAAGAATCTACAGTTCCAAAAGTCCTCTGTTCTAGCTTCATATGCTTCCCAGTCTATGGATTTAAAGTTGAAGTCGCTGACTACCAACAGTCGTGATCTATCTTTATCCGCTCTCGTTGTAATCTCTTAGATTATTGTTATAAGACCCTCTCGTTTATTATCCAGCTCCTTTGTCCATGTGTTGCTTGGCGGTTTACTATATGCATATATGATCATTAGTTTATCCTGATAGATCTCTAGTGCTATTACGTCAACTTCTCATAGATTGGCAATTATTATTTCATTTACCTTTAGGTGTTCTTTCACCAGCACAGCAATGCCACTGCCTTTCTTAATTTTTCTGTCCTGTCTCCAAACTGAGGAGATAATATTCCCTTAGGAATATGACCTCGTTTAAAATATCGTCTTCAAGTTTTGTCTCCATGAGTGCAATGAGTGTCTGGCATCTGCAGCTGTGTTAAATCACTTGACCTCAGTATCTTTGATCTCACTTCATCTACGTTGGTGTATACAACTTCCAGGAACATGTTCCCTCTCTCCTTATTCTTCATAACTTCTTTCTCCAGCAGTTTTGTTGGTTTGCCTTTTTGTACCATTTTACTGGCCTGCCTACCCCTATCACTTTGTAGAAAAAAGAATTGATTTCTTCTTCATTCCTGCTCTCATTCAGATGTTTTCCCTCTACGAGGTTCAGTTTCAGCTTCTCTCTGTCTACTCTTGAAAGTTCTCTTCTTAACGACAATACTTTCCCATCCTCATCACTTGGTAATTTTCTAGCATTCCTTAGTACTTCTTCCATCTGTTTGGCACCATTTAGGGTGTTCCTCAAGGGTCAAACTTTCCCATTTATGTACCTGCCAATTCTCCTGTAGTCGCAGACATTCCCTATGGTAGTAAGACCTTCCACGAGGCCAAAAAAAAATTCTAGTACTTTCGCTTCTTCTACAGCTCTTTCTGACCTAGAGGTTATCTCCTTTTCTTTGCAACCAAATATTATCAGGGGACTTACTTCAATCAACTATGTTTTGCCTCAATTTAGGATTTGATGCCAGTTCCTTTCTGACTTCCAGCCTAATGTTTGTTTTATCCTGATTGCTGCAGTGTTTGGCTTCCTTTACTGCTTCTTCTATTCTCTCCTTCTCCTTGGCCACTTGTGCATAGGCGAGTTGCATATCCTTGCACTGTTCTATTCCCTGTGTAACTTCATCTGTACTGACAAAAGCTGTTTCTCCTGTTGAATTTCCTTACTAACCTATTTTAGTCATTTATGTTTAAATTTGTTTTAACTTCTTCCAGAGCTATTTTTAAGAGTTTATTTTCCACATCCATGGCTTTGCAATTTGTTTCCAATTGATTCTTGTTCTTGCACAAGTCTTTCACTAACTCCTCACGACCAAATACGTTGTTCCACAAGTGGTCTTTCTTTCAATTTACTGATTATTTCTACGTGATAGTTCACCATGATATCTAATTTTGCCAACTTGTTGTGTAGACTGCTTATATCAGTGCTTTCTTCATTGAATCCCCCCCCAAACTCTAGCTCTGTTTTGTTTTTCCTCTTGCCGGCGGCCCTCTTGAATTTCATCGTCTGCACTGTTAACACTAGGGGAACGTTTTCTCGTCCCATTTTTTCACTTCACTTGGCACATTCGTGTTATCTCGCCTATTTTTCAAAAGCACAACACCTTTGTTCCTTGGGACACCACTCACTATCAACTCGTACTACAATATTTAGGATTGTTGAAATATGCTGGAGCTCCTCTGATGCAGGTGTTGACACAATGGGTATCCACAGTACAGCCACTTGTGTTCACTTGCTTGTGCGCCCAAGAAGCGTGTAGTAGTATTTGGCACATTTGTTATAAGAACTGGATTCTAAAAAAAGAAAAGCAAAGTTGAAGCTTGTAAATTGAAGCCAGTATGCATAATTTTAAATATAATGGGTTTTAATCTTTAAACAGCATGTTATGATACTTAGATAACATAGCTTATGTAAGTTATGTAGAAAGTAGAATAAATGGGATAATTATAGTGAAATTTGTGTCTTGAGAAGTGGGGTGGGTGGTAGCAGGAGATGTGATTTAGGCTGTCGCCACCAAATAATAATGTACCAAGATGATTTGTAGTACTGTATTTCCAGTTTCCAAGGTCTTGAGTTTGTCCACCCCTGCAATACAGAGAAATTAATATATAATAAAAAAATATTATATATGAGAGGGAACAGTCAGGTTTAATAATCCTCATGTCACTGTGCCATTGACTTTGTTTCACTGGTTGTTGATCAATGGATAATAGGATAAGATTAAATAAGAACTTGTATTTATAATTTGTAATCTTACATTGAAATTTAATCCTTCAGGTTGTCACAGCCCATCAGACTTGCTTACTGGGAACTCAGCAAGCTGGGTTAATGCAAGGTGAAGGAGTGCTCCTGGCTACTCGTGACCTCCTTCTGCGGTGTACTGAGGATGACACTAGCACCTTTGCAAAGATTAAGGTTGATGATATGGATTGGTAAGTTGAAGTAATGTATGTAGAGAGATTGCTGGTAACGATCTGATGGAATGTCTTTATTAGATTTTAAATTGGACCATTTGAGAGTTTACTAAAATTTTCATGTCCACTTTTCCCGTGCCCCCCCCCCCCCCCCCAAATTTTTATTGAAAAATAGATTAAAATATAAAAACTACCATATTTATTACAGTAGTAAAATTGCTTAAGAGCACCAACTGAAGTGTACCAGTCTTAAGACATGAAAGTATGGGGATGCTACTACAGTTTACATTGCTGTGATTATTTTAAGTTTCCATTGAATGTTATTACATCATGCATTAGTTGTCAAGATTTTAATTATTATATTAGTATAATAGATATGTTTTAATATTGGTGTGAGGACACTTTTTAAGTGAATGTGAGCAAAAGTACTACTATGGTAGAGGAGAGAAGGAAATAGTGTGCAGGGCATATGTTATCTAGTGAAAACTAGAAGTGGTCAATCAACTTGCGTGTAATGTATTGGAAATGAAGTAAAAAGAATTGGATGAAAAATGAGGTGTTGGTACGGGGTGATGGAGGTAAAGGGGTGTGCGGAAGAAGGGAGGAGTAAGGAGTGGTCAGGTAAAAAGGAAAGTTTAGAATGAGAGGGAGGAAGTGAGATTAAGGAAAAGATTAGAAGAGTGGAAAGTAAGAGTGCTAGAATAGTAGAAAGGTTGAAAGATGAAAGTTGCTGCCACCATCCATTCAAGTTCTTTACATACAAGACAAGGAATGGAACTTGTCTGTACTTTAAGCTGTTATCAAATGTCAGCATGTATCGACTGGAATCATGTACTTGTAAATGCAGGAATCTTTTAAGTCAGTAAGCTCAGAGGGCCCTCCACTCTAGCTTTCAAGATAAGAAGTTTTACGGAACAAAATTAAAGACAATTCAAAAGCATAAGTTAATCTATTAAATATTTAACACGTGATCTTCACTCATATGGATGTCATAATTCAAACAGTTAAACTTTGTTCACTATGTCAAGATTAATATACTAGGCAAGTCACACAACACCTCAAGTTGAGACAGTCCCCCCTTCTAGCCTGGGGAGGCCAGTCTGGCGGCTGCAGCCTCTTGAGCAGCGATCTAACTCGCTCCTGCTCGATCTTCAATCTTCTGTCTCTGATATCCTGAATGTACAGTTCCATGGGAATTTATGGGAAATCTGGGAGTTAAGCTCTGCCTACCAGTAAAATAGCCTCAGGCTCTCTACCTACCATGCCTTAACAGCGGCTTGTTTGATGGAAAGACACTACCAACTGTCTGCAATTATCAGCTTAGCAGAAAGCAAGGTCAATTCACACGACCTGACCCAAAGGCAAAGTGTTAATTGCTAAGGCTAGACAATCTGGCACCTTCAAATATCATGTCTGGCTGACTCATGTTATATGTAAAATAAAATTAAAAAAACCTTTATGGTGTTACATGCGTACCTGGTATGTGCAAGGGACAAAAGGAATTTATAGAGTTGAAGGCGAGTGTAGGTGCTTCTTTTTCCTTACCCAGAAGGAAAATGGCTGGTGCAGTGAAAACCCTGATTATAAGAAGGATGATAGGAAGAAATGTAGCAAGGGGCAGCATAGAAAGGGATTGTTCCTCTCCTTGTATATAGGTCGAGATGTAGAATGTGATATTTGGAAAGTAGATTGGAAGAGATGAAAATGTAATGGAAATACAGTATTGCATGTGAAGCAAAATGTTGATAAAATTGAAGATTTAGAAGAACATACAAAAATGCTTTAATGTTTTATTAAATGGATCATGATTAACTAAAAAAATGCATTAGTGGATATGAGGGTAGGTGGAAAAGTAGTGAATGCAAGGAAGCAAGGGACGAGTTTGAAGTGCAATAGATTTTTTATTATGTTTTATCTTCCGTTTTTCTTCAGCTGATGGTTCTCTACTCCATGAGTTAAACATGATTAATAGCATGTGTATGTTATGTATATATTTATATAACTTTTGTGTGAATATTGCAGCTTGAATGACGTTGTACCTGTGGACTGTGTGTCAGTTCAGTTGGATGAAGCTGCACTTAGCTCTGCAGTTTCAAAATTTGGTCGTGTTCAGCTGCCAGATACTATCACCCACCACCCATCTCCAGTAATACCAGCAAAGTGAGTTCCACTTGGTGTCATATTAGTTAATTTTGCTTTTCACTACTTTTAAATTAAATGCCTTGGGCATTCTGGGATGCTACCTTCTATAGTACTGTTAATTTACTGAACAATTGGCAATGTCTTAAATACTGCAGCTTGATAACTAAAGTAGCGGATCAAACATAACTAGTTTACCTAACTGCGTGTTTCAAACTTTGATAATTACTTGCACAACACTCATTTAAGTTCCTAAATATGTTCTGAAGATTTTCAAAATTAAGTTTGCCTCATGTTACTGGATTCCAATAATCGGTGCAGTAGTAAAGGCTTTACTCTGGCTGCTGGAAATAACAAATTTCCAGCAGAGTCTTTAAAATTTTAGCATTGTGCCTTACAGGTTTATATGTCAAGTTATTATAATTTTTAATTTATATGTTCAGAGTTGAAGAGTACGAGGACGATGAGCATGATGTGTTGCACAAGAGTGTTGCTGGTGCAGCATCTGGACCAGACTCTCCTGTGCGAATCACTGTTCAGTTTCCACGTTTAGCAAATCAAAATTGGCTTGCTCGGCAGAAAGATCAAGATTCAGGTGCAATGCCATCCTCCAAGGTTAGTATTATTCATGTTAATAATTGTGGGTACTGCTATCAGTGGTGTGGATATTTTTTATATTTTTTCTCTATGCTATGCTGTAGTATGAATGATGAAACATTGGATGATATTTTTAATGTATCTTCCACAGTCTGTTAAATTGTGCTCTGTAAAAGTCTTAAGTGACTTGGAGTGAGATTTTTGTCAGCGAAGTCCTTTTTAACTAATGTAAAGTCATATAGTAATAATAATTATAATTTATTGTAAAATCTGGCTTTTTCTGACACAGATTTCTAGTATTGGAGCCGGGCCCAAGACTTGTGATATTACCTCTTGGCTGAGCGGCCTTCAACTTGCTGGTGCACAGGAGGATGATGTTGCCACCACACGTAGCACTGTTGGCAGCTTTGATATGTTGGCTATGAACAGTCCTGGTCACTCCACGGAGAGTTCAAGCATTGAAATAGTTCCCAGCCGTTGTGATACGGAAAAGGCAAGTTATGAAAAACAACAAAAATGATGCATGCTGTTGAGTAAAAGAAAACTTTTACTAATGGTTACTATTATTAAAAAAATACAAAAAATCTATAATTCCATATACTGTACTGTATGGGTATACAAATATATGAAATCGAGAAAATGGTTAAACTTCCTGATCTTTAAGAAAAAATTTAGTATATGCCATGATACTCATGGATTATCACAGTCTGTTCAAAATTATATCCTAGGAATTAATGCGAGTTATTTATGTTTATCACGTGGGCAGTTTACAGATACTGTATTTGATTCAGATTTGGGATTGTGTATATTTTTGAATCATTATAACAGTATGTAAATTTTCATCAACATAACCCAAATAGGTGTAGATGTGATCTCAATATTTTATAGTTTCTTTGGGAGAAATTGGTGTTGGCCTCAGGGGCCCTTTGCAAAATCTGATGAATAGTCATGGTAATCTACTCCCTCCCTTTCTCAGTCTACCTCGCTTGGTCTCTCAAACCCTTAGTGTACAACAAGTAGCATGGGAGTTATGTACAGAAGAGATTTCAATAAAGATTCTAGTGCTACAATAATGGGCACAGCCACAAATAATTACCATAAGAGATGAGAGCCAATTAATGTATTGAGAATATAATCGTGCCAGTGTTTTCCAGGAGTAGGTGAGAGGGGAGGGGGGGGGGCACATGTCTAAGAGTGGTGGCTCTGTTCCTACATCTACCTTGGTTGCTTGGGAAAATGTCTAATTATTTAATGTTTCCTGGTAGTTCACTTGGGTTCATTCTCAACACGATCTGAAATCCTGGGTTTGAATCCTGTGAGGGACAGAAATAGTCGAGCACGTATCCTATTACCGAATGCCTCTTGTTCACCTGGCAATAAATAGGCCCACAGGAGTTAGTCAGCTTGTTGTGTGGTTGCATCCTGGGAAGGGTCAGTAGTTCAACCTTGTGGCGGATCTCGATATAAGCTTAACATATATACACAGGATGCCTGTCCTTCATCAATGAATTATTATTTTAAAACACCCCAGAGGACTAATTAATAATAATGGCAACATAGGAGAAGAGTTAAAGGTCTAAGGAAGAATATGGGGAAGTACTGAAAACTGCCTGAAGTTCATGTATATTAAGGCAGCCAAAATGATTGGGGGTGTAAGTGCCAAGCCCCTAATGTTCAGCTTTCACACTGAAATTGATTGGGAACTAGGGAGGTAAGGTTAAGGTAAATACCAGGATAAAGCAGGAAGCCCTTTTGACTATATATCATTTGAAAGGGATGAAGCCAAGGATTTGGGATAGTATGTAGGGAAGGAATGGTGTTCAGTGAAGAAACATTAGAGGAAAGTTTGTGTAAATAGTAAAAGGCAAGCATTTCTTGAAGCAACACATTACTAAGCAAGTGAGGTAAACAGGAAAGAATCTACCAGCACTACTGGATCTGTAATGAGTAATACTCCTAATCATGTAGCTATTTTATAAGGAATTATGTATTTTTACAAATTTTGTATATTTAGTCTTGGCACTTTGGAATCTTCCCATTTGGGGGTTATCTTGAGATGATTTCGGGGCTTTAGTGTCGCCGCGGCCCGGTCCTCGACCAGGCCTCCACCCCCAGGAAGCAGCCCGTGACAGCTGACTAACTCCCAGGTACCTATTTACTGCTAGGTAACAGGGGCATTCAGGGTGAAAGAAACTTTGCCCATTTGTTTCTGCCTCGTGCGGGAATCGAACCCGCGCCACAGAATTAAGAGTCCTGCGCGCTATCCATCAGGCTACGAGGCCCCCTACCATGGCCCATGGGTGGCCATGGTAGTTTTTCCAGGAGGCTCTTATCAGCCCCATGACCTCGCCACCTCCCACCCTTTACTTTTATTGATACTGTGTGTGTGTGTTGCAATGATTTCAAGGCTCAAGGTCCCCGCGGTCCGGTCCCCGATCAGGTCTCCTTGTGTGCATGCAATTTTTTCCTATTCAAAGTACTATTAACTGAATAAAATTTTGCAGCCATAATAACCTCTGTTTTATGAACATTTGCACATTTAGGCTGCACTTATTCCTAAATTAAGAATTGTGGTTATGTTTTGTGTGTAGTTCTTGATAATGTCATTCACCATACACTTGGACTTTGGTAGGTTTAACAGTGATGATGCTTTATCTTGATGCCACTATGCATCAGTAAGACGCTCTAGTATTATTATACATGTTAACAAATATTTTTTTCTTTAACAGGATATCTGCAGTACACCAGGCTCTGGAATGTACGAGTTAGAGAACATTCATATGCATGTTGGTGACAAATCTCGGTGGCTTAGTAACAAGAGCACTCATTCTGATGATCATCTTCTGCAACATATTAATATTGCATCTGTGTGCAGAGCTAATGAGACCTGTGGATCTTTTAATGATTGTTTATGTCAGAGTAAGTGTAAGGAAACTGCAGTGGAGAAGATTCAGCAATCTATTAATTACAGAATGAAGACAGGTCGCAAGAGGACACGGTCAGAGTCAGAACGCACTGCCTGTAGTTCCGTACTTGCTTATATGACAAGCGTACTTGCTTCTGAAAATGATTTATGGCTATTACAGAAGCAAAGTGCCAACTCTGTTGTGCCAGTGCCTATTAAGCGTGCTATGTATGAAGCTCCAGGGGGCAATTGGCTTAGACTAGGGCAAAGTACACCAACCAACCAAACACCACGAATTAAACTTGCCACTCATTCCAATATTTGGCTTCTAAGAAAGTTCAAGAGTCAGAAAGATAAAATGTCAAATGAAAAAGATGAAAAGGATATAGAAAATGGCATGGATGAAAAGGAAAGTAGAATCACAACAGAAGCCTTGTCTGAAGCACTGAAGAAAGTAAGTATTGACTCAAGCACTGAAGCTTGGGATAGAAGCTCAACTTCAGGAAATCCACCCACCACAGATACAAGTAAGGTGAGTCATACGCAAGATGTGCAGTCGTGGCTGTTGTCGAAGAAACAAAGTAGCAATCAACACATAAGAGACAATAAAATGGAAGAGTCAGAAGTTTTTAATAAAGCACAATGGTTGAGTTGCTCTTCGGATAGTAGTCCAGTTAAAAGAAAACTTGAAGCTCTGACTCCTCCACGGTTACCAGAGTCTGTACTGTCAGTGGCTCAGGCTGGAATAAACAGCTGGTTATTGAAAAGTTTTTATTAATGGTGCTCTCAGTTGTGGAAAAAATTATCATATGACAAATATATATTTTATTTAAGTAACAGTGATAATAAGTTATGACAGCTTCAGTAATGTTATCCATACAGCACTGAAACTTTTCTTTTGTGTTTTCATAATATGAACTGATATATTCCTTAGTTTTTTCATCGGAGTACAGTTTTGATTTCATGTGTTTAGTTGGAATTTCTTAATACTTGTATGATCTTTATAAATTCTTTTTTTACACTGCATGCAGGTATGGTAAACTTTTTGTCAAAAAGCTAATTATGGATATATTGTGAGAGGTATGATGGAAAAACTATCGTCATAGGAATAATCAGTGTGTAAGGTAAAGTTTTTAGAGCTACTGCAGACTAATTATAAATTTGCAGTGAGATTAGTGCTACATATTCATATTTATCATATATATAAAGGGTTAAAATATATAATTGGGTGTTATATATATACTTTGTTTAAATTTGATGAAAACTGTAATTGAAGTTTGACATTAAACATAATATGCATTTTGTGATGTGAAGTTGTTGCTCAAAATTTTTTACATCAATGCTTCGATGTTAAAAGATTGTTTTCTTGAATATTTTAAATTTATCTTCACAGATAAAAACTGAATTAAATATCGTCAGCCATGCAAGAATGTACCAATTGCTTTGGTAGTTGCTGTATATTTTTGACATTGCAGGATAAGGTAATTCATTACAAAAAGTATATTTTGTAAATTTTAGGTGAAAGCTTTATTTGGGAATCTCCAGAGAGGTACCTTGATCTGGTCTACAGGCTCCTTGTGTCGAGTGGGGCGCAGATGCCAAAGCCAAATTTTAACACATCTATATTAGTGTGTGTGTGCAGTATTTACATTATTGCTGTCAAAACAATAAAACATTTGAAAAGTTATAAAAGTTTTTCTCTGTGGTAAACAAAGTAGTTAATAAGAGGAATACATAATACATATGAGGATTGAGAAAGTTAAACATGAAAAGATAAGTTTTGAAGAGCAAGTTGTTAACAGTGGGTTAGCAAAATGGTATTGAGAACAAATCCACAAGGGCCGTGACGAGGATTCGAATCTGCGTCCGAGAGCATCCCAGATGCTCCCTTAATTGACTGAGCTACGACATGATATACGAAGTGCAACCAGAAATTCAACTGACTTTAGGTTCGAATCTTCGTCACGGCCCTTGTGGATTTGTTCATTGATGTATTACGCTATTGTGATTTCTGTGTGTGGTATTGAGAGTTGGCTTTTCTGGAGATAGGCTTGGCTCCTATCAATAATTACAATGAAGTTTTTAGTTTTGCTCCTATTAATAATTACAATGAAGTTTTTAGAGTGCAAGGGCTTTATAAAGAGCTTGATGTATAGGTCAAACTACCCACAATTGGAGACAATATTAAATTTAATTCCCACATTTGTCTTTTGTCTCTTAACATAAGTGAATTTGACTCCTATGACATTGTCAGACTTATTGATTTTGGCATTTTGAATAATATCTAGGAATTTCGTTTACCATTCTGTGCTAGATAAATATAGCTTTGTGCTGCTTGTTGATAATTACTTCATTGAGGCATTTTGCATTTTCTGCTTAATTTGTTGAATATAAAATCCTCGGTAAGTTTTATTGATATCCTCAGTGTCTAGGAACAATTTATTATTCTATAACAGCTATATAGTCACCTTGGCTTAGTGCTTTCTATTGATAATTACTTAATATATGAAATTATCCAGGTAAAAAAAAAACACTAGTTCTGGTCTTTTGAATACAGCAACACAATGAACATACTGAACATGGGGTGATGGATGGAAGCTAGATACACGTCAGTGTTGAATTCATTCACTGGTAGTTGTCAAAGTGGAATGGTTAAAGGTAACTATATTTTTCAAAAAACTCCACTGGTACAAATGAATTTAAGAGGAACTGTGCTTAACAGAAGAATGAAATCAAAACTATCTAAAACAGGAGGAAGAGGAAAATTTCAATAAGAGGGGATGGATTTGTCACATCCAATTGTCTTTGATTACTTGGCATCACATCCAATGAATGTAATAATATAAACAATACATTTCATCCCGTGTAATTTGGACACCAACCTCTGATGTTTCCTTTTCTGCTAATTTTGGCTTCTGCCTCTTGTGGTACAAGCATATTTTTCTGACTTCTTGAACCGAAGCAAATACTGTAATATACTTTAGTATGTATTTAAAAAATGCTTTAGCTCTTGGGGTCTCACCGTTCACTCAAGTGCAGATGACCGAATTTGGGGTTTTGTCATCTACACCTGATTTAGTGTATGAGATCTACCCACATTTCACTTCCTAGTTCATTCAGTTTATTGACTTCTCTGACTCTAAAGCAGCTCTTCCTAACACTCAGCATACTCGCCACTTCTTTCATTTTAAGTATTCAATTTTCTGCCCCATCAAATGCCCTAAGTACAGTATTTTGTATGTGATGACAATAGCCAGAGCAAAAAAATGTTTGTTTAATAATGGAGGCCAGCAATAGAATGGCCTCATGCGAGACGAGACAGTCGTGTACAGTACAGTTCCTTGCATCTGATGGAGTTTTTCACTTTGCAGTAAATGTGCACAGTACATGTTAGACAAGCACCTGTTGTGGGAAGTGTCAGTGACCTATGGGCACCTCGACGAACCTGACAGGTTTTGTCTCTGACAACGGAAAAAAGCATACTCCTAAAGGGCATCCGATACACGAGTAAGTTGGGACAAGGAGAGAACGAAAAAGACATTGTTATGCCTCATTTGCACAGTACAGTCAACTCATAGCTTCTTAGAGCAAACACCTAGAAGCAAGTATATACCTGGGACTTGGTCAACTGCTGTTGGTTTCATTTTCGAGGTCTGTAATTTATAAAAAGTTTTTTTTTTTATATATATATGTCGTGACAAGGTGCAGGTACTTTCCAAAGTGTGGAATCCCCCATTGTATACATGGGGTCTACTCTACGTGTGGATTACGTGTTTGGCAATGATATATATTTTAAGATCAAATTCACGAGGATAACAATTAAATTGTTAGTTCACCAGCGGCAAGGATTGAACTGAGGAAATTGTTGCCTGTGTATATTTTTCATTCATCTCTCGCAGATAAGACTGTCCATCTGGATCATCTCGCTGGAGTGCAAACGTATTTAACTAAACTTTGTATTGTTCTAGGAAATCTACATGCTGGACTGGTTATTAAAAGGGGTTTCCAATACATGCAGTTGTTCACAAGGCTCCCAGAACTGTACATGCAGATGTTTGCAGTGTCCCCAATATTGTACAAGTAGTTGTTTAAGGGGCTTCCAATACATGCATTCATTTAAAGGGTTCCTGATATTGTACATGTAGTTGTTTAAAGGGATTCTCAATGCATGTAAGAGACGTTTTCAATACTCACGATACATGCGGTTGTTTAAAGGGTACCCAATACATGCAGAAGCATCATGCTTGTGCGCTGTAAACCAGACTTCTCACCAACTGACATCCTTCAATACTGGCTTTATCCAAGGCGTACGAAGCCACCTCACATTGTGGCCGATACTCATTACCTCAAGGAAACGTCAATATATTTGCACGCTCTGGTCGGTATACTAATATTCTGGTATTATTTGTTGTGCTGCTACGAATTTGAACAACGTTGAAAGGTCTCAGTCCACCATTATCTAGCAGGGTCGAAAACTCGTACGGGTAGTGAAGTTATGACGTCACAGATGCACACCATATATAAAATAATGGTATCTGTTATTTTCTCTAGGTTAGATTTGTTTTAAAAAGAGTTACAGTGGCATAAAGTTTCTCCTACTTTTCTCTGGTTTTAGACACTTCACTCAGAGCTCATCTGGTCTGAGGAGACGGCTTGGGTCACACATCGAGCAGCTGTGAGGCTTCTCCTGATGGTGTCATTGACTTACGCGGCTCCTACAGGCCACCAGCCACAGTTGCCACGCTTCCAGGACGATTGGCCTCATCTTTCATATTTATTGATTTGTTGACCTATTTGATACATCGTTATTTTGGAAAGTTCGATGATTATAACATAATCATTGTTATTGTTATGGGAGAACCAAGGATACCAGAAAACGTGAAGTCAACTCTAGATCGCAACATCTACTTCTCATATATTGTTTCATCGTCATTGTGAATTATGATGATACAAATAATAATTTGTTTGCGTCACTTATAATTGTCACATTCGAGGTTGTTGAGAGAGAAAAGTGCACTTTTTTAACAATTATCTGTAGTAATGTGGGTCTTCCCTTCACAGATATATCATTACATTATTAACACTTGAAGTGTGTCGAGTGCCACTATGTTAGTATCCAATTATATGCAAAACATTAATTATAATGTGTCACCTGGGCACAGTAGCGTCGATAGTGCCACAGACATCTAAAATTGATATTACAAAAATAATTAAAATTAATTAGGGTTTATTCTTAAATGAATCCAAGGAGGTTTACAAGACACGAACCCAATGATGTGTCGAAACTGAAGTTTGAAGCCATAGATAATTTTACATTTTCGTTTGTTTTACTTGTAAATGTTAAGTGGTCATTATATTGTTCTATTTCAATTTACTTTAAAAAGTACTGTAAATTCCTTATATATCTTTTCAAGGTACTAAAATATGTAAATTTGTAATGAATATAAAAGAACCATTGTGCAAGTCGTGTGAGGGACGCGGCGCCATTAGTGTCGTGTCTCAAGAGACGAACACATTACCGCCGTTCTTCACCAGTACTATACTCGTTACCTGGCGGTTAACAACCTCCAACCTGCTCCTCTTAGACTGACAGAGATGAGTTTTATTATGTCACTCACATCCTGATGTGAGTGACAGGTTAAAATGGAAGACACGTTTCCCCTGACGACCCACTGGACCTGTTCCCTCCACGTCGGTCTATTAAAGATGGGGCAAGTCTATTGTCATTGTCATCTTAAACACGCTCTTCTTATATCGTGCCAAGCCTAGACCTTTCCTATACGCCTTGGTGTGAACTCAAGAAGGAAATTAGAAGCGATAACGACACCATGGCTACAGGTAAGTACTCTTCAGTTCTTCAATAGTCTCGCCACACCATTAGAGCAATGGTATTTAGAAGTAGTTTCTTGTATTATAAACCACTTGGTTTCCTAACAAAAAATTAATAGTTTATTTGATGATACAATTATATAATTTATTTTTTACATTTGAGAGATATGGATTAGGATAGCCATAAATTAAAATTTAATTCCCATGTTAATTTCCACACGTAATTTGCATACTTTGGGGATTAAACAAAGACATTACTAAGGAGACGTGATGTGCGCACATTTAGCGTCATGTACATATGTGAGTTGAAGTGAATAATTAGGTAAAGCTGTATACAAATTTATTGATTAATTTGAAATTAAGAATGTTCAGCATTATGTTAAATTCTTATAATAATTTACATACGAAAAGTTAGTGATTAATATGTAGTGTGATATGCAAATCAGGGTAGGCTTGTGTGCATTTATTTAGAAGGAATACGAGTGTGAAGGATGTACTGTGATCTATAGGTAGTTATGACTGCGACTTCCAAGGATTTTTTAGCATTTTTATAATTATGTAAAAGTTAGTTTAGAAAGAGATAATAATATTGTGAGGTATAAGACAATATGGAGACTTAGGTAATAATCTCCTACTCTCAGGCAGGCAGCAAGCAGAAACTGGTCATTTCACACACACACACACACACACACACACACACACACACACACACACACACACACACACACACACACACACACACACACACACACACACACACACGAAATGAAATGAAAAGGAAATGTGTGAAACATTAAATGAAAAGTTCCAAAGTGTGTTTGTACAAAATGAAATCTTCAGAGAACCAGACACAATAAGAATTCCAGAGAACAACATAGAGCGGATAGAGGTGTCTAGAGATGAAGTGGAAAATATGCTAAAGGAGCTCGGGAAGAACAAAGCAGCTGGCCCAGATGGCGTTTCACCATGGGTTCTGAGAGAATGTGCATCTGAGCTCAGCATTCCACTTCACCTGATCTTTCAGGCATCCCTGTGTACAGGAATCGTAGCAGACGTGTGGAAACGGGCTAACATAGTTCCAATCTACAAAAGTGGCAGCAGGGAAGACCCCCTCAATTATAGACCTGTATCATTGACAAGTGTAATAGTGAAAGTATTGGAAAAGCTAATCAAAACTAAATGGGCAGAACACCTGGAGAGAAATGATATAATATCAGACAGACAGTATGGTTTTCGATCTGGAAGATCCTGTGTATCGAATTTACTCAGTTTCTATGATCGAGCCACAGAGATATTACAGGAAAGAGATGGTTGGGTTGACTGCATCTATCTGGACCTAAAAAAGGCTTTCGACAGAGTTCCACATAAGAGGTTGTTCTGGAAACTGGAAAATATTGGAGGGGTGACAGGTAAGCTTCTAACATGGATGATAAATTTTCTGACTGATAGAAAAATGAGGGCAGTAATCAGAGGCAATGTATCGGAATGGAGAAATGTCACAAGTGGAGTACCACAGGGTTCAGTTCTTGCACCAGTGATGTTTATTGTCTACATAAATGATCTACCAGTTGGTATACAGAATTATATGAACATGTTTGCTGATGATGCTAAGATAATAGGAAGGATAAGAAATTTAGATGACTGTCATGCCCTTCAAGAAGACCTGGACAAAATAAGTATATGGAGCACCACTTGGCAAATGGAATTTAATGTAAATAAATGTCATGTTATGGAATGTGGAATAGGAGAACATAGACCCCACACAACCTATATATTATGTGAGAAATCTTTAAAGAATTCTGATAAAGAAAGAGATCTAGGAGTGGTTCTAGATAGAAAACTATCACCTGAGGACCACATAAAGAATATTGTGCAAGGAGCCTATGCTATGCTTTCTAACTTTAGAATTGCATTTAAATACATGGATGGCGATATACTAAAGAAATTGTTCATGACTTTTGTTAGGCCAAAGCTAGAATATGCAGCTATTGTGTGGTGCCCATATCTTAAGAAGCACATCAACAAACTGGAAAAGGTGCAAAGACATGCTACTAAGTGGCTCCCAGAACTGAAGGGCAAGAGCTACGAGGAGAGGTTAGAAGCATTAAATATGCCAAAACTAGAAGACAGAAGAAAAAGAGGTGATATGATCACTACGTACAAAATAGTAACAGGAATTGATAAAATCGACAGGGAAGACTTCCTGAGACTGGAACTTCAAGAACAAGAGGTCATAGATTTAAACTAGCTAAACACAGATGCCGAAGAAATATAAGAACATTCACCTTCGCAAATAGAGTGGTAGACGGTTGGAACAAGTTAAGTGAGAAGGTGGTGGAGGCCAAGACCGTCAGTAGTTTCAAAGCGTTATATGACAAAGAGTGCTGGGAAGACGGGACACCACGAGCGTAGCTCTCATCCTGTAACTACACTTAGGTAATTACACACACACACCGATGGAATCTCCCCTTGGTTACTGAAGGAAGGAGCAGAAGCACTGTGCCTGTCGCTCTCCATAGTGTATAACAAATCACTGGCACCAGGGGAACTGGCAGAAATTTGGAAAGCAGCTAATGTAGTTCCGATATACAAGAAAGGGGATAGACAGGAGGCACTGAACTACAGGCCAGTGTCCCTAACCTGCATACCATGCAAGCTGATGGAGAAGAAAGCTAGTGGAACATCTGGAGCGAAAGAACTTTGTAACACAGCATCAACATGGGTTCAGGGATGGGAAGTCCTGCCTCACAGGGCTAATTGAATTCTACGACCAGGCAAAAAAGAGAGGGGTAGGCAGACTGCATATTTTTGGATTGCCAGAAAGCCTTTGATACAGTACCACACAAGAGGCTAGTGAAAAAGCTGGAGATGCTGGCTGGAGTTAAAGGGAAGGTACTCCATTGGATAAGGGAGTACCTAAGCAACAGAAGACAACGAGTCACTGTGAGGGGTGAGGTCTCAGATTGGCGTAACATCACAAGTGGAGTCTCGCAAGGGTCAGTCCTTGGACCTATACTGTTTCTGATATATGTAAATGATGTCCCAGAGGGTATAGACTCGTTTCTTTCAATGTTTGCTGATGATGCAAAAATTATGAGGAGGATTAAAACAGAGGATGATAGTAGGAGGATACAGGACGACCTAGACAGACTGAATGAATGGTCCAACAAATGGCTGCTAAAGTTTAACCCGAGTAAATGCAAGGTAATGAAACTAGGCGGTGGAAACAGGATGCCAGACACAGGATACAGAATAGGAGATGAAGTACTTAATGAAACGGACAGAGAGAAAGATCTAGGGATTGATATCACATCAAATCTGTCTCCTGAAGCCCACATAAAAAGAATTACGTCTGCGGCATATACGAGGCTACCTTACCTTCAGGCTACCTTGAGGTGCTTCCGGGGCTTAGTGTCCCCGCGGCCCGGTCGTCGACCAGGCCTCCTGGTTGCTGGACTGATCAACCAGGCTGTTAGACGCGGCTGCTCGCAGCCTGACGTATGAGTCACAGCCTGGTTGATCAGGTATCCTTTGGAGGTGCTTATCCAGTTCTCTCTTGAACACTGTGAGGGGTTTGCCAGTTATGCCCCTTATGTGTAGTGGAAGCGTGTTGAACAGTCTTGGGCCTCTGATGTTGATAGAGTTCTCTCTCAGAGTACCTGTTGCACCTCTGCTTTTCAACGGGGGTATTCTGCACATCCTGCCATGTCTTCTGGTCTCATGTGGTGTTATTTCTGTGTGCAGGTTTGGGACCAGCCCCTCAATTATTTTCCACGTGTAAATTATTATGTATCTCTCCCGCCTGCGCTCAAGGGAGTACAGATTTAGGCTCTTTAGTCGGTCCCAGTAATTTAGATGTTTTACTGAGTGGATTCTAGCAGTAAAGGATCTCTGCACGCTCTCTAGGTCAGCAATTTCTCCAGCTTTGAAAGGGGCTGTCATTGTGCAGCAGTACTCCACTCTTAGAGAGCACAAGCGTTTTAAAAGTATCATCATCGGTATAGCATATCTAGTGTGAAAAGTTCTTGTTATCCAACCTGTCATTTTTCTTGCAGTTGTGACGGCTACTTTATTGTATTCTTTAAAGGTAAGGTCTTCCGACATGAGTACACCCATATCCTTTACATTGCCTTTTCGTTCTGGCTAACATCAGAACAGCCTTCAGGAACCTGTGTAAGGATTCATTCAGAATCTTGTATACCACATACGTAAGACCAATCCTGGAGTATGCGGCCCCAGCATGGAGCCTGTACCTTGTCAAGTACAAAACAAAGCTGGAAAAAGTTCAGAGGTATGCCACTATATTAGTCCCAGAACTAAGAGGCATGAATTACGAGGAAAGGCAGCAGGAAATGTACCTTATGACACCGGAATGCCTTCCTGTCTGATGTCGTTAGGTGTCACTCCCGCAACTTCTTTAAATAGCTTCAGGAGTGATGTCTTGGAGAACGGGTGTTCGTCAAGGGGCGTTCCCCAGATCTTGTACAGAAGAGTGAGGGGAGACATGATCACTACCTACAAAATCCTCGGGAATTGACAGGGTAGATAAACTGTTTAACTTGGGTGGTACGCGAACAAGGGGACAGAGGTGGAAACTGAGTACCCAAATGAACCACAGGGACGTTAGAAAAAACGTTTTCAGTGTCAGAGTAGTTAACAGTTGGAATGCATTAGGCAGTGATGTAGTGGAGGCATACTCCATCCATACAGTTTCAAATGTAGATTTGATAGAGCCGAGTAGGCTCAGGAATCTGTACACCAGTTGATTGACAGTTGAGAGGCGGGACCAAAGAGCCAAAGCTGAACCCCCGCAAGCACAACTAGGTTAGTACACACACACAGGAAGGATAAGTAACTTAGATGAGTGTAATGCTCTTCAAGAAGACCTGGATAAAATAAGTATATGGAGCACCACTTGGCAAATGGAATTTAATGTAAATAAATGTCATGTTATGGAATGTGGAATAGGAGAACATAGACCTCACACAATCTATAAATTATGTGGAAAATCTTTAAAGACTTCTCATAAAGAAAGAGATCTAGGGGGGTGGTTCTAGATAGAAAACTATCATCTGAGGACCACATGAAGAACGTTGTGCGAGGAGCCTATGCCACGCTTTCTAACTTCAGAATTACTTTTAAATACATGGATGGCGAAATTCTAAAGAAATTGTTCACGACTTTTGTTAGACCAAAGCTTGAATATGCAGCGGTTGTATGGTGCCCATATCACATCAGCACATCAGCAAACTGGAAAAGGTGCAAAGACATGCTACGAAGTGGCTCCCAGAACTGAAGGGCAAGAGCTTCGAGGAGAGGTTAGAGGCATTATATATGACAAAGCTAGAAGATAGAAGAAAAAGAGGAGATATGATCACTACATACAAAATAGTAACAGGAATTGATAAAATTGATAGGGAAGATTTCCTGAGACTGAAACTTCAAGAACAAGAGGTCATAGATTTAAACTAACTAAACAAAGATGCCGAAGAAATATAAGAAAATTCACATTCACAGAGTGGTAGACGGTTGGAACAAGTTAGGTGAGAAGGTGGCGGAGGCCAAGACCGTCAGTAGTTTCAAAGCGTTATATGAGCGTAGCCTAGTTCTCATCCTGTAACTACACTTAGGCAATTACACACTCAGGCTTTCTGTCCCCGTCAAAACGATTTATTAATTATTAAAGCCAAATCACTGACTTACAAGATATAGTTTACGTTTATATGACAATTACAGCCTCTTTAGCAGGGTCGAGTATTTGCTCTTAAGCTCGGTCTTTCGACCGTCAGTACTATACATTACAGTGATTTTTTCACTCATTTACCATTTACATTTAAAACTGAATCGAATTGGCTTCGAGAACTTCCTCATCTAGTTCGTTCCGCTTATTTACGACTCTTAATCTGAAAAAAAGTTTGTTCTGATTTCTCTGAGTCATCTGTTTCTAGTTTCCACATATTTTTCTTATATTTGACAGCAAATCAGTCTAGATCATTTGGATGATACTAAAATAGTTACTTTAGAACCGGCTTACGCTGCTGCCGGTTCATAAATATTTTAGCAATGCATCAATATGAACAGCAATTAGCTATTTACAAACAAAAAAATCTTGTTTTACCATTGCCCATGGATAAATAGTATTTTATCCATATTATCCAGAGAGAAATAGCGCCTTTGGGGCGGGCGTTTCTCGTGGGAAAATTTGCGGTCTTTTTACTTTTGTAGTAAATGGGGAGATTTTACATCTATTCAGTGTTGGTAGCTGGGGGTCACATTTCTAGCGATTGTATCTTTAGGGACACTTTCCTACGTCTTGTGAGCCGTTTCATTAGAGCATTTATTGTAGTCAGGACTTGCCTCACTACTGAGTGCGCAACTGAAGCTGTATGAAGAAGCACAGTTGACACAGCCATCACTTCTAGATTTAAGGCACATTGCTATATTAATGTCCTTGGTGTAGACTGAAGTGTGGAAGCGGCTATTCCTTTCCAGGCTTTTACTAAAAAAACGAAAATAGGCAAATTTGACGTAAGTGGGGAATCCATGGCGGAACCGTGTGCTCACTGCTCAGTAGTGAGTAGCTCATCTACCTCTTGGGTAGATGCTTCGAGTAGTTGCAGAGTTGTATTCTGGGATGTGAAGGTACACTTTTAAAATGTTTTAAATGTGGTAAACCCGAACTACTGACGTCCCTAACATTACCAGCTTTATGTCCTAGACCTATGCACTAGACATCTGAGCCTAGAAGGTAATGTATGACCTGCCACAAGACCATCTTCTGAAAAATGAACTTGGTATTCAATTTAGTAGTGAATACGATAATTGAATTCCATCCTAAAAGTAATTACAAATTGTGGACTACAGGCACTCTTGTCCCTCGCTTGCTAATAATGATAATATGCGATGACAAACGGAAAACTAATGCAGCACCAAGTTAAATACATTTCCTGTACATTGCCACACACACGGATGGATCGCTACAACGCAACAACAGTCAGTTTGAACTACACACAGACTTTTCTGTCTTCACTAAACCTCTCTTGGCGTCTTGAGTAAATATACAAGTACCTTACTTATATCTGTAAAGTAAATAGTACTGTATAGCATGATAAATTGGAGCTTTTTGATAATTACTAGTCACGTCCTCAAACCTAACCCAGTCATTAGAGAAGAAAAGACGTGTATTAATTTTCAGTGTATATAAACTACGAGTTTACTTTAGACTTGAAATGTGTTCGGAACTAACGTATAGTTGGTGGCTGATCAGTAAACTAGTGGTGGATTCGGTCGCCTATGAGGCTGATTGGTCTTAAGCCCAAAGCCAAAAGCAGAGAATACAGTGGCATGCACAACTAGAGGTGTACCCTAAACCTAGATGTATATAGAGTTTACTCTGGCCTGGACTTACGTTCCGAATTTAATTATAGTGGTTGTTCGGTAATCTAATGGTGTTTTTAAATATTCTGGGAGATTGAGATGTTATAAGCCTAACATTAAATAAACAAGGAAACACTCTCAACGGCAATATATACCTAGAAGGTGTAACCTACTTCTCATTGTATACACGGCTAAGTTTACTTTAGTCGTGAGTTTATACTTTCAGGCTGATTAGGAAGCTGCAATGACTGAATAGCCCGATATATGGTGTGGGAACCGACCTGTGAGATTTATATTTATTTAATTTATATGAATTTATATTTACGTTAATTTATATACTTCGATAGCAATTTGTATAATGATAAGTGGACTGTATTTCTGCAATAATCTCTTAATCTCACAAATCGCTCCTCTACACATTAGGGGGGGTTTATATTTATATATATGCAGCCAATCAAACTACAGTATTAACTACATACATTGAAGAGGTTCCTTATCTTATAGTACAGCAGGTTAGTCCACCAGGTATAACTAGGGTGTAGACACCAAATTATCCTCTTTGAGGTAGCTTCCATCACCCAGTAACTGGTGCACAAAGTCTTCCTCCTCGTCTTGACCTGTCAAAAGTGCGCTAGCTGTGAAGCCAGAATCCTATATATGACAAGTATTTCAGAGAAAACTGTACATGGAACAATAAAGACCTGGCTTAATTACCTTTAGTTTGAGGCCTCCACGTGCTCTAACTGGGTCACCCTATATAATGACATTAATGGCCACTAATGATAGATAATGGGGTTTCGGAAAGAACACTTAACTTGATTTGTAGACAGCGTGTTGATAATGGTACACTTTTAATTTCCATATCACTACGTCCAAGTAAATTTAACAGGAGCCGAATTTGCTCCCGTGTGAGCCTCTGGTCTAGTCTCAACAATGGCTGCATCTAACACTCCATACTATTGACGCCTGGCCGACATTGTCCAGATATGATAGGAGCCAAATTTGCTCCACACGTCTCGGAGGTGACACAACAATGGCTGCCCTCCTTCCTCCCTGACGCCTGGCTTACATTGTCCAGATTTCAGAAAGTGATAGAAGGGTCACATTTACTCTACTTTAATATTGATAATTAAGTTAATTTATATAAGATGTTTTTATGATGGTAAAGTCCAAAGACTAATGTATTTAAGAATAATTCCCACCATAATAGGTGGTGAATTATAATAGTATGTGGTGATGATATCCCGTTTTCTTTAGACGGTAATTCCACTACAAGTTACGTTTTCTATGGGTAACTTGTTTATACAATACAGCTATTATCTGTATGATTATTAAATGGTGTCGGATTTTCCGACATATGGTGTAGAACTGACTGTCAAGGCCACACTGGTAGTGTCAGATATAAACTCTAGGCAACCTGTCATCCAAAAATGTTAATACCTTTAGTTACTAATTGATGGAATTGCAAAATATGGACTGTTGTGCCCAAAATTATCCTCGTTTTGAACTATTAAGGCCTAATATGGTGTATTTTAAGCCCCAGGATTACTTATTTAGACCTGGCACAGGTAAGGTTTATGGTTAATCTTTCACTTTTTGGTATGGCCTTTAAAATTCCAATAGTAAAAATATGAACTTTTGTTTTACAACGGTTCATATTTTGGTTCTGTTATTTTTGTAGCAAGAGTTGGATTTTGGTACGCGTGGAGTGCATAGGCTACTGGACTGGCAAATACCTACACGCTCTTCCACCACCGCCCACGGAATGGGTATGGGGTGCATAATAAAGAATCTGATCTCTCCTCCCAGTTGCTCCCTCCTATCTCGCTTCCCGACCGTTCAGTGGCTTATCGTTGCGATATCTGCCCCGTTTTTTTTTTTTTTTTTTTTTTTAGAACGATACCTGCCACCCTAAAAACGATTAGTTTAACCGCGAAGGGAATGTAAGCGTATGGAATTATTATGTTTTGTCCCGAGGTCTTCGTTCTAACAAAGGCATACGAAATGAAATCACAGTAGCTGATGTGTTTATGAGAAAATCCTTTGAGCAAAACTGGTATGGACCCAGGGTTTTAGGGAACCCCAGGCGTGCACCTTGACCCATGGACCACGATATGCTGAAAATTATACAACCTGGGATAAAATTATACAACCAAGTGGATCCGCCCGGATCCACTCGGAGTCTGGAGACACCAACCTGGTAGCCAACCCAAATTTTACGTATAACCCGCATGCATTCTGTAATGGGGTTCTTCACTAACGATTTTCTCTTGGGTATATCACGTTATTGTGATTTCATTGTGTATTTGAAGGAAGCATTTGGTTGAAAAAAAACTTTATCTACACCAGAGTGTATGCAGGTTATATGTAAAACTCAGGTTGGCATTAGCTCGCTGCCTCCAGACTCCTTGTGGATCCGGGTGGTTCACAGGTTATATAATGTTTCGCATATCGTGATTCATGGGTTAAAGTGCTCGTCTGAGGCTACTCAGTACGCTGGTTCGATTCCTGTTTAGCTCCAAAGATTTTCCCACAACGAGCATATTATGACAAGAGAAAGTGAAGATAGGAATTATATCCTCCTTAAATCTTGACTGCCAACATCACCGGCTAAGGTCTCCCAACACTGCAGCTTTAGTATCTTCTATCCTCATCACTCAAACCTCGACTCTCAATATTGCCGTGAGTTCCCACTGCTCTCGTCACTCGCCCCTAGTCAGAGAAGTTTTGTTATGCATGTATGTTGACGGTTCTTTTTACCTTGTTACGGAAGAAAAGTGAGCTGTTGCACAAGTCCAAACCCAACAAATAACATTGGCTGGAAACTGCTTAAAAACTATTCAACAATTGGCTCCCGGTAACACAACAATGGAAAAAACGAAAAGAAAAAGAGAGCAGAGAATGAAGTAGACAGGAAACTGGGATACAGGAGGAAAGCCACAGGTAAGAAAGAGTACATGACGGAGATACAACAGTGATAAAGGCGTTGACTTGTCGCCGCCTCCCGACAGAACACTGACACATCAACACTATATCCCTGCTCGTCCTGCAGCGCTGGAGATATTCAACAGCAGACGCAGCAGTTGTGCCGGGGCTCAACACTATCAACATAACGTAGGAAAGTGGCAACGGTTACAAAACAGTGACAACGGGACAATACTTGCCACAGGACTCTGTGTATCGTCATCAGGACACAAAACAGTGGCAACGCATGCAAGCTTCTCGGCACAAAGCAGCCATTATTACCAGTCTGGCGTGCCTGCCTCGCCGTGGCCTTGTAAGGTGCATCATAATGGCTTTGCCTCCCTGAGCGCCGCCTCCATGTCTGGCTACGCTACCCGCCGACTCCATCAACGTCACCCGTGTTTAATCCAACCTGACCTGCTACTTTGCTCTCTTGCCGTGGAAGTGCTCCTTGCCTCAATCTGCCCGTGTCGGCTTTGGTTCCTTTCGTATGGATGAAACACGTGCAATAAATGTCTCACTAGCCTAACACCCTTTTTGCCTAGGAGTTGCCTGCGCTGATGTGTCTTTGTTGGTCGCATGGCGGTTTTTGTCCGCAAGAAGATGAAACAAAGTGGACATTTTTCAAGGATCCTAATGAACTCGCTACACTTTAAAAAAAAAAAGCATCACCATCCCTGGTGCGTGTCTCCATAATAGACTTGAGAATATACTCAGTTGCAGGAGAGGAGGAATAGGTTATTCTGAATTTGTTTGTGTCGTGGTAAAAGCCACATTTAACATTTCCACTCCTATACCAGGAATATGTATCTGATTACAACGTTCTGCTGAAACGCAGACCTATCATTAATAATAATATAATTATTATTAATAATAAATATTATTTATTATTATTATTGATGTACTTGGTATTTTTTATCTATAATTATTACTATTTTTATTCAGTTACTTATTAAATTTGATTAAAGCAAATCAAAGCCTAAACTTTTTGTGCTTAGTTATCTATAGCAGTCTGGGTATACTTGAATTTAATTGAACACTAATTTCTATTAGTAGATATTTATTAAGAAGAGTTTTTAATTGTATAATTCTTTAGCAAAATGTTGATGTCCAAAGTGACTTGTTTTGGTCGCCAGCCTGTTGCCAAATGCGTTCGTTCAAGAACTGTTCACATTTCTGGCCATAAGATAGTCGAAGTCGCTCAGTTCGTGCAAAGAGAACATATGTTTGGTGGTCACATGTCGGCCCTCTTGTTTTGATGTGTTATTCTTTGAGGGAGGGGGATGTAGAGAAGATATTTGTTATTTATATTTATTTATTTATTTATTTATACAAGAGTTGTTACATTCTTGTAAAGCCACTAGCATGTATAGTGTTTGGGACAGGTCCTTAATCCTATTTTTCCCGGAATACGACTAGCCAAATCGTTTAACAACCAGGTACCCATTCACTGCTGGGTGAACAGAGGCTGCACTTAAGGACTGTCACTTGACCAATCCTCCCCGGCCAGGATACGAACCCAGCCCAAAGCGCTCGCGAAGCGCCAGGCGAGTCTTACCATTGCGCCACTGGGACTATATTGAGGAAGGTGTGTATTCTGTAGCCTTGGCAAAATTCAGACATACCACATATCTTCTGTGTTGCAGTTTTTAATGTTCAACATTGAGTCGGGCACATTGGGTTTGCCTCTCACTGTATATGCGTTGTTTTCTTGATGTTTGTCTAGAACATCTATATAAGAATGTGTACAGGAAGTTAACATTAGTGGGAGGATTCTTAATGATAAGTTTAATTTGTGAATAGTCGAGTGTTAAACACCCCCCTTAACATCTACCGCATATCACCTTATATTAAATTCAAGTATTGTATTGTCTCAAGTATTGAGACAAGAAAGAATACATCTCAAAGGGATAGAGTAGCTTAGGCTATTTCTACCCCCCCCCCCATCTTTCTTATATCACCTTATAGAAGATGGTTTGCTGTGTTCCTCACACATGCAAGACTCCTGACGTATTTGGCTGTCACAGCAGTCACATGTTTTGTAAGGGAAATAATATAAATTATCTTACACATGAAATAAACCTAAAATGAGGTTTCGGTCCGTCGCGGCCTCTTGCTGTCACCGGTTCACAAGGGACGGAAACGTCGTCACTCATTTGTTGGTATGTGTGGGATTGGGTTATCTGTTTCACCCCGTTATTGTGACCTATTCTTTACAATAATAGTATATTTATTTATTATTATGGGTTTATATTATATTATATATATTATCTATAGCAGTCTGGGTATACTTGAATTTTATTGAACACTTATTTCTATTAGTAGCTATTAATTAAGAAGGGTTTTTAATTAATTGAATAATTCTTTAGCAAGATGTTGACGACCAAAGTAACTTGTTTTGGTCGCCAGCCTGTTGCCAAATGCGTTCTTGATGAACCTCGGGACTTTCTTAGCAACTTTAATAACAATGCAAGTCGCGCACTGGAAAAAACATTGTCCAAGCTATTTTGAAACGTAACATGGTCTTACTCTCAGTTACTTCTGAGTATCTAATGTTAATGTGGCCGAGTCTTAGAGACGGTACACATAAATATTTACGAACACACACACACACACCTCAGCCATGAGCTGCAGATAAATATTAGTTGCCTAAGTATTGTAGAACAGCTTAGTAATTATGCGAGTTTTATTCTAGTAACCATGGCTAGCTAGAGAATCCAAAGAATAACCGAGAGGAAACAAATATATAAAGGGAATAACACATTTAAATAAGTAAAGTTAGCATTGAATACCAAACGCCAAATTTGGTTTATAGTGTAGGAGGAAAATAATTCTAAGTACAGTGTTGATGTTCCAAGGCCCGAAGGCCTTCAGTCATGAAGAAGTGTTGAACATACTTAAGAGTTGAAAACTAACACAAATTAGAAAAGTTTTTTTGGGAAACTAGAGCAATTATTAATAGGCATTGCATCAAACTAGTGGAGTACCACAGGGCTCAGTTCTAACGCCAGTTATGTTCATTATATAAATCGACGAATAATCGATTATACAATAATGTAATTGTATAATTCCACAAGAGGTGATTCAGAATTATATGAATATGTTTGCTGATGATGCAAAGTTACTTGGGAGAATAGAACACTTAAAATGACAGTCATGCCCTTCAAAATGACCTGGACAAAATAAGTGAATGTAGCAACACAGAGATGATGGAAGTCAACGTAAATTAATGCCACGTATTAGAATGTGGAATAGGAGATGGGGGGGGGGGGACAAGCCACACTAAACATATAAAATATTGACAAAGATTCTTAAGAATTCTTGACAAAGAAAAATATCTAGGGTGGGTCTACATGGTAAACTGCCACCAGAAGATCACATCGAAGGCAGTTTGAGAGAAGCCTACGCTACATTTTTTAAATTTCAGAACCACTTTAAATTTATGGTTGAAGTAATAGTGGAGAAATTGTCCACGACATTCGTAGGGACATAATTAGAATATGCAGCAGTAGTGTGGTGTCCATATCTCAAGAAGTATACAAAAAAAAAACAAGAGCTATGAGAAGAGGCTTTAGATGTTATATTGGCGAAAGTTAGAAGCTAGAAGGAAAAGTGATATGATCATTAGACACAAATTAGTGACAGGAATCATCGACACAGTTGATATGAAGGAATTGTTGAAACCTGAAACATCAAGAGGCCATAGATTCAAAATAATAATCAAAATCAAATCAAATCAAATGATTATTCAGGTAAAGTACATACATACAAGGTGCGATACGATCATTGATGGATTTATAGATAGAGCTAGTACATAAAATGCCTAAAGCCACTATTACGCAAAGCGTTTCGGGCAATTATAATTAATTATAATAATTCATTGTGTCGGGGAACAAGCAGCCAGTGTGTGTTCATACACGTTAAGCTTATATCGAGGTTCCCCCTCCAAGGTCGAATTACTGACCACGTCCACCTGACAGACTCTTCAGTACCTATTTATTGGTAGGTGAACAGAAGCATTAGGTGATAAAAAATGCCCCCAACCATTTCCATCCCGGCCGAGATTCGAATCCGGAGTTCTAGAACCCGACTGTACTACCAAGACCTTGTAGTAATAATGCAATTATTAGAAACATACAAATTAAAGAAATTAATTCAGATTTAGAAGAACTAAGAAATGCCCAGAGACCTGGAAGCTACAGTATTAAAAGTTATGACAAGTTTTGTAATGATAGGTATTTGTATGGTCAGCACAGTAACCGGACCAGGCAATGTGATGTAGTCATTGCGGGAATTCGCCTTGGCTATAGGCACACATCTGGCAGGTTAGTGAGGCTGAGCCACTACCAGAATACTCAGATTGTAAATTCTGTGATAAACCTTTAATGCATTCACTAGAACACTATATTGCTGAATGTGAAACCGTAAAGGACTTTAGACCTCCTGGCCTCTTGTACTACCAACTGTGTAACTATTTTATTGACTCAGGTGTTCTAGATGACATCCTAACAATTTATCCAAAATTTGCTTGTCCATTTTAAAGAATGAAGAACAATTTTTATTTATATTACTTCTAAGCTGTATCAGTTATGAACCCATCCCTGCCCTTGTGTGGCAGTGCACAATAGAAAGTTGTTTTCACATATCCATATATTAAAACATTGATTGTAACCATGATATATATGTACTTCCGCCTACAGTTTAGACCTATTATGACCCTCTCTCCTGCGTGACAGTGAATACCAGCATTATCCTCACTTTAATAAGACTTAATCGAAATCCTCAGAGTAGGCAAAATTGTAATTAATTTTGTCAATAAAGATGTTAATAATAATAAGTAGTAATGAAACCGTTATACCGAAAAAATATATTAACGTTTTCTTTGGCGAACAGTTAAAAGACGGTTGAAACATTTTAAGTGAGGCGGCGATGGATGCCAAAACCATCAGTACAGTAGTTTCAAAGCGTCGTATTACAAATGTTATTAGGAAGACGGGACACCAGGAGCATAGCTCTCACCCTGTAACCTGGGTAATCACACGCACACTCAAAAGCTCCGCAGATGCAGAGGTATGCAGCAAGACTCGTGCCAGAACTACAAAGATTGGACAAGCGGGAAAGAAATGGAACAACCTTACCACCCTTGAAGAGGCTAGCGCTCGTCTCTCCAAGCACAATTAGCTGCGTGTACACACAATTAGACGACCATCTGCTAGAAAAGTGGGATCCAAGAGCTAAAGCTCGTTCCCACAAACAGAAATAGGTGAATGCTCGCACCGAGACCTTTGTCACGTACATTACTTGCAAATTACTAAAGTGGATAATCATGAGAAAATTAGTGAATCATTTAGAGGGTGAAAACCTTGTCTCCAAATACCAACATGGCTTCAAAGCAAGCAAGTCCTGCTTGATGAACCCTGCTGGAGTTTTACGACAAGGCAACAGCGACAAAGCAGGAAAAGGAAAGATGAACAAATTGTCTTCCTGGACTGTTTAAAGGAGTTTGATTCCGTTCCTCATAAGAAACTTCTATAGAAACTTGAAAATCGAACAGGGGTAAGCAAAAGGGTTCTCGGCTGGATCTGGGAGTACCTTTGGTGAGAAACAGACCTCAGAGTGGAGGTCTGTTTGCCGGACGACTTTGATGAACTTCTAGGATGGTCGGAGAATGTATTTTTCGTCTTCATCCCAGATTAATGAAAGAAAATGAAAAGGATTGAGCAAGCTTCCCCATTAAACATATTGAAGTGTAAGATAGACTAACTCCTTGAAACAATATTGGAGTTTGCATAAGCCCCAGCTTTGCACCGTAGGCTCACTTAAGATAACACTAGTAAGAAAATACTGGGGCCATACGATTGGATCGAACCCGCGTCCCTAGACGTTCCAGGCATACATACTTCTGACTGCCTGGGAAACCCTGGGACAGTTTTGATCCAATCGTATAGCCTCTTTTATTTTCTCATCGATACGTCATGATTTTATTGTGTATATCGTCAGCTTATGCGAAACTGGCAAATAGTAGCATTTCGGAACCTAGAATCGCGTTCTCTAATACGTCTCATTTTGTATGCTATTCAATTCAAATAATTTTATTGAGGTATAAATACACACGAAGGGATAAGGTAGCTCAAGCTATTCTCATTCCTTTCAGTACAACGTATTCATATATATATATATATATATATATATATATATATATATATATATATATATATATATATATATATATATATATAATGTCGTACCTAGTAGAAAACTCACACCCAGAAGTGACAGAACGCACTTCTCAGCCTACTATGCAAGGCCCAATTTGCCTAATAAGCCAAGTTTTCATGAATTATTTGTTTTTCGACTACCTAACCTACCTAACCTAACCTAACCTAACTTTTTCGGCAACCTAACCGAACCTAGCCTATAAAGATAGGTTAGGTTAGGTTAGGTAGGGTTGGTTAGGTTCGGTCATATACCTAGGTTAATTTTAACTCCAATAAAAAAAATTCACCTCATACATAATGAAATGGGTAGCTTTATCATTTCATAAGAAAAAAATTAGAGAAAATATATTAATTCAGGAAAACTTGGCTTATTAGGCAAATCGGGCCTTGAATAGTAGGCCTAGAAGTGCATTCTGGCTACTAGGTACGACAGTTGTGGGAGTATGGGTTCGAGTCATGAGTTTTCATATATATATATATATATATATATATATATATATATATATATATATATATATATATATATATATATATATATATATATATACAATATATATAATATATATATAGACACATTACCAACAATCAACATATTACGAAACATATTCTGAGGGATTGTATGCTATGGTCTCCAGTGTACAAAATAAAGATTGGAGAGATATAATAATTTTGCACCAAGATTGTAACCCTTTGTTGAATTGTCTGAATGTCTCTTCAAATTGTCTATATACCTAGTCATAAAAGTATTTGTGTGTACGTCTGGTAACATACTACTTGTGTAAAGGAAGAAATGTATGTTTATCTCTCAGAATGTTGGATAATATGCACAGAAATCACAATTGCGTGATGCACCAAATGAACAAATCCACAAGGGCCGTGATGAGGGTTCAAACTTACGCTCGGGATGATCCCTGACGCTGCCTTAGTCGACTAGGCCACAACGTGGTAAAAGAATTGCAACCGGGAATTCCACTGACTTCACACGGATCCTGCAGCCTCTCCGAGACACAAACCAGGGTTTTACACAATTCCCCAAGTACTCGGGCTCTGCCAACAAGCTGTTCTACCTCTTCGCCCTCACTTCAATGCACTTTGAAGGTTTGTGTCTCGGAGAGGCTGCAGGATCCGTGTGAAGTCAGTGGAATTCCCGGTTACAATTCTTTTACCATGTCGTGCCCTAAAGATTGATAAAGATAAACTAAACGTGGCACTAAAGATTGATAACCCAAATAAATTTTTCATGAATATGATACCAACATCAAATCATATATCAGACATCAATCTATCCCCACTGGATTTTGAAGAAGCCATAAACAGTATGCCTATGCCCTCTGCACCTGGCCCTGATTCTTGGAACTCCATATTTACCAAGAACTGTAAAAAAAACACTATCGCAGGCCCTTCACATTCTTTGGAGACAAAGTCTAGATACTGGCGTTATCCCTGACATACTAAAAAAAAGCAGAGATAGCACCACTCCATAAAGGAGGAAATAAGGCAGAGGCAAAAAATTACAGACCGATAGCACTAACATCGCACATCATAAAAATCTTTGAGTGCTAAAAAGTAAGATCACAATACATGGAATCACAGCATCTCCTTAACCCCGAACAACATGGTTTCAGAACAGGGCGCTCTTGCCTGTCACAGTTGCTGGACCACTATGATATGGCCTTAGATGTCATGGAAGACAAACAAAACGCTGATGTAATTTACACAGATTTCGCAAAAGCCATTGACAAATGTGACCATGGTGTTATTGCACATAAAATGCGTTCAAAAGGAATTATCGGAAAAATAGGCAGGGAGGGAGGGAATTATCACAGGAAAGCGCCAAGCCATTGCGACTATATAGCACTGGGAAGGGAAGGATAAGGATTTAGGATGGGACGGGGGGGTGGGGGGGGAGGAAGGAATGGTGCCCAACCACTTGAACGATCGGGGATTCGATCGATTGCCGACCTGCATGAAGCGAGACCGTCGCTCTTCCGTCCAGCCCAAATGGTTGGGTAGGAAAACAGAACAGAATCCAATGTGTAATAGTCAACAAAATAAAATCCGGTCCATCAACCGTGAAGAGCTGTCCCCCAGGGTACTGAGCTTACTTCAGTACTTTTTCTCATCCTCATATAGAACATAGACAAGGACACTAGCTATAGTACTCTATCATCTTTTGCAGATGACACTAGGATTTTCATGAGAGTAGACAACATAGAGGACACGGCAAACCTCCAATCAGATGTAAATCAGGTCTTTCTATGAGCTACAGAAAATAATATGGTGTTTAACGAAGATAAGTTCCAGCTCATGCGCTACGGAAAAAAATGAAAATATAAAAACGGAAACCACGTACAAAACTCAGGCAAATCATAACATAGAACGAAAAGGCATTGTAAAGGATCTGGGTGTACATGTCGGAAGACCTTACCTTTAAAGAACACAATAAAGTAGCCGTCACAACTGCAAGAAAAATGACAGGTTGGATAACAAAAACCTTTCGCACAAGAGATGCTATACCGATGATGATACTTTTCAAAACGCTTGTGCTCTCTTGAGTGGAGTACTGCTGCACAATGACAGCCCCTTTCAAAGCTGGAGAAATTGCTGACCTGGAGAGCGTGCAGAGATCCTTTACTGCTAGAATCCACTCAGTAAAACATCTAAACTACTGGGACCGACTAAAAAGCCTAAATCTGTATTATCTTGAGTGCAGGCGGGAGAGATACAAAATAATTTACACGTGGAAAATAATAGAGGCTGGTCCCAAACCTGCACACAGAAATAACATCACATGAGACCAAAAGGCATGGCAGGATGTGCAGAATACCCCCGTTGAAAAGCAGAGGTGCAACAGGTACTCTCAGAAAGAACTCTATTAACTTCAGAGGCCCGCGGCTGTTAACACGCTTCCACTACACATAAGGGGCATAACTGGCTGACTCCTCACAGTGTTCAAGAGAGAACTCGATAAGCACCTCCAAAGGATACCTGATCAACCAGGCTGTGACTCATACGTCAGGCTGCGAGCAGCCGCGCCAAACAGCCTGGTTGACCAGTCCAGCAAGGAGGAGGCTTGGTCGATGACCGGGCCGCGGGGACGCTAAGCCCGCAAACACCTCAAGGTAAGGTCAAGGTGGCCTAGTCGACTAAGGCAGCGTCAGGGATCATCCCGGGCGTAAGTTCGAACCCTCATCACGGTCCCTGTGGATTTGCTCATTGGGTAATATGTGTATTGTTTGTGATGTGTATATATATATATATATATATATATATATATATATATATATATATATATATATATATATATATATATATATATATATATATATATATATATATATATATATATATATATATATATATATATATATATATATATATATATATATATATATATATATATATATATATACATATATATATATATATATATGTATATATATATATATATATATATATATATATATATATATATATATATATATATATATATATATATATGTACATATATATATATATATACATGTATATATATATATATATATATATATATATATATATATATATATATATATATATATATATATATATATATATATATATATATATATATATATATATAGATGTATATATATATAGATGTACTCACCTAATTGTGCTTGCGGGGGTTGAGCTTTGGCTCTTTGGTCCCGCCTCTCAACTGTCAATCAACTGGTGTACAGATTCCTGAGCCTATTGGGCTCCTCTATCATATTTACATTTGAAACTGTGTATGGAGTCAGCCTCCACCACATCACTTCCTAGTGCATTCCATTTATTAACTACTCTGACACTGAAAAAATTCTTTCTAACGTCTCCGTGGCTCATCTGGGTACTAAGTTTCCACCTGTGTCCCCTTGTTCGTGTCCCACCCGTGCTGAAGAGTTTGTCTTTGTCCACCCTGTCAATTCCCCTAAGAATTTTGTAGGTGGTTATCATGTCTCCCCTTACTCTTCTGTTTTCCAGGGATGTGAGGTTCAGCTCCTTTAGCCTTTCCTCGTAGCTCAATCCTCTCAGTTCCGGGACGAGCCTGGTGGCATACTGCTGAATCTTCTCTAACTTTGTCTTGTATATATATATATATATATATATATATATATATATATATATATATATATATATATATATATATATATATAATGTATATATGTATATAGATATATATATATGTGTATATATATATATATATATATATATATATATATATATATATATATATATGTATATATATATATATATATATACATATATATATATATATATATATACATATGTGTGTGTGTGTGTGTGTGTGTGTGTGTGAAAAAGCTGCATGAACGCGCAAGCCATAGATCACTAAGAACTCTTTAACCCGGCCAGGATTCGAACCCATGCCGTGTAGGATCACCCCTAAACTTACCCAATTTAAGGGTGACCACCGCATCAATGATCGTCATAGACGATCATTGGTGCGGTGGTCACGGTACTGCGTACGTTTAGGGGTGATCCTAGAAGGCATGGGTTCGAATCCTGGCCGGGTCAGAGTTCTTAGTGTTCTTATATATATATATATATATATATATATATATATATATATATATATATATATATATATATATATATATATATATATATATATATATTTCATTGAATATGACCGCATATTCTGTATTTATTATTTTCTGGTTTAGGGCTTCTATCCCTCTAACTATTTTCTTAGCATCAGGGCTTAATTGAAATAGGAGTTCTCCAAAACTCATTTTCGTACTTTTAAGGTGAAGAAAAGAAGTGATTTACTATAGAGTGTATTACACTTATTTGTATAATTTGCACGACGTTTCGAACCTCCATGGTTCATTCTCAAGTGAACAGATCTTACAATAAACCATGGAGGTTCGAAACGTCGTGCAAATTATACAAATAAGTGTAATACACTCTATAGTAAATCACTTCTTTTCTTCACCTTAAAAGTACGAAAATGAGTTTTGGAGAACTCCTATTTCAATTAAGCCCTGATGCTAAGAAAATAGAGGGATAGAAGCCCTAAACCAGAAAATAATAAATACAGAATATGCGGTCATATTCAATGAAACATGTTTGAAAGAAAACCTGCTGCCAGTATACACCAATATATATATATATATATATATGGGTAATATAATAAATGTATGTGTGTAAATGTAAATGTCATATATATATGTAAATCATAAAAAAATAAACACTATAAAAAACAGTGTCAGACCACGGAGGATGAAACAGGAATTTGGAGGAAAAGGTAAAAACTATAAAACTAGAGTTATTCCACCAGGTAACTATCACAGATGAGATTAGTAAAACAGGGGAGATATGATCACCACATAGAAAATGCTCAGGAAAATTGAAAGGATAGACAAAGACTTGTTCTATAGCATCAAAGGTACACGGAGAAGGGAACACTGGTGGAAGCTATGTGCCCGCATGAACTATAGGAATGTTAAAAAAAAATCTGTCACTGCAACAGATAGAAAGAACTAGGAAGTTTGAGAAGCAGTCTATAATGACAGCTTGAAATGTAGGTAAGACAAAGCCCAAAAGTGTACGGTAATACACCGTGTACATAGTGTGTACCAGTCGATTGATTGTTGCTATGGAAGTCACAGGAGCTGAAGCTCAACCCATCGAATACAGCTAGGCGGATGCATCTAGGTGAGTACACACGCCCTCACCACTAACCGCACCACCATCTGGGTGCGTCTCCAGCAAGTATTGATTTATTGCAAGCAGCAGCCCAGATGCTATTGATTACCTGGGAAAATATGGCAAATTAATGCTATGAAATTTTACCACATGTTGTACATTTAGGGAAGCCCATGATTGCATATTTTAAGCAATGGTATGTTAAGAAATTATTAGAATAATCTCTTATGATCAGTTCTAGAAGCGGGTGGCACTCTTACCTTTAAGAAAAAAAAGCGCCAGCATATTTGGGTTTTATTTACAGGGCTATGCGGACCTCGCAGGACGCGAGTGGGCGGCAACTTGCGGGTTTACAGCGTAATTTCCTGTGATCGCGGACACCATCATGTGCTATCAATTTGATATCAAACTCCGCCCCACGGCGCAAACTGGCCATTACGGGGTGGCGGCGGCGCGGGGCTCGCCACTGGTGACGTAGAGGGCCACCGCGGCGCTATCAAACTGCTATCATTGGTGGATCAGGCGGCATCAAACTCCGCCTCCATGATAGCCACGCCTCAAGCCGCGCACCCATTGGTTGCCACCTCGCATCCACTCCTACTAAATCTACCCAATACTCCGAAATCCTACCTCTAATTAACGTAAAACTTCATCCCTTGTGCCCTTGCAATCGCTCCGAACAGTGGGAGATGGTGCCGCAAGGACGTCGCTAGCGGTAGTACGCGACAGCGACGGTAGTTACGAGTATTATAAGGCGTAATCGGGCGTGATATCGCTTGTTTGCGGTGGTGACGTCTGGCAGCGCGGCCAGACTGGGGCTCTCGCTCTAAGATTCCCTCAGTTGTATTCCGTGGTCCGTGTGACGTAGTGTGTGTCCTTCTTGAAACATTTTGATTTACGCAGTGGTTCCTCCAAATCCGTCAAGATTCGGGTCAAAAACAGAGAGCCCGTTCCCGTGTACCAGATGGAGCACCCGGAGATCGACGACGATGGTCGCATGGTGAGTGATGTAGCTAACTTTTGGGCGTTTTTAGTCTCCGAAATGCTCTTGAGGAGCGGGGTCGCATGGGCGGTCTCTACGCTGGTTTGTTTTGGTTGTAAAATTGTGCACATTCCATGATAGCCACGTGGGCGGTGGTGGGCGTGGTGGGTGTGCTAGTGATGGTGGGCGTGGGCTGTGTCTCGAGAACGGGACAGTTTTAACAGTGATATTGTTAAGGGACTGACAATGTTATTGAACGCTTGCAGGCCAGAGTGTTTTAATTTATATACACGGTTCCAGTACTTGATTACCTATTTTATGTTGGAATTTAGTTTATGTAATTTTGTTTTCATAGCTGTATTATAAATCAAAAGGAATACATATCAATCATCAATTAAATAAATTGTATAATTAGAAGTGCATTTGTATAAAGTTAAAACAAATTGTTTTATAAGAAAAGTATTTGAAATTGTTGATATAAAAATAAGGGTATCAAATGACATTAATATGATATGCATATATGATAAAAAAAACACATTTATAATGTATCAGGAATTAGTCATATTTTATAAATATTAAAAAAATCTGGAATTAATTTTTATAATATTCAAAGTCATATTCCTATGCTAATAAAAATCAAAGTAAACACCACCAAGAACATAAACATATCTGAAAATAATGGTATGTAGCCTTCAAGATGCAGCGTTGAAAATGCGTGAAGTCTGAAGACTGTGATAGTGTAACCTTAGGTGGAACTAGAGTGCATAATATGTTGGGGACGGAGGTAAACTTATATAACCCCCACAAATATTAATAAGCGTAACTTTGAAATCTATTATTCACTGTGTTTTTAACTTCATAATTGGTGTGAAATTATATCTCGCACAGTTCGTATGGAAAACTTTTCTTGCCGAGATTGAAATCTACTATGAAACTAATTCACAGAATCAAAATCTTAAAAATTAAATATGGGTCTATGTAAAGGATATTCTTCTGTTATGAATGTTAACTGGTAAAGTATGAGTTACTACTAATAATATTGTCATTAAATTTGCTTCGAAATCGTGGAGTAAATAGTAATAATTCCATTTAAGGAACACAATTACGTTACGTATTCTAAGCTAAATAAATATAATAATATAACTAATGCTGTTATTTTCGAAACCATTAGAAATAGACTACTGAGTGCCACAGCGTAACGGTAGATTGATTGAATGTGGATTATCATTATCTCAAATCCTCTAGAAGCCATGTAGGTTGTGCATTTGACAGTCCCACAAAAACTTAATGCGAAGGGAAATGTCAAGCAGTCATTATGACTCCTTTCTTGTGCAGAGTTTGTAGTGGCCGACGCTCCGGACACATGTTGTGACACCACTGTCTAGTAATTTCTATTAGGTACATAATCCTGGCTTTATATATATATATATATATATATATATATATATATATATATATATATATATATATATATATATATATATATAAACATGCTTTAACAGGAGTTAAACAGTTATATGTTTTAACAGGAGTTAAAACAACTTGGAAATAATAGTTGTAACAACAGTTGATAATAAATTGATCAAACAGAACTACTCAATGGCCGGTATCCAACGTTTTCACAATATTTAGGTTTGTCAGTCTTTAGGCTTGCACTCTGCTGCTTCAGTTTTATATATATATATATATATATATATATATATATATATATATATATATATATATATATATATATATATATATATATATATATATATATATATATATATGATGTGTAGTTATAAGGTTTTAACCCTCTTTCATGGTCTGTGTACGAACCATGTTAGACTATGCAAAAAGGAAAAATAGGTATTAATACCGCCATTCGTACGAAGCGCATGGCTTGTCGAAGCAAACGTTGTCCGAAACGCGAGACTTGCCGTTGGTAATCTGAGTGATGGTTATTTCTTTATTTATTTATTTATTTATTTATTTATTTATTTATATACAGGAAAGCACATTGGGTTTGTGAGAGTACATAACATTGGTGTTCTTACATTCTTGCAAAGCCTCAAACACGCATAGCGTTTCGGGCAGATAACATGTTGTGAATGAGTAACGTTGAAGATAAATAATAGGAGTTATAACTCATAAATCTGTTATTGCTATTGATTGTGCAAGTGAAGGATTTTGTCACCAGTTCTTCAAATGAATATTTCGAATTATTATTCACTCATAACTGTGAAAAGTTTTTGCGAGAAAATAAAGAATACATCAGAATGTACATAATTCCTCATAATTATAGTTATAACTGAAAGAGGTAACGGTGAACTTAAATCTAATTAAAACCCCGTTGCATATTGAATAGCTTGAGGTTGATCCTGGCAGATCAACCAGGCTGTGATTCGTACGTCAGGCTGCGAGCCTTGTTGATCAAACGACCAACCGGGAGGCCTTGTCGGAGACCGGGCCGCGGGGCCACTGATCCCTAGAAGCTATAAAAGGTAGGCAGCGGTTCAAATGTTATGGGTCGAGTGAATACCGGTATAACATTATTACGGGATATACCGGTATATCCCGTAAAACAAATGGAGGAAAGTGTATTCTGTCTCGACCTCTCATGATAATATTACGTATACAACTTGGATAATGTAAAATTCCTTATCAGTGTGGGCTTCACCAAGTGTTATACCGGTATCCAGTCAGGGACAGGGAGACAGACGCTATCAGTGAAAAGCCAGGCTATGTCCATGTGTTAACTCATTCAGTTACTGGCGTGACTAAACAATGCTGAACGTGACCTAGCGACGTGCATGGCAATATTGAATTTTTGTTTTATATCAAGGTAATTGTGGGGAATGAAGTTTTCGTGTTTTAAAAATATATTAGAGTTTAATGTAAATATTTAAATTGTAAATAAGTATCGACTGGTGACTTGCAGGTGTTTAGTGTCTGGGCTACGCTGTGTAAAATGTCTGGTTAGGTAAGGTAACCAGCTCTGAAATAGACGGCTGGCCAACATGTGGATAGAAAATGTATTATTATTTTGTTTATGAAGCTTATTTGTTTAACATTTAAACAATTATATTAGTTATTCTTTGTCAATTATATAATCGCTAGTAATCAGGTATTTTTTGTTATTAATATATCACATTTATCGGTTGTATATTTATAAAACAATAATCTATGGTATAGTTGTACAACTGTTCATTGCCTGAAAGGGTCTATCAACATTTTCGTTATTTGTCATAAAGATCCGGTTGTCAACAGCACATAAGCCAATTAGGGGATTAGGGTTCAATCCCTTTACAATATTATTATAGCATTTATAATGTCGATATATATATAGTTAATTTAAAGAGTGCCGGGCAGCATAAAATGAAATAAGGAATCTAGAAACCAGAAAACCACTCTTAGTACGGATTGGGGTAGTTTACATTGGCAGTCATTTAATAGGCATGTGGTAGGCTACAACTTTCCTTGAGCCGGGCAGGTTATGACCGCCTTCCTTGTATCATGCCGGCTACCCCCGTCTCATAACCAGTCTTGCTTTGTAGGAAGTATATCGACAACAATATCGTTCCCAACAAGCTGCATCTTCTCATTTTCCAAACTAGCTTGTCATTGTCTTGTTCCTGTAATGACAGGTTAAGCACTGCCAAGCAGGCCAAACATGGTCATGCGCTTGTTAGTGAAGGTCCCCCCAAGCAGGTCAAATACTGTCATGCAGTTATTAGACCAGGTAACAGGTAGACCAAATACTGCCATGCACTTGTTAAACTAGGGACCCAGACAGGCAAACACTGCCATGCAATTCTAATGAAAGTTGCAAAGCGGTTTTTGTATCTGTTAGAAAAGGTACTAGGTAGACTAAGTACTAGGTACTAAGTAGACTAAGACACCCGCAAGGTCTGGTGCGGCTGTGTGCTGTGTGCCCCGGAAGTTTTTGTCTCGCAATTAATCAGAAATAACATTGTATAAAACAGTTATTGAATATCCATGTACAACACTTATTTGCTTTTAATGATGAAATACGAGGAAAGCAGGTCACCACGAGCATACCTCTCATCGTGTAATCTGAGTGCATTTGAGTATACACGAATACATTAATATAATCACACGCATCAAAATATATCAATCCGCATCTTTTACACCTGACTAAGTGACACGTAACAGGTGGCATTTAATTCATATGCTAATCAAATGACTATGTTCATATTGAAATTCATATTAACTGTGTACACATGTACATTTATTAATGAAGATAAATGTATCTACTCTTTTCTGAATGATCATATTGATCAACACGGGATATCATTTGCACTGTGTTTTATCTAGATTTGTAATGTAGTAAATTTTCAATTTACTACAATTTTTAGTAAATTTTCATGTATCCAATAGTAAATTTTCAATTTACTATTGAAATTTACAATAGTAAATTTTCAATTTACTATGGTAAATGTTCTAAATTTAATTAAAACCATTTAAATAAAATAAAATTTGTAGTAAATTTTCAATTTACTACCTTAAACTATGTCATTAAGAATCAATACTTCGGTGAAGGTTCATTAGTTCCACGGAGCCTGGCAGGCTCGTTCCTGGTTGACGCCCGGGCCGCGGGGATGCTAAGCCCCGAAAACCTCTCAAGGTAAGGAGCCTCTTGGACCAAATATCACAAGTCAAGCCTGGCCCGTCCGGGCTTGGGTTAGAGAAAAACAAAACAAAACTACAAGAATCCACTAAAGGTATAAATTTATACAACTGAAAGTGTACTCGCGTCCTATGTTCAGGACTAAATACTATTTGGTGATTGGTGAGTAAGTTAGTATCAAGATCTTAATAATTTTGCAGAAGTTGATAGGCTTTAAGCTCGACACTAAACTAAAAATTTTGTCTTGAAATGTTAAATCAATAACTGGAATATGTTGCAAATTGTTTTATAGTAAATGTGAAAATGGTAAGCAACATACATAAGAAATTGGATACGATTGCTCATTTAAAACGCTGAATTTATATGCTTCTTAATTTCCTAATTATGATTATAAATTTGGTAAAATTAAGTATAATTTCGACGACTAATAAGTAAAATATACGTAAGGCTAATTTTACTTTCGTTGCCCCTCGGGTTCGAATGAGCAGGGTCGTGTTTTTCGAGTTTTTGTTCATTTGGCCTTGTTTGTGTGTGTGTTGTATTTGTGCGTTGTGTGGTGCTGTGTTCAGCTGTTTTTACGGCCTTAGTTTTTGTGTGCCCCGTTGTTTCCCCACCTGTATGGTTTTTATGCACATTCGTACGCACTACCGGTAACTGTTTATTGGTCGGGTTTGTACGCAGAGAGGAATTTTGAAGTTGCTCCGTTTTCTGTCATTCTTGAGAATATCCTTCTTTTTTTATTAAGAAATATTCAGTCGGGGGCTACAGATTTTGCTGTATAACCAACAACTCTGCGAGACTAAGACGGCTGTATAATTAATATCTGTATGTATAGCACAACAGCGCTTCGTCTAGTTTGTGTAATAGGTCGTGTTATGTGCAATAGGGTCACATATGCAACCTACGGCTGTTATTTTATAAAGTTGTGAATTGTAATAATAAAGATGTTAGTAGTCCCAGTTCCTGCTGGATGGTGTTAATGACTCAGACTAGTCAGTGTTAGTAGGCTTCGATCGTATGCGTTACAAAAGGCAAAAAAATTTCGTTCCTGAAAATGGAAGCGGCTGGCGAAAGTGACGTACTATTCCGTTTTCTGTTATGGGTCCTCTGGTAGGTTAGGAGAGGACACTTTAAATTGACCGTTTTCTTGACGTTGGGAAACCTTAGGAGGACGGGCTGCCCACAGATAGTGTATAGACTTGTGGTCTTGGATAAGGTTGGATTCTCCCTCTGTACGGTCCTCCAAATTTGCTTTCTGTTGTGATGTGAAAAATTAATGAGTTTTTAACTACAGTACTTAACAAAATCTTTTTAAAGCTGTTTTTATATGAAATATTAAACCATTACCAAACGCTCTTCTTTGTCACAAAAAGTCTAGTTGAATCAGCGTTCATTTAAATTTAAGTCAATTTATATTAGATGATAGTGATCTAATTGAGGACTTCGCTTACAATGAGATTTGATAAGTTTCAATAAATATTCAATTGAATATTAATAATTAAATAATTGGTTATTACATTATATCCTGATGGGTTTTCTTAGTGTCCCGTTCCTTCTTTTGTTTGATCTTGGTAAGAGCATTACATCTTTGATGGTAACAGCATTTGCATTGTTGCAAGGAGTAAGTCATAACAACGTGGCTGAAACAAATAGCTCCGATCCATATATTGGATCCATATAATATATATATATATATATATATATATATATATATATATATATATATATATATATATATATATATATATATATATATATATATATATATATGCGAACAAGCCAGAATGGTCCCCAGGACTATATTTCAAGGGACTATATTTCTATATATATATATATATATATATATATATATATATATATATATATATAAAATAAGTGACACTGGATTTCATGTACAGCGTGTGTGTGTAAAATAATATATATATATAGCGTATATGTATATATATATATATATATATATATATATATATATATATATATATATATATATATATATATATAAAATCCCCTGTGTCACTAGAATATTGTTTTATCAGAGCTATTCAGTGTCATATGAATATTGGGTTGTGGCGATGAAATATTTTATGTATTACTGTACCTTAATGGCGACATTCTTCAGTGCAGTCGTGATCAGTATTTGTTATTCTGAATCTGTCATGATGGACAAGTCCACAAGGGCCTTGAAGCTGTCATGATAGTTTCGTTGTCGCTTTGTCAGTGCTGTAAAGTGAAAGCTAAATCAGAAATGCTCGGGTAGCAAAGATGGTTATTGCTCTTAAATTTCTCGAGGCGGGGGGGGGGGGGGGAAGGGGTGCCCTCAGTGACTTGCTAGGGGCCGCCAAGAACCCTAAGACCAACCCCTGTTTTTAGTGTTTGTTATTGGTTTTGGTTGGTGTTGGTGTTGTCTTAATAACCCTCCCCAATTGAGGGTTATTAAGGCCTCCACAATAATTTACTGGCCAACCAGCAAGAATACTTTGAACATAATCTAGGACTGTAGTAAACCTTTGGTGAATATACACCGAGAAGTGTGGATGACGCCTCCCTGTGAAAGTTATTTATAAATGTTCTGTAATTTGTAGTTACCGTTCTGTATTATACAATAGTAATGAATGCTATGTCGATTAGTAGTATTATGTCAGTAGGATGAATGCTGGAACATATTTATTTTTGAATTCTTATAAAATGTTGTTCCTTAAAAAAAAAAGTGGATGGATTTGTAATCTATTCTCATCGTATTAACCCAATTTTCGCCATACCGTTAAAATGCAAGGGGACTGACTTTGATATATCGCCAGTCGTCAGTGCTCGAGGGACTGTCGTCTAACCACGTAGCCAGAGCACAGATTACCGCCACATTTCGAAGAGCACAAGTTTTTATCGTTGGTTTATACCGATATTTAATGTGAGGGGCAACAGTAATAAACTTGCAAATTAACAAATAAATTGGTGTACAATTACAAGGTACAGTTTTTTATGGATAAACTGATTAAATATTTAATTAATAACATTAAATTACGAATATATTTTTGATGTGACACTGGACTTAGGGTCCAGAGTTACTTTTGTAAACTCGATTTCATTTATTTTCAAACAGATTAGTGTCAACTGACTTTTAAGACTCTTGAGGTAAATGTGCACTTAAGTTTCCTGTTGCAGCGCTCTAGTGTCGCGATCTAGAGAGGAAATGTCTACTGTTTCCCGACTTTTGTGGCGCTTGATGTTGTTTTTTTAATAGTGATTGCCATATATGTGTGTATTCTGTAAGCTGTAACACTGTAATAAATGAAATATTGAGTATACATATATTTATATGTGTCCTGTCTAGCTAACCCCTGGCATTTGTTAATGTGGGTATATACACAAAAAGACATGAATATACAGATATTAAGTGACATTAAATTTTGGGTTTAATTACGCACACCATTGACTTGAGGTCTCGTTGTCATTGCCTTAGCGATGAGATATAATTACACGTATCCTTGAAGCTGACCCTTGAAAATAAGTAATAGATATACAGGTCGTCAAAGGGCTTTCCGACGTGTTACTTATCATTGTTTGAAGTGACAGCCTGCATGAATGCCACCCTGATGTGAGGATAGACAAAGATAGACAAGATAGAGCAGTGTTTCCGGGGGTCGGAAAACAAGTTTGATGAGTTGATTGTTATCGTTCGGTGACGCAACATCTAAGTTACTAATGGTGCCATTGGAATTATGCTTGGGGGGCATTATTAGATAACCGAACTAAGGACAAGCTGGGAGAAATGATTATAGTAAACAGTCCGTATATACGGTGAGAAGTGTCTATATCTCGTGTTTACTAAGGTAAGGTTAAGGTGTAGAGATCAACATGTGTTGCCTGCCAGAACTTATATTTCAGTTTGTGCTTGGGTTTATGGCCTTCAAATATAACTTCGGTGTTCTACATTAAAGTGATCTATGTCTGCAACATACTTCTAGGCCTATATCCCCTGCAATGAATGCACTACATGTTGTAAGTCTTCCCTGTATGTCAATCCTCGCAGTGTGCTAGGTGTAGGACCTGGCGAACGGATGACGGCTTAAAGATTCATTCACCTGTACAAGAGAAGGAACACGAAATAAGTGGTCCGCTCTTGTGATTCTCACTGGAGCAGAAACCGATGTGTTGAGCTACGGGTGGCGTACAGTTGGTCGTCCAGACGGCGATTGGTTATGACACGAACCCTCTCTGTATTAATAGATACAGAGTAAAGATACACTTATCTTTACCTGCCTTAAGGTGTGCAGATGAAGCCATTTCATCATCCAGTGATTCATGGCATGTTGCTTGTGAATGCTCGTTAGGTTATAGAATAAACAGTAATTTAAATTTAAGAAATGATTGTACTAGCGACTAAGCCTTAACATTTATACTAGCGGTATCACCATCCAGTACTGGTCCAGCAGTACTTCGCTATATAACATCTTAACACCTGGCCAAGTTACAATGTCAACGCCTGGCCTAATACTCATATTTTCAAAGCGCCAGCCAGCCCGTGTGCTGTAAAAACCTGTACCTCTCGTGTTTGTATGTTTTTGTTGCCGTTGAGTAAAGCTGGTACCTCCATACTGCGGTCATCTGGGGGTAACTGTGGGTGGAGGCGATGTTTACTATGCCGTGGTGGCTAACGTAAGACGGTGCCCTTGTGAATGAAGTGTGCGCTACCTGCTACGCCGTTCATGCGTGTGTGTACCTGAAATAGTAATATTGAATGACACGTGTATGCTGGCAGTAGTGGTGAACGAAATATGTACACATCGTGTCAGTAGTGAATGAAACGTGTATATGTAGACCCCAAGAGCTGTGAATGATGAGGGGGTCAGTAGCAAGGAAAAACAAGACGCGTGTAGCCTAAGGATGCGTGGTTGGTTCGGTTAATTTCATTGTCGGGGACAAGAAGCCTGTCAGAAGGATAATCACGAGTCGTTTCCAAGGTTTCTAACGATGGAAATGGCAGGTCGTCGTCAAGTCAGGTGAGGCACTACTGAAGATGATTTGCCTGAAACCCCGAATATAATTAAAACCTAGTATTATTAACACATAACTCTGCATGGATTTATCTACAAACAATCATCATCATGATGACCAAACCACACGTCAGAAGATGGAGAAATGACGCTGTTTCGGTCTGTTGTCACCATTGTAATTTATTCCTTGGAAACTATTACCACATACCTATGAGATTACCTGGAGGTGGTACCGAGGATCAATATCCTCGCGATCCGGTCGCTGACCAGTCTCCTGGTTGGTGGTCTGATCAAAAAGGCTATTAGATGCCGCTACTCGCAGTCTGACAGCCCGGTTAATTAAATTATTATCACTCTATTCCACCTTGACCATTCAGATCATGCATTAACCTTATTCCACCATAGGTATCATACCAGACTCATTCTCTAAGATACTGTAAAAATAAACGTTCATTCTCGCTTTTGTCATGTGGTGCATATGCAATAATAATCATCACTATAACTCAATTGTGAATGTCATACACAGAGCTTGAACTGTAATGAGATAATTTATTCATATCTCCATACCACTCTTCATCCATTAATTAAGATAAATACACTTTCCTTCTCTCATAGGCTTCCGATCTTGTTCTTATAATATTCATTCCATTCCACTATTCATTATAATTTTCTTTTTATCTTAGTCTAATACATCTGGCAGATCAAACTTGATTTTTTTAACAACTTTTGCAACTTGCAACTTCTTCTGTTCATGTCCCATCCTTCATAAAACTCTGCCTTGGCTCTCTGAGGCTCCAGATCCGAAGTTTTTTTTTATGTATAGTTTGAAGAAAATCTGGGAAGATGGGTTGCTAGCAAATTACGTCAAAGCCTTTAATGCAAGGGACTTGATGATGATGCTAATAATATATAGAGTAAGTCCCTTGCAAATCCATAGTAGCCGCGATGAGGGTTCAAACCTATGCACTAGGTGTTCTTAAACCATAATAATAATAATAATAATAATAATAATAATAATAGTTGCTGCATTATAATAAATATTATTACATCAATTTTATTATTATTGGATAATAATTACTTTTGGTAGCTACATTATTTTAAAACTATTTATATTAATGTATTTTTATATGACAATTCCAAAATATTTGTAGCGCTTTATCGTTATTATGATTAATATAAATATTTAACTTCGTTCATCTATTTTGTGCCCGCAAGTGACACAAGACAGCATCGTACATTTATAGAAATCGGTAAATAAGTTAGTGGTTAGTTTACGTCGGTATTCTAAGTAGTTTATAATAAAACTTCTATCAAACTGCTTGTCTCAGGTCAATAATGAGTATTAGAATAACTGAAAATAATCTTGGCATTGGTAAAGAGATTAGAATATAATATTTTGGCTGTTAGCGGAGAGTGAGAATTGTTGGCGATAGAGATAGCCTATGTTTTTTCGAACCCTCATATTTACGTATACATTTACTACATTTAAGGTTCATTTTCACGTTACTTTCCTCTTATTGGTGGCTTCCTTAGGGTATTTTTCAGTCGATTAGTTTCCCAAGCTACATGCAACAAAATTGTTGGCATTGAACACTTTGCAAACTGGGGGATGCGCCGAGCGCCACCGGTACCGCGTGAGGCTCCTTAAATACGAGTCGCAGTTTATTTGACGTGCTAAAGGTGAGATTGTTTACTGTGTTTCGCTGTCAGCTGGCATGATATCCTAACTTGTGTTTTGCTGTCGGTTGACATGATATCCTAACTTGTGTTTCACTGTCGGTTGATATATCGGACCTTTATTCTAACTTGTATTTTACCGTCAACCGTCATGATATCCCAACTTGTGTTTTACTGTCTGTTGACATGATATCCTAACTTGTGATTTACTGTCAGCTGCCACGATATCCTAACTTTATTCTGACTTGTATTTTACCGCCAGCCAACATGATATTGTAACTTGTACTGTATATCTTCTTGTCAGCCGATACGATATCCTAACCAATATATTAGTCAGCCTTTTATTTTGTTATTTTTTTCATATTAATTTTACGTATTTAACAATATTTAGTTATTTCGTGGCCGTTGGCGTTGTAGGAGAATATTTATATAACAGGAGACCCGGAATTTTTGTATAAGTATTGTAATGATTGGTTTATAAATATTGCAAGTATTTTTTATCCCAATTTCAACCAGTTATAAAACTTTTTTGGAGAAAAAGTCCAAAAATGATGCTACATGTCAGTGTTTCTTTCGTCTGTAACAGTTTCTTTCGTCTGTCTCAATGACTAGAGAACATGTTGCTGATTTATTCGTCCCGGCTTTAGTGACTACTAGCGGTGCGAAGCTGGCTAGTGAAGTCCTTGTGGCAGCTTGGGGAGGAGGAGGGGGGCACAGGGGGGTAGAAATAGCCTAAGCTACTCTATCCCTTTGAGATGCATTTTTTCTTGTCTCAATAAACATACTTGAACTTGGAGGAGGGGGCTCGCTCGGCTCCTCCAGTAGTTGTGTTGGTGGTAGTTGTATGGTGGGCGGTATTTGTATTTAAAATAATCAATTAGTCGTCTGCGTTAACTTCTTAACAATCTCTGTTCCTGCCCTCACTCGTTCCCTAACCTCCTCCCCCCCTTCCCCCCCCCCCCCCTCTCTCTCTCTCTCTCTCTCTCTCTCTCTCTCTCTCTCTCTCTCTCTCTCTCTCTCTCTCTCTCTCTCTCTCTCTCTCTCTCTCTCTCTCTCTCTCTCTCTCTTCTCCTTCCCTCGACCTTTTTGACCTTTTTCAGTCATCATTCATCGTTCACAATTGTCACTTCTTGCCTTTCTCAGTTGTCAATCCTCGCCTTTTTAATTATCACTCTTTGCCTTTTTAATTATCACTCCTCGCCTTTTTAATTATCACTCCTCGCCTTTTTAATTGTCACTCCTCGCCTTTCCCAATTATAACCCTTGCCTATTACCCTTGCCCCTCTCAATTATAACCCTTGGATACTTAAGTCATTATCATTCGGACCCTCTCAACATCACTTCGGCCCCTCTCAATCGTCACCCCTCGCCCCCTGATCATCCACTACACCAACCCCCTTCAGGTACTATCGTCTTGTGTGATTACCTTCAGCCATAAGTGGTTGAGGGAGCTGAAGTCGACGCGTAACGATCCAATCGATGGATTGAATCACCTAATTACACACACACCTGCTAGAGAGATTGGCAGACCATTGACCTGGACCATGCTCGCTCTTTCCTATGAATATTTCTATTAAATATTAATTGTTAAGGTAAAGTAGCCTATTCAAAATATATCGGTTGATTTTCAGCGCCTTTTTTTGACGTTCCACTGATTCAGAGATGGATGCGTATGCTAGGGTTTTTTATGATTTTGCCCATAAGGATTCATTTATTGGGCAGCGTCACTCATTCTGGGAGTGAATAAAACGCCGAAGTAGCATATTATCAACCCTCCCTTCCCTCTTCCTTCCCGCAGGTGGGACTTGCTGTCTTAAGTGAACAGTTCATCGAACAAAAAGTTTTACATTTGTTGATCAATAATGTGAGTGGTACTGAGGGTAAACCGTGAGTGAATTGGTAAGAAGTATTTAATGAAAAAAGGGCATGTGGAACAAATGTGTGTTTACTATTTGTGCCTGCATAATCGAGCTATTAGCTCTTGGACCCCGCCTTTCTAACCAATCTATTTTTCCCTCTTATATCTACTACATATATTTCTCTCTTTAACACACGTACACATACGCATCCCCAGAAAGCAGCCCGTAGCAGCTGTCAAACTCCGAGGTACCTGTTTACTACTAGGTGAACAGGTGCATTAGGGTGAAAGAACCAATGCCTATTTGTTTCCGCCTCCGCCGGGAATCGAATCCGGGCCATTAGGACTACGACACCCAAGTGCTATCCACTCAGCCGCGAGGCCCAATGTTTATGTGTGTGTGTGTGTGTGTGTGAGAGAGAGAGAGAGAGAGAGAGAGAGAGAGAGAGAGAGAGAGAGAGAGAGAGAGAGAGAGAGATGAGTGAGTGAGGTAGATAGTGAGAGAGGTAGCCCCTTGCCCCATACATGGCTATCTAGTCAGGGAGCCAACAAGGCCGTATTTTCAAACTTCATCACTACGGGTCAAAGGTGTAGTTGTGCCTAATGAATACCGATACTTTTTGAACGTTTAAAAAAAGGGGGATTTCTTAATATATATATATATATATATATATATATATATATATATATATATATATATATATATATATATATATATATATATATATATATATATATATATATATATATATATTTAATATATATGTACATATATATATATATATATATATATATATATATAATATGTGTGTGTGTGTGTAAATCACGAAAATTAACACGTAGTGAAAAATGTGACAGTGTCAGACCACGAAGGAAGGATTGAAACAGGAATTTCTTTAAGTACTTTAGTATTTATTAATACATCTTCAGAAGGATGGGGATACTACCTTTCTGAATCATCCCTCTCATCCTTCTGAAGATGTATTATTAAATATATAATATATCAATTATAATTATATTGTAGTGTGTGTATTAAAAAAGGTAGAAAACGTTGCTGAAAATAAACAAGGGGAATAGAGGAAGGAGATGGGGGGGTCACATTAACTAGTCCTTTGTAGTCGAGTTAACACTGATTCTCTTTATGTAATTATTTCTTCTTGCATGGATAAATAAGGCAGTTATTGCCTTGCTATTTTTTTATTTCTCGCTTCTTAACAGCTGGAGTAGTTCAGGTCTTAATTCCTAATTCCTGGGTGTTGGATTCCAAGCCAAATTTCCCAGCCCAGGGTACATATACAGACTGCCTAGCAAACGATTGTTGGATTTAATTTCACGTCCTAGTAATTCCTTCAGTAATTCCTTAGCATCCTTAATTGTTCTCATTCCTTAAGACAAAATATGTGCCTGTAGCCTGGCACAGTATCAAATGTTTTGATTCTGTGCCGCACAGACTCGTTAGAAAGGTAGTTTAAGGAACTACAGTTTCCTTGGTCCAATTCTTGAACCCATAATGGGTTCTGTTCTTGAACCCATAATAGGTCCAGTTCTTGAACCCGTAATAGGTCCAGTTCTTGAACCCGTAATAGGTCCAGTTCTTGAACCCATAATGGGTCCAGTTCTTGAACCCATAATGGGTCCAGTTCTTGAACCTATAATGGGTCCAGTTCTTGAACCCATAATGGGTCCAGTTCTTGAACCCATAATGGGTCCAGTTCTTGAACCCATAATGGGTCCAGTTCTTGAACCCATAATGGGTCCTGTTCTTGAATCCATAATGGGTCCTGTTCTTGAACCCATAATGGGTCCAGTTCTTGAACCCATGATGGGTCCAGTTCTTGAACCTATAATGTGACTAACCTTTTCGCCACCGTTCTTAGATGTCCTCAATAAACAAATTTTTGTTTATGGAAAGCCAATGTTGCTACATAAGTGTGTTCCTCTCACAAGACGAGTAGCGCCGTCTATGAAATTGGTCCCTATATGCAAAATATATTCAATTTAATCACACTGAGAAAATAACCCAAACAAGCAATCAGACCTAATTATTTCAAATTTGCGAGTAATAACAAAAGTATTTTGAAATATAAGGTTTTACTTCTCAAGGAATTTGCTGTTTTGTCGTAATGGCTTGGCGCTTTCCCCTGATATTTATTTATTTATTTATTCTCAAGGAATTTATACAAAAAAAGGTACCTGCAGCCTAGTCCCAGTGTGTGTGTGTTATGTACTACTCACCCCTTGGTGGTTATGTATTTACGTATGTAGCTTAGCCTAGCATTGTAAAAGCACTACAATCACCTTCTGTGGTTGATTGGTCAATAAATCCCTGAACTATATGTTTGACAAATCTCTCACCCTGTCCATGGAGGACAAGAAAATGTATATATGCTGGTTAGCATTGTAAATGTGTGGCCACGTCTGTGGTAGAAAATAATAATAATAATAATAATAATAATAAACCCTTGGTAGTGTCGGTACTGAAGGCGGGTAGCTTGTAGTCGGTAGCATCTGGTAGCGGGTGAAGGTTATGGGTATGCTGCACTCTGTAACAAGTTCATGTTCAAGTATGTTTATTGAGACAAGAAATACATCTCAGAGGGATAGAGTAACTTAGGTTCTTCCCCCCCTCCCCCCCTCCCCCCCCCCCACTGTAACATCTCTGTATCTGGCAGCTTGTAAAGTTACAGGTATGTTGTATCTGGGATTTACGATATCTGGCGACCTGACATTTAGTGAACATGACCTAGCAAATATAGTGGCGGCCAGGAAAATGATAGGATGGATTATGAGAACGTTCAAATCCAGGAACCCCACATCAATGCTAATATTTAAATCACTGATGCTGTTCCGTTTTGAGTATTACTTTGCACTGTACTCACTTCCCCTTTCAGAGCTGGAGAGATCTCTGAATTAGAGGGAATACAGAGAACATACGGCACGCATAGAAACGATAAAATATCTGAATTATTGGGACCGTCTCAAAGCTGTCAAAATGTACTCTTTGGGAAAGAGATGAGAGATGTATTAAATAATATATACATGGAAAATTCTCGAAGGCCAGGTCCCAAATTTGCACAGTTGAATAACAACATACTGGAGCGAAAGGTACGGAAGGAAATGCAGAATAGAACCAATGAAGAGTAGAGGTGCTATAGGCACAGAGAGCACTGTCTGAACATCAGAGGTCCACAGCTGGTCAACACCCTCTCAGGAAGCATTATAAATATTGCTGGAACAAAGGTGGATGTATTCAAGAAGTGCCTAATCAACCAGGCTGTAGTGGATACGCGAGTCTGCTGGCCGCTCCAACCAACAGCCTGTTGGACCAAGTTATCACAAGTCTCAGATTCCTCTCCAGGTATGCTCCAGGTATCCAGTAGTGGGTGAAAGTTAAGGGTATGTTGTACCCAGTAACGTCTCTGTATCCGGCAGTTGGGAAAGGTTATGGGCATGTTGTACCAGGCAGTTGGGAGCTGGGGCGGGGCAGTATGTAAGGAGGTGGGATGGGTGTAAGGCAGTGCTAAGTAGAGAAGCTATAAGGATCGGCGGTAGTGTTTCACTGCTGTGATTCTCGCCCATAAGTGGCGGGTAGAGTCGGCACCTTGGTACATAGCACGTTGTGTAAAGAAGGACTTTTTTAACAACAAACCTAAACATTAAAGGGATGTAATGATTCCCCCTTTGTCAGCGTATGCTTGTCATGTAGCATGAAGTAGATCGTGGTAAGAGGTAGAGGTAGAAGCAGTAGGCAGTTTAACCACTCTTAATTAATCATGTGTTTAAAGCATCTTACTGAAGAATGTGAACAAGATGCAGCCGAAGACACAACGACCATGTGATTGATTGATTGATTGATTGATGAAGATTAAGCCACCCAAGAAGTGGCAAGGGCAAGAATACAGTAAGTGGTAGACTTTCTGGAATGAATGTAATCTTTGGTCGTGGAAGAATATACTGCGTGCTGAGCTCGCGTTTAAATCGACAGTCCTTACAATTATGGCTGCTATCGCGGGGGAGGATACTGCTTGACAGTATTTATGAGGGTGTCCAGCTGCTGGACACCTTTTTTGACCAGATAAGTGGTAGTGTTGATGGCTTCAGGGTGGTTACTGCAAGATTCAGGGACTCTTAAAGCTCTTCGAAGGTCGTTGGTTGCTTCACATTCGAGGAGATAACGAAGTAGTGGCTTTTCTGTGATTGTTTGGCAAAAGATGCATTCCCATTCCCTGGGTTCACTAATTTCCCAGATGCATCTGTAACGTAGACGTAGTCTATATAACAGAACTGCTATTTCCCCTGTGGATTCCTTTTGGGATATTTAACCTGTCTTAACTTGGCCTGAAGATACCATATTGCCGAGGGCGAACCTTCTGCTATTTACTCTCTGGTGTAGATGGGCAACGACCACGTGATTGATTGATAAAGATTAAGCCACCCAAAAGGTGGCACGGGCATGAATAGCCCGTAAGTGGTGGCCCTTTTGAGCCATTACCAGTATCAATAGATGATACTGGAGATCTGTGGAGGTGCGACTGCACCCTGCGTGACGGGAGATGTCTCCCGGACCAAGTGGTGACCGAACGACCACGTTTACTATAGCTGTAGATATATACCTGGCCTGAGTGTGGTGATCCAGAGGGGGATCGCCAGAGTGTGGCGATCCAGAGGGGGGTCGCCACACTGCTGTTTCCGGACGCTGACGAGCTCCAAAGTGATTCACAACCTTTAACCTTTTGTGAATGTATTCACCAACTTGTATCTTTTAATTTAAAAAGTCTAAAAGGAAAAAAAAGGGGGGGGGGGAGGTGGTAAGGGACTGGAACATGAAACCTGCATTGGTGGGGACCTAGTAACCCCTCTAATGCTTTATATGTTCTTTTCTCTGGGGCTATGGGTCTCCTTTCCTTTGGAGCTTGGCCCTAGGCAGGGCTCGGGCAGCAGAAGAACTCCCGAGACCTTCCAGGTATGCTCCGGGTAAGGTAGGTAGAGGCGAGACTCGAGTGTCAGAGATGTAAGCTGAATTTCTTTTAAGACAAAAGGAAATGATTTGACGGTGATTGATTGTTTCAATGGATGGCGTGGAACATGAGTACTATTCAGAGACTGGGCCGCGGGGACACTGATTCCGGGAACCTACAACAGGTAGACAGGTAGTTGACATGCCATAATGAGTGCGAAAATGAACAACAAAAGTGTAACGTCATTTTTGTTATGGTCGCACTAACCTGTCCCAGCGGCTCGCAAAATTTACAGGAGGTGAAGAATACCTGATCAACCAGGCTGTGATTCATACGTCAGGCTGCGAGCAGCCGCGTCCAACAGCCTGGTTAACCAGTCCAGCAACCAGGAGGCTTGGTAGGAGACCGGGCCGCGGCGCCGTTGATCCCCTGACGCTAAACAAGGTAGCCTCAAGGTAGGTGTCATGTTGTCTATTCATGGCTTCTCGTTAGATTACGCTTGGTCAATTTAATACAATATTTTTGTGACGTTGTGGCTTCATTCATCTGAATATTTAAATTATCTTCCCCTCTTACCCTACGGTAACACAAGAGTGTCTTAGTTCAAATTTAACCCAAGTGATGACAAGGACCTGATGAAGCCGAAGGAAAATATCGGATCTGTTCTACGTTCCTAAATCAAAGTTCTAATATCCTGTTGGCTTTATTTCGTACTTTCATGTATCGTTTTTTCTGTGTTTATAAGTCTTAGAACATTTTCACAATCCTAGTTCTGAATTTCAGTATGGTTTAGGTGCGGTATTTTGCAGGAGTTGTATTTTCCTAGGCTTAGTTCCTACAGTTTTCAGCACTGAAATTGCATGGGCCAATTTTTAGTATTTTGAGTGTGTTTAGGTGTTCCCTTGTGAAGTCTCCGATCTTGGTCTGTTTTTTTATATTTAAATTTAAAACTGTGTATCAAGTTCAAGTACGTTTATTGAGACAATAAAATATATCTTAAAGGGATAGAGTAGCTTAGGCTATTTCTACCATACATTTCTGTGTATCGTAGCTCCGACAACTTCCTTATTTAGTCAGTTGCACAAATTTACGACTCTTAGCCTACATAAGTTCATTCTGACATCTGTGACTCCCATCTGTATGTGTGTGGGTGGGTGGTGGTGAGTGAGGTGTGTGGTAGAGTCCGACTGAAGTGTGAGTAGAGGTGTGCCAGTTGAGGATTATTATTAACGTCTTTATTGGCAAAAATTAATTACAGTTTTGCCTAATCTGAGGAATTCAATTAGGTCTTATTAGAGTGAGGATAATGCTGTTATTCACTGTCACACAGGACAGAGAGGATCATACACAAGACAGTAGGTCTAAACTCTAGGCTGAAGCACATATATATTATGGTTACAATCAACTACATTAGAGGAGCGTTGGCTTTGCAGGTGTGGTGAGTGTGGCGAAGTAAGGGGTCAGTTATCTGGTCAGTATCAGGTCATGACCTCAGGCCATCACCTCCCTCACCTCACCCCCCTTCAGGCCATCACCTCACACTCTACATCTGTCTCCCAAACCTTTAGTCTTAAAACGCAACACAAAGCCCATTATACAAAGTTCCTTTTCACGAAAACTACATTTCAATTTATTGTTAAACACCCATATTATCAGACTACTGCAAATATATAGTTGATTTATAATTTAGGAAGAGAAGAGGCAAAACTGAAGTCGTTAATGCGACAGTCGGGACAAACGGACGACCCAGCCGGAGGGGGAAGGGGGGAGCGATCAAGACCTGCGTATTGTGGGGAAATTTAAATTAGATGTTCGGCGGCCCAACTGTTGTTTATTTTGGCTGATAGTTGGCGGGACTGTGGAGGCGCCGTGGGGTCCCCCTCCATCTACCCGCCCGCCCTCCACTCATCTCCACTAATATGGCAAGAAACGCCTTACACAACACGTGATATATCGCTACATCCATTGTGACTGGGTTAGGATGACTGACGGAGTATATAAGGAGGGCGTGGGCTTACTAGTGGTGGCATCAGTGGTTTTTAACCCATGTGTGGTGGGGGGGGATGGGGGATTAAGGGCGTTCTTGATCGGTATGAATGGCGGACCAGCATCTTTTGGGAGCATTGGACATATTGATGCAGTGTTGTGTCTGGGGGTAGTTAGGTCCAGGGACTAAATATGTGGCCTGCTTGTTCGTTGGTGGCTGCATGGGGTGAAATGGTAGGCTATTATTTGAATAATTTGGGGTAATATGTCAAGGCTCTGAAATGAACAGTTCATTGTGGTGCGGTGCGGTGGGTATGTCCTCTCCACAGCTTGATGTGATCCTCGTGTCTTGTGTGGTAGTGAATATAAGCAGCATCCTCACTGTTCTGTGTGGCAGTGAATATAAGCAGCATCCTCACTGTTCTGTGTGGCAGTGAATATAAGCAGCATCCTCACTGTTCTGTGTGGCAGTGAATATAAGCAGCATCCTCACTGTTCTGTGTGGCAGTGAATATAAGCAGCATCCTCACTGTTCTGTGTGGCAGTGAATATAAGCAGCATCCTCACTGTTCTGTGTGGCAGTGAATATAAGCAGCATCTTCACTGTTCTGTGTGGCAGTGAATATAAGCAACATCCTCACTGTTCTGTGTGACAGTGAATATAAGCAGCATCCTCACTGTTCTGTGTGGCAGTGAATATAAGCAGCATCCTCACTGTTCTGTGTGACAGTGAATATAAGCAGCATCCTCACTGTTCTGTGTGGCAGTGAATATAAGCAGCATCCTCACTGTTCTGTGTGGCAGTGAATATAAGCAACATCCTCACTGTTCTGTGTGACAGTGAATATAAGCAGCATCCTCACTGTTCTGTGTGGCAGTGAATATAAGCAGCATCCTCACTGTTCTGTGTGACAGTGAATATAAGCAGCATCCTCACTGTTCTGTGTGGCAGTGAATATAAGCAGCATCCTCACTGTTCTGTGTGGCAGTGAATATAAGCAGCATCCTCACTGTTCTGTGTGGCAGTGAATAAAAGCAGCATCCTCACTGCATTAAGCCCTAATTCAACTACTTCGCTCAAGCGAAATTGTATATTAGTTTTGTCAGTAAAGTTGTTAATAATAAAAAAGTTTGAAGCATTCTTCACGACATATCATGCAGGAGTGGCTTGGAGAACATTTGATGCGCCCTAAATATATACAATTTTCTTGTGCAACTTTAATTTTGTGTGAAGTAGTTATGGGTGTGTTGGAGGCTATGAGTAATCTTTAGCAAGAGGCGCTCGAGAATTCTCTAGACATCTTCCTCAGTTGGTTTAATAAGATCATGTTCTTGTCGGGCTTAACTGCCCGCTAGGCTGTGCCGGGAAGGTCGTTCCCAGCTCAGAGTGGGAACAAATGTTCCAGGAGATGATACTTTCATCATCATTTTGTTCTCATCAAATGAAAACGAAAACAAAAAGCTGGTACATAATAACTCAGCCAAATAATTACATAAATTCGCAAATAAAAAGTTGAGAGATTTATAAAAATTTGTGTCTAGAAGAGAAAACATTAAGATATACAGATTGTATAAATTAAAAACAGGTAAAAATAATATAAAATAAGACTTCATTCTTACAGAAGAAACATTTTGAGTGAGCAATAAGTGGAGATCCTTGAGTTGTTCAGTTCGGGTCTCATGTTGACAACGTGAATATATCTCAAGATGTTAACATCTTGTCTATAAGAATTGGACACCAGCTTAAATCATTGTGAGAGGATCGAGGACCGGGCCACGGGGACGTTGAGCCTCGAAATCAAATCATCTCAAGATAACCCGCTCAGAGACAGGGCCTCGGGGATATTGATCCCCAGAACTATCTCAAGATAGCCTTGAGGTTGGTACCCGTAGTTTACCTGTAGTTAGTTTCAAGGCTTTCTTTAAACAGTGAAGGTAAAGTCTAGAACAACATACTAATGTATGATATTCACGGGAATATCATATTACCTGGATACCATGGTAATATGTATATACATATTGTATATACATTCACGGGAACAACATATTGGTGGCTGCTGAAGGCTCTGAAGGAGACCATATTGAATACTTCAAACCCAAGATTTCTACAAATTAGAGGTATTGTCAGGCAACATCACTGTGACAAGGTAACTGAGGAAAGGAGAACAGAAGCACAAACCCGTGAATCTGTACGAAGGTATAACATGGTTGCAGCTGGCAGTCCCAATCATTATGGACGAAGAGGAGGAGGACGCGGGAGAGAATCATTATTAGCGAGAATCCGTCTTGGATACAAATATATATCCATGGAGATTCGGAATGGAAACAACAGTTGATCAGCGAAGCTGCAGAATCTGTGATGAGAGTGACGGACACCACCTTGACCACTACCTGAAAGAATGTGAACACCTGAGAGATATTAGAAATATGTGTAGAGTAATAAACCCCCACATTGTTTGAGTTAGAAAACACTATTTGTCAAATATAGATACTATTCTTAAAAGATTCCCCCCATTTTGCACCCGCAAGACAATGTAAGATTTTAAGGGTTGACAGATGTTAATCTTCTTGTTTGAGGAGCTGTTCACTTGAGACAGTTAAGCAAGTCCCAGCTGTGTCTGGGTACAAGTGACAGGATGGACAACCCATCGGGGTTTCTTCCTATTGGGGAGTGTTGTACATGCTGCTATGGCGGTGTATCCACTCATAGGATGAGTGGCGCTGCTCAATAAACTCGCTCCTCGGGGAAAAATTTAAACAAAATATTAACATATTTAACAGAAGGGTATAATAATCTGATGTGTTGTATGAGAGTTGAAGTACGTGTATCGAGACAATAAAATACATATCAAAGGCATAGAGTAGCATAGACAGTTTCTACCCCCCTCTACTTCAGGTCCTCAGGGGGCGGACTAATCCAGTGAGTACAAATGCACAAATCACAGTACAAGACTCACATTTAACACTGCAGGTTAGTATAGTAAACACAGCATATGAGTGTTACACTCTTGTGGTATGAGAGGAAAGGAGATAAGAGGCGAGAGGGGGATATTGGAGGAACAGATGTTTGTTGGTGGGAGGGAGGGAGAGCCGTGTGGGAAAGACGGGAAGATGCTTACCTAACAGTGACTATGGGAGAGTGAGGTGTAAACAGTTTACCATGTAGCCATCACGCTTGCCGAATCAAATCCTTGACAAGGAGTGGGGAGGGGCGTGACACTGGAAGTGTACCCAGCTTCTCGGTGTATATAGACTCCGAGTTTACTTTAACAGTGAACTAAAGTATACCCACTCCTTATTATTAAGGTATTAGGATCTTAATAATACAACAGAGCCTGGTGCACGGTAGACTAGCCCCTGATGGTGTTTTTTTTCTCTCTCTCTCTCTCTTCTTCTACCACAGACGTGGCCACACATTTACAATGCTAACCAGAATATATATATTTTCTTCTGTCCTCCATGGACAGGGTTAGAGATGTGTTAAACATATAGTTCAAGGGTTTATTGAACAATCAACCATAGAAGGTGATTCGGTGCTTTTAAAATGCTCTAAGCTAACCTACATACCCCTGATGGTGGTAACAGTTCAACTGGGGCCTGAAAGGTGGCGGGTTGGGGAAGGGGGGGGGCGCTTAGAAACTACTTAGTCACTAGAATTGTGTTCTGATGTCTAGTTAGGTTGGTTGTGGGTTTGTGCTTCTATTTATCAATTAAAATCACCTCCAAACTGAATTGGTTAGTAATTGTGCTGCAGTCAACAGCGTAGACTATGTTTCATGTTGATACCTTTTTTTTCAAGTAAACGAGGCTGTTTAATGTTTGGTATCAGTCGATTCAACTACCATTCCATTTCCAGCTATTTTTACCTGCAGTTGGTTTCGAGAGTTCTACTACTCCCTTTAGTTGGTAATAACTTGATCAATCAAATCTATTTTTATTACTTATTGCAGTTCGCAGGTCCCCATAACTCAGCTGATTTGGCGCTTCCTGCAGGAATTTATCGATTTGTCTCTTGAAAACATCAACTTTTGTTTCGGTAATATTTTTTGGTGGGAGGAGATTGAAGAGTCGTGAACCTCTGATGTTCATGCAGTGTTCTCCGTGCTTATGGCAAGCCTCTGCTCTTCACCGGTAATATTTAGGAACAGGCACCAAGCTAGTAAGAACATAAGAATGAAGGTAACTGCAGAAGGCTTATTGGCCCATACGAGGCAGCTCCTATTTATAACCACCCAGTCTCATTCATGTATATGTCTAACCTACGCTTGAAACGATCGAGGGGTCCTGTGTAGTGTTATGTAGTATGACTACATACTGCCAGAGTGGTTAGACTGGGCCTGTTGATACCTGTTTGATGGGTGTTCTGGGAGCTCTTCTACTCCTCACTGACTTGTGAGAGCTTGGTCCAAAAGGCTGTTGGATCATGGACACTAAAATAACAAATCTAATCTGATTAATTTAACATTCGTTGCATTCATTGTAATATTAAATGAAATAGCCAGATGGAACGAGATGCGAGGTAACATGTATAATTTGTCTGTTCCAAAAAATATATTTGGGACAGTCAACCGATCACTTTCCCTGTGGTTGTGGCTGGAGGACCTCTTGCCTACCATGTGAGAGTGTAACACTTATATGCTGTGTTTACTATACTAACCTGCAATGTTAAATGTAATTCTTGTTCTGTGATAATACTGGATTTGTGCGCCCCTTGAGGGACTTGAAGTAGAGGAGGGGGTAGAAATAGCCTAAACTACTCTATGCCTTTGAGATGTATTTTATTGTCTCATTAAACGTTCTTGAACTTGAGCCATGTGGCGAACTTAGTATCATATGCAGGCGATGAGTCACAGTAACGTGGCTGAAGTATGTTGACCAGACTACACACTAGAAAGTGAAGGGACGATGACGTTTCGGTCCGTCCTGGACCATTCTCAAGTCAATGAACTCATCGACTTGAGAATAGTCCAGGACGGACCGAAACGTCGTCGTCCCTTCACTTTCTAGTGTGTGGTCTGGTCAACAACTTAGTATCACATAGCTAGCTCAAGATGCGAACTGTAACCCTTCATAAAGTTTAGGGTTTCCACTGAAAGCTGAAGCACTCAAAAGCTTTCAAAGCCCTGTTGAAAATCAGTGGTGCAGTAGATAGATGTCGCTATCAACATCTTAAAACTTTTCAACACTCTCCCTCTACACATAAGAAGTATAACTGGCCGACCTCTCGGTGTTGAAAAGAGAACTTGAGAAACACCGCCAAACTATACCTGATCAACCGGGTTGTGCTTTATGCGTCAGGCTGCGGGCAGCGGTGTCTAGCTTCCTGGATTGGCAGACCATCAACCAGGAGGCTTGGCCAGTGACCGAACCGCAAGCGCGTTGATTCCCAGAATCAGTAACAGGTAGCAGATGTGGGTGAGTAAGTTTGTATTGAATTGTTTATTAATTGTTTCACTGTATTAAATTTGCATATATATTGACCTTCTTGCTTAGTTGCATTGCAATTGTTTTATTTATGTACTTGCTAACTTTAGAAAATAATAAAGAGTTTACCCAAAGTTCAGTGTGTGGAGGACACGATTAAGATGGGGGGGAGGTAGATTTAATTACTGGGGGGGGAGGATAGGGGGATGGGTGACTGTCCCGCGGGGCCTTCATTAACAGTTGACGAATGACCTTCCCCCCACCCCCTCACCCCTACTCCTTAGCTGGGGTGGCCTCGGGGTGTCTCTTTGAGTGGGGTAGTGATGGAGGCCCACACCTTACGAGGACGATCACAGGTGGACATCTTCAAGGGGAAACTAGATTGTTTCCTCCAAGGAGTGCCGGATCAACCGGGCTATGGTGTTTTTTTTCTACCACAGACGTGGCCACACATTAACAATTCTAACCACCATATATACATTTTCTTCTGTCCTCCATGGACTGTGGTGGGTATGTGGGTCTGCGGGCCGCTGCAAGCAACAGCCTAGTGGACCAAACTCTCACAAGTCAAGCCTGGCCTCGGGCCGGGCTTGGGGAGTAGAAGAACTCCCAGAACCCCATCAACCAGGTATCTCGTTTGGTGAGTAGTGGAGGAGACAAACCTGTAAGTTCAGTTGAGGCAACAAAACTGACGGTAGACATATTAATACTAGATGATGACATGATGGAAGTGAGGTAGAGGTTCTCTGGGTGATGGTGACGACCTCTCGGTGGGGGTAGATGTGATAGTGAGGTTGTGGTGGTGGCGATAGTGACATTGATTGTGGGGGGTGATGACGTATGGGAAGTGGTGCGCGGTGTGACCATCCCTGATATTGGGTCAGGCTGGGCCGCTGTTGTTTACCTGATCACCCTGATAACCCCCCGCCCCCCCCCTCCACCCCCATCCATCCATCCACCCTACCCAGCATCTCCTTTTATCCCCCCCCTCCCCCGCACCTTCCATGCTGACCATCCCAAGCTCCCTGGTACTAGGTACTGCTGCCCTCCCCTAGCTCTGGTACTGGGTATAGTTCCCATCTCTGGTACTGGGTATTGTCCCTATCTCTGATAGTATGTCTTGTCCTTATCTCTGGCATTAGGTACTATCCTTAGCTCTGGTACTATAGGTACTGCCCTTAGCTCTGGTACTATAGGTACTGCTCTTAGCTCTGGTACTATAGGTACTGTCCTTAGCTCTGGTACTAGTCATTGACCTTAGCTCTGGTACTAGTCATTGACCTTAGTTCTGGTACTAGGTACTGCTCTTAGTTCTGGTACTATAGATACTGTTCTTAGCTCTGGTACTAGTCATTGACCTTAGTTCTGGTACTAGGTATTGATCTTAGCTCTGGTACTATAGGTACTGCTCTTAGCTCTGGTACTAGGGATTGGTTCTGGTAATAGGTATTGTCCATACCATCGGTATTAGGTATGGTTGCTGTATCTTAACACTAGGCGTGGTGTCAGCACATCTCACTAGGTGAGATGTGAGCAACGAGGAGGCCTGATCGAGGGGACGCTAAGCCTCGAAATCATCACAAGGTAAGGTACTTACCGGGCTGCGGTGGGTATGTGGGCCTGCAGGCTGCTGCAAGCAACAGCCTGGTGGACCAAACTCTCACAAGTCAAGCCTGGCCTCGGGCCGGGCTTGGGGAGTAGAACTCCCAGAACCCCATCAACCCCAAGGTATTGACCAGGTACGTGGTCCGCCAGTGGACTTACAACTCCCAGATATCTTACATCGTCGTTTTTTCTTCTACAGTGTAGCCTGAGACAGGAACATCAAGAGAACTAGATCTACCAGTTTCATGTGTTCCTGGTACTGGAACGCATGTTGGACCACCAACATGCGTTCCAGTACCAGGAACACATGAAACTGGTAGATCTAGTTCTCTTGATGTTCCTGTCTCAGGCTACACTGTAGAAGAAAAAACGACGATGTAAGATATCTGGGAGTTGTAAGTCCACTTGGGGTGGACGGTAGTGCGATGGTCTCGCGTCAAGCAGGTATTGCTGTTCAATCCCCGACCTTCCAAGTGGTTGGACACCATTCCTTAGTCCTATCTCAAATCCTTATCCTGGTCCCTTCAAATAGCTATATTGTCGTAATGGCTTGTCACTGTCTCTTCATAATTCCCCTTCCTTCCTTTCTTGGAAGAATCATGTAGGAAGACCATACTTTTGAAGAATAAAATAAAGTAACTGTCACTGCTACAAGATAAATGACAGGCTTTGACATACAAGAGATGGCAAACATATTATGGTACTTTGTTAAGACACTTGTGTTATGTAGGGTAAAGTACTGTTGCATAGTAACAGCCTCATTCAAAGCTAGGGAGCTTACCGTTACGGACGACGTACAGAGGAATGTTAGTGTTCGAATGATTTTAATAAACCATCTAAATTATTGCGACTTGCTTAAAATCTCTCAAATTATACTCATTGGAGAGCAGGTGCAAGAGATACATCATAATTTTTTCCTGTAAAATACTAGAGGACCCTTTCCAACTATCCTCAGTGAAATAGAGCCTTTAGGGATCAAGAGGCATATGAAAGAGTTGAAAAAATATGAAATAAATACTATTGAACAGACGACTTTTGACTGTTAGCAGGCTGAAAACTTTTCTTCTCATAGAGCATGGTAAGCCCTACCCTGTTTTTTTTTCTGGAACACAACCCGCCAATCGGTTAATCAGGCACCCGCCAGGCTTCCCGCTCCCTGACCAAGACTCAAACCCCATCCAATTGCTCTCCAGGGTGTGGGCCAAGTGCCGACATTAAGGAGATTTTTCCCTAAGCCAAGATCCCAGAGGCATTACCTGACGTCGGGCCGAATTTGGAGAATAGAAGCACTCTTGAAACCAACTGCAAGTAATCTACAGGTAGAATTACTAAGCCAAGGACGTTGCTATTTATAAGAAATGGGTGTTTTTCGTGTTTGCAAGAAGGAATCTTGTTCACAATTAGATCACATTAACGTGATGTTTCACTCAGAAAATCAATAGGAGCCGTGAGTAGGATTCCATCCCGTGCTCTGGGTACGTCCAAGCTTTAGACCTTTAGACCACTACACCATTAAATTGAAACCCTGCGTGAAACCCTTATTGGGCTTCAGTTGGAAGCCTCAGCACCCCTAGAGGATTCAGTTGAATCTCAGTTTGCATTACTTTTCCATGTCGCGGTGTAGTGGTCTAGGTCATTAGCTTGCCTGGAGCATACCTGAAGAGGGTTTCGGCAGTTCTACTCCACGAGTCTGGCCCCGGTGACCCGTGAGCTGTTTAAACCTTGCATGCTAGACTTAGCTTTTCCGTGAAAACAAAAAAAACTAGGACAAAGCTTTAAAGAGAGGAGGAAGGGGGGAGGGGACACAGCTTGTATACACCAGTACGGTGACTGGGGAGGACAGGAGGTAGTATAGAGAGTGGGGTGGGGGGGGGAGGGGTAAGTAATAACTCGCTGTGAACCAGGTGGGGGAGGCACGTGTGGATGGGTGGGAGGATGGGGGCGGGTTATGGGGGTACCCGCTCGTAAACTATGAAGGCGTGGGCGTTACGTCTGTTCTCTGCATCTGCCGGATAAGTTCTGATTTAGATCATATATATAGTCAGGTGTGTTTGGGCGGGTTCACACACAGTGCAGTTGCACCTCCACAGATCTCCAGTATCAGTTATTGATACTGGTAATGGCTCCAAAGGGCCACCATTTACGGGTTATTCATGCCCGTGCCACCTTTTGGGTGGCGGGGGTGGGGTTACGGGCTCACCATAGCCCGTGCTACATGGACACTTCGTTCTGAGTAGCTAAATCTGAAACAACAACACACATTTTGGGTGGCTTAATCTTCATCAATGAATCAATCTGGGCGGATTCTCGTCTTGCCCGACAAGATACTAAAGACAGTGAGTGTATCACCCCAAGACAGTGGGGTGTTTTGGGCCTTGCAGGACGGAGTGGTGCTACGGAAGAGACAATGTCTTACGACCATTTCCAAGTAGGACAGATCACCTAGGCAGCTAGTTACCAAGACTCGAGCTCTTGGGCCCCGATAGCTGCTCGAGTCCTTTTTTTTATCTTTCCTTTTTGACCGTCTGAATCAATGACTTTTAAGGCACCTTGTTTCTTATATCATCCAAATGGGTTTTGTTCGCTCTCTTACTTCGTCAAGTAAGTTGCCTTTGTATAGCTATATAACAGTTGTTATATAGTTATAACCCGCTGGCTGTCTCTCTCTCTCTCTCTCTCTCTCTCTCTCTCTCTCTCTCTCTCTCTCTCTCTCTCTCTCTCTCTCTCTCTCTCTCTCTCTCTCTCTCTCTCTCTCTCTCTCTCTCTCTCTCTCGTCATCGTTGATATTCTGTTTATATGTAATTATTTTGCCTAACCAGAAACATACGAACCCAAGCAGATTTAACGGATTGGCTTCCTGTTGTATGTGTTCCAAATTCCTCCCTGGCCACTCTCCTTGACCACCAGGCTCTTTAAGTATGTATTGGTGTTGTCGCCCGGTGCCTTGCCACCTGTATTTCCACCCAAGTGTATCTAAGGTTATGTATCGACAGACCAATAATATATATATATATATATATATATATATATATATATATATATATATATATATATATATATATATATATATATATATATATATATATATATATATATATATATATATATATATATATATATATATATATATATATATATATATATATATATATATACACTCTGTTATCACGTCCCTCTATCTCTCCTTTCCTCCAGTGTAGTAAAGTCCAGTTCTCTCAGTCTTTCCTCGTAACTCAATCCTCTCGTATCCGGAACGAGTCTCATTGCATATCTTTGGCCCCTTTTTTAGTTTCTCCTTATCCTTTTTCGTGTAAGGGTTCCATGCTGGTGATGCATATTCAAGAGTGGGTCTCACCTTTGCTGTATATAGGGCCCGGAAAGCTCCTTTGTTCAAGTTTCTGAAGGATACATGGATGTTGGTAAGCATGTCATACGCACCGGTTGTTATTCTGTTGATGTGGGCTTCTGGCATCAGACTTGGGGTTATGTCTTCTTGAGGTTATCTTGAGATGATTTCGGGGCTTTAGTGTCCCCGCGGCCCGGTCCTCGACCAGGCCTCCACCCCTAGGAAGCAGCCCGTGACAGCTGACTAACACCCAGGTACCTATTTTACTGCTAGGTGACAGGGGCATAGGGTGAAAGAAACTCTGCCCATTGTTTCTCGCCGGCGCCCGGGATCGAACCCGGGACCACAGGATCACAAGTCCAGCGTGCTGTCCGCTGGGCCGACCGGCTCCCGTAGGGCCGGTGAAGAGCTGTCTACTGCCAGATCTTTCTCCTCTTCTGAATGAAAAATTTGTCTACCCTTAGACTGGGTTAAATTCTAGCAGCCATTTTTCAGACCACTTCTGGGGTGTCCAAATCCTCTTGCAATGCATCACAATCTAACCCTGAGTTGACTCTTCTCATTAGTTTTGCATTGTCTTCAAACATTGATATGAAGGAGCCAATTTCCTCCGTAAGAAAGGAAATGTACTCACCTAGTTGTGCTGTCAATTTTCCGGGTGTTGAGATATGGCTCTATGGTCCCGCCTCCCAACTGTTAATCAACTGATGTACAGATTCCTGAGCCTACTGGGCTCTATCATATCTACATTTGAAACTGTGTATGGAGTCAGCCTCCACTACATCACTGCCTAATGCATTCCAATTGTTAACTACTCTAACATCGAAAAAGGTATTTCTAACGTCCTATCTTTCTGTGTGTGTGTGTGTGAGTGTGTTTGCATACGTGCGTGTGTGTGGGTGCGTGCAGATCGTCCAACGCCCTTCCCTCGCACAATAGCGGCTGGCCCAATACCTTAACAATATTTGATAAGAGGTCATACTCTCCCTCTTCTCACGGGATGCAGAGACAGCCCCTCCACCCCAGCAGGGGGGAGAGTTACACACGACTCTCCACCTTCTACCCAGACACTGGAAGGCTCAAAACACCCTCGCTTCTTCAGCTTCAATAACCCGTTCGGGCAAGGAGTGGGGTAGTGTGGCCACGTGCGCGGAAAAATAGTCTTTATGGAAGAGCTCATTAAGGCCTGGTGTAGTGTTCTCCGCCCGCCTCACCTGACGTGATAAGGCTTAAGTTTGATTAATTAGCAAAAGAGCTATGTGGGTGTTGGTGCCCAAGGGGGGAGGGGGAATTGGTCCCTGTTTTTTTATAGAGAAGGAATTGGAACTGGGGGGGGGGATAGCTGTTTGAAGGTGCATTGAAAGCAAGCTAAAAAAAATACTTGCTTAACTAAATGAATTTTGGGGTTCAGTTCCTGAGCCCATTCGTTCTTCAGTAACATTTTCCAATACCGTTCACAGGATGTGAGAAAGAGATGCCTTGCGATGATTTCGGGGCTTAGTGTCGCCGCGGCCCGGTCCTCGACCAGGACTCCTCGTTACTAAATTGGTCAACCAGGCTGTTGGACGCGGCTGCTCGCACCCTGACCTGTGAATCACTGTCTGGTTGATCAGGTAGATCAAAAGGGGGACTATAACTGCTTGAGAGGGAAAAAGGGGGGGGGGGGAGTGTCACAGAAAACAAGAGAGAGAGAGAGAGAGAGGGGGGGGGTTATTTTCTGAAAATCAGTGAAAACATTAAGAGGAATGTCATATTAGACCACAGTCACAGATCCCATCGCATGTCTAATATTTTGTCATATAGGAATGAAAACACACACACACACACACACACACACACACACACACACACACACACACACACACACACACACACACACACACACACACACACACACACACACAGGCTGGCCAACATACGAACGGCATTCAGAAACTTGTGTAAAGAATCATTCAGAACTTTGTATACCACATATGTCAGGCCAATCCTGGAGTATGCAGCTCCAGCATTGGAGTCCATATCTAGTCAAGGATAAGACTAAACTGGAATAGGTTCAAAGGTTTGCCACCAGACTAGTACCCGAGCTGAGAGGTATGAGCTACGAGGAGAGACTACGGGAATTAAACCTCACTTCGCTGGAAGACAGAAGAGTTAGGGGGGACATGATCACCACATTCAAGATTCTGAAGGGAATTGATAGGGTAGATAAAGACAGTCTATTTAACACAAGGGGAACACGCACAAGGGCACACAGGTGGAAACTGAGTGCCCAAATGAGCCACAGAGATATTAGAAAGAACTTTTTTAGTGTCAGAGTGGTTGACAAATGGAATGCATTAGGAAGTGATGTGGCGGAGGCTGACTCCATACACAGTTTCAAGTGTAGATATGATAGAGCCCGATAGGCTCAGGAATCTGTACACCTGTTGAGAGGCGGGACCAAAGAGCCAAAGCTCAACCCCCGCAAGCACAACTATGAGTGTACACACACACACACACACACACACACACACACACACACACACACACACACACACACACACACACACACACACACACACACACACACACACACACACAGTCTAAAATTACGTAAATATGAATTATTTAAATGTCCATGATTAATGGGTTACAACTCTTGACACTAATTTATATAACGGCTTTTAAGCGATATATTAATATTTACTGTATTTCAAATATATTAATTTTGTAATATGCAGAAATTCATGTGCCTCATTGAATAGTAATTGACAAGTCAAATAATAATGCAAATAATAATAATTTATTATTGCAGTAAGGGACACTTGATATGTTTCAAGATTCGCTTTTGTTTTTAGTAAGACATTGAGAAAGCCTTCGCGTGACTGCTCGATACTTGCAATGCTTATGCACTTTGGTGCAATCATCGGTCCAGTGTATTATTGCGTTGTGTATTCCCTTCCCTCATGTCCAACCACATGGGCTGGACGGTAGAGCGAGTCTCGCTTCATGCAGGTCGGCGTTCAATCTCCGACCCTGTCAGAGTAAATGAGACAGATGTATGTGAATGCATGTGTGTGTATATGTATATGTATGGGTATAAAGTATATATGGAAGCTGATCAGAATTACATTTCACCTTTGTGAATGTACATTAATGACACTATGTAAAAGACACATCAAACACTTTATGTAGGGCATACGTAAATCTGTGTATCTATGTATTTACGTATGTAGGTTAGCTTAGCATTTTAAAAGCACCGAATCACCTTCTGTGGTTGAGTGTTCAATAAACCCCTGAACTCTATGTTTAACATTTCTCTAACCCTGTCCATGGAGGACAGAAGAAAATGTATATATGCTGGTTAGCATTGTAAATGTGTGGCCACGTCTGTGGTAGAAAATAAAAAAAAAAAAAAAAAAAATCTCCGACCTTCCAAGTGGTTGGGCACCATTCCTTCCCTACCCCCGTCCCATCCCAATCCTTATCCTGATCCCTTCCCAGTGCTATATAGTCGTAATGGCTTAGCGCTTTCCCCTGATAGGTCTCTCTAGGTCTCTCCCCCTCCCCCTGGTAGAAACGTTTAGTTTTGACATCTCAAGGTAACCTTATCATGGTAGGGATGGTGGGGGGGGGGGTCCTGAGCAATATTTCTGAAAAGAATGAGTTTAGTTACCGTAATATTTCAACCCAGTCTCCTAAAATTATAGTACTTACATCAACTCTTTGGTCAAACGTGCAAACCTGGGGCCATATTCAAGAAGCAGTTTCGCAGGTACTTACGAACGTGTACATCTTTCATCAATCTTTGATGGTTTTGGTTACATTTATAAAACAGTTTACAAGCATGAAAACTTCCCAATCAACGGTTGCTAATGTTATAAACAGCCTCCTGGTGTTTCCGAGCTCATTAACTGTTTTATAATTGTAAACAAAGCCGCCAAATTTTGAGAAAAGATGTACATGTTCGTAAGTGCTTGCGTAACTGCTTCGTGAATCTAGCCCAGGTCCTGAACTCCTGGATACAACAAAATTCAAGTTTTGTGTTACCGAATGAGCCCAAATGACATTAGCATTTAATGGCAAACTAACAAGCCTAACCTTCCTAACCTGTCCAAGCAATCTAGCGCCCTAATGTACCCTATTGTAAGCCTAATGTGGTTTATTTGTTATACTAGGCTTAGGAATGTTTAATCTTAGTTTCTGACTTGTTTTTCCGTGTCCTGTAGAAAATTGACAGTACAGACCGTGAGCACTGTTGGCTTAAACGGGCTATTTTTGTACGTTTGACCAAATAGTTGATGTAAGTATTATCATTTTAGGAGGCAGGGTTCCCGTATTTATATCACACATCACACGTGCTGTGATGTCACGGGGCGCTCCATACTGTTAATACACGTGTTGTGATGTCACGGGGCGCTCCATACTGTTTATACACGTGTTGTGATGTCACGGGGCGCTCCATACTGTTAATACACGTGTTGTGATGTCACGGGGCGCTCCATACTGTTAATACACGTGTTGTGATGTCACGGGGCGCTCCATACTGTTAATACACGTGCTGTGATGTCACGGGGCGCTCCATACTGTTAATACACGTGCTGTGATGTCACGGGGCGCTCCATACTGTTAATACACGTGTTGTGATGTGACGGGGCGCTGCATACTGTTAATACACGTGTTGTGATGTCACGAGGCGCTCCATACTGTTTATACACGTGCTGTGATGTCACGGGGCGCTCCATACTGTTTATACACGTGTTGTGATGTCACGAGGCGCTCCATACTGTTTATACACGTGTTGTGATGTCACGAGGCGCTCCATACTGTTTATACACATGTTGTGATGTCACGGGGCGCTCCATACGTGATGTCACGGGGCGCTCCATACTGTTTATACACGTGTTGTGATGTCACGAGGCGCTCCATACTGTTAATACACGTGGTGTGATGTCACGGGGCGCTCCATACATGATGTCACGGGGCGCTCCATACGTGATGTCACGGGGCGCTCCATACTGTTTATACACGTGCTGTGATGTCACGGGGCGCTCCATACTGTTTATACACGTGTTGTGATGTCACGGGGCGCTCCATACGTGATGTCACGGGGCGCTCCATACTGTTTATACACGTGTTGTGATGTCACGAGGCGCTCCATACTGTTAATTAATACACGTGGTGTGATGTCACGGGGCGCTCCATACATGATGTCACGGGGCGCTCCATACGTGATGTCACGGGGCGCTCCATACTGTTTATACACGTGCTGTGATGTCACGGGGCGCTCCATACACATGGGGTGAGGCCAACCGATTTGGATGATTCATAGATGAGCGGCTCTCCTGAAGGTGTTTGTCCTGGTGTCCGTAGAGCGCATACAGGAGCACCACCGCCATCAGAATCGTGCCTAATCCTCGTCTCATCTTGTAGGGTTTTCTTGAACATTCATCTTGAGATGATTTCAGGGCTTAGCGTCGCCGCGGCCCGGTCCTCGACCAGGGCTCCTTTTTGTTACACTCCCCCAGGAAGAAGCCCGTAGCAGCTGTCTAACTCCCAGGTACCTATTTACTGCTAGGATAACAGAAGCATCAGGGTGAAAGAAACTCTACCCATTTGTTTCCGCCTCCACCGGGATAGAACCCGGAACCTAAGGACTACGAATCCCGAGTGCTCTCCACTCAGCTGTCAGGTCCCCTCATGAGTGAAGATGTTAAACCATATAGTATTTAATAGTACTATTATGTGCTTCAGTGCTATTAAATGTTATAGCACCTAAGTGGATTAAATATGGAATGGTGTACTCAGAACACCACGTCTTGTACTCTAACACATGTTAATGTACTCTAACACATGTTAGTGTACTCTAACACATGTTAGTGTACTCTAACACATGTTAGTGTACTCTAATTTCCTACTAAAGGAAATACTAACAACTGAAACACCCTGACCATCATTCCATCCTATCATGTCTTAGGCCCTAGATAAAAGAATCTTAAGCTTTATTTACACTTTTATTACTAATTTTGTACATATTTGCGCTGTGTTAGGCCTAGGAAACTTTGGTTTGGCTGTTCTGTTCAATTCGTGAGCGATCAACAAAATACTTCTTTTTTTTTTTTTTTTTTTTACTTCTTTTTTTTTTTTACCTTTTTGGGGGTGGAACAGTGTATATTTTGTATATTGCATCCACATCAGCTATTGGTACTGTTATTTAAGGAGGATAGGTTGTATTGAGGAGTTCTGAGTACAAGTTCAAGTTCAAGTATGTTTATTGAGACAAGAAAGAACTATATCTCAAAGGGATAGAGTAGCTTAGGCTATTTCTACCCCCCCCCCCTGCCGCAGGAGTTCTGAGTAAGGGGTTGGGGCCCTCAGGGTGGGGGTGGGGGGGTTCTGAGAGGAGGGTCAAGAGAGTGAGTGAGAATGGTGGGGTTGGGAGGTACAGACCACAGAATCTTGGGAGACGTGGGGTGTTAGGTGCTTGTGGTTTATCCCTCCCTCCCTCTCTCCCTCTTTCCTCTCTTCTGGCTTGTCTTGTCCGCTCCTTCCCTCTTACTCCGGGATTGAAGGACAGAAGTAAACAAAATATTCGCTGCTCTTCTCTCGTGGCCGCCAACTCTTCATGCTCTCACTGTGTTCTTCCCGGCTTGGTCTCTCCATACTTCTCTCTCACACTCATACACTACCCCGTGCTCTTACACTCACCTTCCCTCCCCGCTCTCTCACATATTCACCCCTGCTCTCACACACTCTCCCTGCTCTCACACTCACCCCCCTCTTCCTCCCCGCTCTCACACACTCTCCCCCTGTCACATTTCATCGCGGTGCCTGCTGGAAAACTACAATTTATTGGGCTTGTGCTTGTCACTCATGGTAGGACCCATGAGTGTTTGCCTACACTCAATACTTTTTTCCAGAGTAAAATTAGCAATTACGCTAACCTTTATCCTGTCTTTCAATTTATTTCTCTGTTCTGATCTACCCTATTTCCCCATCATTCCCTTCCAATCTGGGCTCCCACCCTCCTCTCCCCTTATCGTGGGGCCACTTCCTCCCCCTCCCCTTTTCTTACCCCCCCCCCTCACACCCCTCTCTCACTTCGTCCAGTTTCCTGTCCTCACAACCCTGGCCTAGGGAAATCTTATCATCATCTTATCTGTCATCTTATCTCTGGATAAGCCATTATTATTTTGCTAAATAAAGTTTGGAGTAAAAGTTTGCATTGTTTTAGCATATCACGCAATCCCTGTTTTCTTGTCCATTCATCTGCTGTTGCCTTCTGTTTCCCTAATTCCCAGTATTGTTTAATTTTAATCATCCGTATTGATGTTTTTGAGGCTTGATTAAAAAAAAAACTTCGCTCCGTGTTTACCCTCTACCGTTTTCTGTCGTTGTTCTTCCCCAGCTGAACTGGCTCGTTCTCTTTTAATTTTTATATCAGGTAAAATCATCATTTGTATTAGTTACTCTAGCGGGCCAGACACAGACTTAGGGACCACGTAGGAATATCCCTCCAATAAACAGAAAAGTATTCCGTGCTTTAGCACCTGTCCCCATTTATTCCCTGTTTCTCATCACCATCTCTTCGCTAATTCCCCCTCCCCACCCCCCTCTTCTCTTCCCACGGGCTCCGAATATTCATCTGAGGAGCCCATAGGCCTAATACTTGGGACCGGGCACGGCCGTTAATCCCTAATGTTTTGACTGTGGGCTGGTCGGGTCCGGTGCTGGGCTTAAGGTTATCAAGCGTCAAGCTTATTAAGGCCGTAACACCAGCTTACTGACCATCCGAGAAGTATGGTTCAAGTCTGGCCCCGTCACCCCCTCTCACTAAAGTAAGCTCTCTGCGTATATACACAGAGAGGAGGGGAGATACTTCTGGGCCGCACATCCCTCGATATCTTCCACGTTCACATCTGGCCGGAGGCTGCTGCTGACCGGTGATGCTGGCGTCTCCAGTTACATCCTGGGAATCTTCAGCCAATTGGAGACAGTTTTAAGATGGTGCGCGTCACGGAGGGGAGACGGATATGGAAATTGTTTCGACTCGGGGTGTTTTGTCATGGATAAATTACATCTCCATGGGCATGCGAAGCTGTTTGGGGGAGTGTTTTATGGCAGGCAATTCGTCTGGGGGGCGAGTGTGACCAGTTCCCTGGTAGCAGAGCTCTAGAAGAAATTAATTTTTATGTATATATTGTGGTGGTGGGGGGGGGGGGGGATGAACCTATGCTGTAAGCAGTTTAGTCTTGGCAAAGTTGCAGCAATTTTGACATTTAATTCACATAAATTGCTTAATACTGTATAGTTAAATCGGGGTGAACTTACAAAAAAATTATCTCAACACACACACACACACACACACACACACACACACACACACACACACACACACACACACACACACACACACACACACACACACACACACACACACTCACACACTCACAGGAGCAGGAGCAGGAGGCCAAATACAAGGTATTATCTGGGAGAGGAAATTCTTCAGGAGTCAGAGAAAGAAAAAGACTTGGGAGTTGATATCACGCCAGACCTGTCTCCTGCAGCACATATCAAGAGGATAACATCAGCGGCATATGCCAGGCTGGCCAACATACGAACGGCATTCAGAAATTTGTGTAAAGAATCATTCAGAACTTTGTATACCACATATGTCAGGCCAATCCTGGAGTATGCAGCTCCAGCATTGGAGTCCATATCTAGTCAAGGATAAGACTAAACTGGAAAAGGTTCAAAGATTTGCCACCAGACTAGTACCCGAGCTGAGAGGTATGAGCTACGAGGAGAGACTACGGGAATTAAACCTCACTTCGCTGGAAGACAGAAGAGTTAGGGGGGACATGATCACCATTTTCAAGATTCTGAAGGGAATTGATAGGGTAGATAAAGACAGGCTATTTAACACAAGGGGAACACGCACAAGGGGACACAGGTGGAAACTGAGCGCCCAAATGAGCCACAGAGATATTAGAAAGAACTTTTTTAGTGTCAGAGTGGTTGACAAATGGAATGCATTAGGAAGCAATGTGGTGGAGGCTGACTCCATACACAGTTTCAAATGTAGATATGATAGAGCCCAATAGGCTCAGGAATCTGTACACCTGTTGATTGACGGTTGAGAGGCGGGACCAAAGAGCTAGAGCTCAACCCCCGCAAGCACAAATAGGTGAGTACAGCTCGAGAAGCTCAGGAACCTGTACACCCGTAGATTGACGGCTAAGAGGCGGGCAGAGCTCAACCCCCGCAAGCACAACTAGGTGAACACACACACACGCACTAAAGAGAGTTGCCGTGTAATAAAGTGTAAGTGAGGACATGCCCAGTATTATACAGTGTGTTGACGTTCTGTTGTCTTGTATCTTCTTATACAGTAATGTATATCTTGTTACATTGTGACAAGTGTGACTATCCCAAATGGGATAGTCACACAGTACTTGAGTGTACTGTGGTTGGGTGTACACAGTACTTTCTCAGATGGGTCAGTGTCCTGTTGTAGTGTACACAGGACCAGCCTGACGCAGGCCGGTAGGTCTGAGTCATTCATCACTGGACTTGCCATTAGAATCTTTCACTCTTTCTTAACTCCTTGAAATGTTTGGCAATTTGCGTTTGTTTCATTGTTACGGGGTTAATGTATTTTTTCACAGCTGACCAATGCACTGTTTAAATTGTTTATCAATTTATAAATATATGATTAATATATATGATATTAAAGTTATATATGATAACTTTAATTTGATCATATATTATCACAAGACAAGCCTGGCCCCAGGGCTTGAGTACAACCACTCTCAGTACCTTCTCCAGGAATAATGTAACTTAGTAGTTTGAAATGATAGCCAAATACCCTGGGGGTGAGGGAAGGACATATTAGAGTAAATGTCTGTACTGTGTATTGGAGACGGGTTTAAACCCTGACAAAAGTATGCACCATCGCTACTCTAGCTGGAGACGGGTTTAAACCCTGACAAAAGTATGCACCATCGCTACTCTAGCTGGAGACGGGTTTAAACCCTGACAAAAGTATGCACCATCGCTACTCTAGCTGGAGTCGGGTTTAAACCCTGACAAAAGTATGCACCATCGCTACTCTAGCTGGAGTCGGGTTTAAACCCTGACAAAAGTATGCACCATCGCTACTCTAGCTGGAGTCGGGTTTAAACCCTGACAAAAGTATGCACCATCGCTACTCTAGCTGGAGTCGGGTTTAAACCCTGACAAAAGTATGCACCATCGCTACTCTAGCTGGAGTCGGGTTTAAACCCTGACAAAAGTATGCACCATCGCTACTCTAGCTGGAGTCGGGTTTAAACCCTGACAAAAGTATGCACCATCGCTACTCTAGCACACACACATACTGTCATCTAATACACGATGTAGTCAGAATAACTTGCTGTGTGTAGGAAAAAATCTTTGGAGCAGGACGGGGCTCAAACCATTGTCTTGGGTCAAAACAGACGTGCGGTACCTCCAGGTTCCTAGTGGATCCGTCTGGTCTGCTGGTTATCTTGAGATTCTTGAGGTTATCTTGAGATGGTTTCGGGGCTTAACGTCCCCACGGCCCGGTCCTCGACCAGGCCTCCTTTTTGTTACATATCCCCAGGACGCAGCTCGTAACAGCTGTCTAACTCCCAGGTACCTATTTATTGCTAGGTAACAGGGGAATCAGGGCGAAAGAAACATTTTGCCCATTTGTCTCCGCCACCACCGGGGATCGAACCCGGAACCTCAGGACTACGAATCCGAAGCGCTGTCCACTCAGCTATCAGGCGCCCTTTTGTGTAATCTCCAGCATGTCGTGGTTCATGGGTAAGGGCGTGGGTCAGGGGGTACTCTGGACGCTTTATTCGATCCCCACGTGCGGCTCCGAAGATATCACCCAATCTAACCCAACCTATCTCATCCTAATACAAATGAGAGATGAAGGTTCAGCCACCCAAGAGGTGGCATTGGCATGAATAACCCGAAAGTAAATTGAGAGTTGTTGTTGTTTAAGATTCAGCTACTGGGAACAAAAAGTTGCAAGTAGCACGGGCTATGGTGAGCCCGTAATGAACTTACCTGGCACAGGAGCGGTGCTGGGTGTCTTTGTCCCCATCCCCATTCTTGTCGGCATAGGTTTCACACCCTACGGGTAAACTGTGTCTGTGGGGCTCATTGATGATGCTTTCCCAACATTTCTCTTCGTCGCCTCCGTCCAGAGGCTGTCTGTCACACTCTCGTTACCCATAAGTTTTGTCCTCAGTCATCGCCTCTCAACACCTTACCCTGCATGGCCTCGACACCCATTCAACGCTACCTGATCTTCCACGGCGGCGACACCCATTCAACGCTGCCTGATCTTCCACGGCGGCGACACCCATTCAACGTTGCCTGATCTTCCATATTAATATCAGCCACCGTTTCTGTATCATTCAGTTTTTCTCCTTCATTACCCCTAATTCAAGCGTGCTGCTCCCTTAAGGGTCATTCCCCTTTCCCAGGTATAGGGAATGTTGCAGGGATGGTGTAATGTTACAGGGATGGGGTTGAGGGGATAGGGCCCCTTCTAATTTAAAACTAATTCAAACATACAATATTTTTTAGGGTGAGGCAGGGCTGGGCACGGCGTGAGGGTGGGGCAGGGCTGAGCACGGCGTGAGGGTGGGGCAGGGCTGGGCACGGCGTGAGGGTGGGGCAGGCCTGGGCACGGCGTGAGGGTGGGGCAGGGCTGGGCACGGCGTGAGGGTGGAGCAGGGCTGGGCACGGCGTGAGGGTGGGGCAGGGCTGAGCACGGCGTGAGGGTGGAGCAGGGCTGGGCACGGCGTGAGGGTGGGGCAGGGCTGGGCACGGCGTGAGGGTGGGGCAGGGCTGGGCACGGTGTGAGGGTGGGGCAGGCCTGGGCATGGTTGGGTCAGTTGTGGGGCGGCATTGTAGGGTAGGGAGGGTGGCGTGGGTGAGGGCGTGATGGGAACGCCTTCTCCTATATTGGTTTTTCATGGGCATGTGCCCCAGGACCTAATTTGGGTTTGTTTCACTTCTCACTATTCCCGACTTCCATTGTCTTTAATGAGAGTTAGTGAGGGTATGGTGATGGTGTGATATATATGTCGCTCGTCCTGTTCTCCCACCTGACAGTCGGGCCCTTGTGACACCCTAGGATGTCAGTCCCTGTGACACCCTGGGCAGTCAGCCCCCTGTGACACACTAGCCAATCAGATCTTAGCGCCAGTGACCTCGTTATGGTGTCAAAGAGATTTAGTTTCTAGTCACTCAATCCCTATATCTGTCACTTCCGCGGCCGACAGACTATAACTTGTCGAGGCGTTCCTGTTCATAGAGCAAGATAGGGAGCAGGCGGGGTCCCTCACCTGTGTTCAGTATCTGTGAGTGTGATTCCGTTACTGGGACCCGTGGAAACAATATTGATCTTGCCAATCTGAGGCTGGGGAGAGACTGCGCGGATGGTCGACCACAAGTGCGAGGAGCACAGCAAAGTGATCCTTACCGCCCAGGCGGGATAGTGCCCCTCTCCCATAGTAATGGCTCCCTAAATCACCAGACTGAGAGTCGTTGAAACCGCAGAAGGTCCTTGTCGGAGTCTTGGTCCCCCCCCCCCCCAGACCTCTTTGCGAAGCGCAGAATGCTATCCTCTCACTGACCACTCCAGATGCCTTCCCTTCGGGCATCCAAGAAATTCCTTTCTTAGTTGAAATCTAGAGTCCTTCAATGGAGATTGGCAATCATCATCAGTGCGGCGGGATCTCTTGGAGTGTGTTCTGCAACACGGAATGCTCTTCAATCTTCAGCTACAAGGATTCATCCCTCACTGCCTACAAAGATTGGTTACAAGTATTGACCCCTTTTACTCCCTCAGCATTCGGATTAAATCCTTCAGTTTCTGGCCAAAAGGACTTTCTGGCCAGTCGCTCCCTCGCCAAAGGGATCGCCCTCATTCACTTCCTGTCGAAGCCTCCCTCCCTCCCACAACCCCAAGACGTGTTGGCCCCATCTGCCCAGGTTTAGCAAAACAACACTAAAATAGGATCAAGAGAGAACATTATATCTGCGCCAGTTTACCCAAGGGGTTGATCCCCCGTTGTAAAAGTCCTTTGTTTATCTTATGGTTACAGTTGGGACGGGCACTGACACGGAGACCTTCCTCTCCACGACTAGGATGGCCAGACCTTTCTACGGCAACTGACACGGATAGCGAGACCTTTCTACGGCAACTGACACGGATAGCGAGACCTTTCTACGGCAACTGACAAGAATGGCGAGACATTTCTACGGCAACTGACAAGAATGGCGAGACCTTTCTTCGGCAACTGACAAGAATGGCGAGACCTTTCTACGGCAACTGACACGGATGGCGAGACCTTTCTACGGCAACTGACACGGATAGCGAGACCTTTCTATGGCAACTGACACGGATGGTGAGACCTTTCTACGGCAACTGACACGGGTAGCGAGACCTTTCTACGGCAACTGACACGGATGGCGAGACCTTTCTACGGCAACTGACACGGATGGCGAGACTAGGGCATGATAGTGTACTGGATAGGCATGATAGTGTATTTTGGGAGTCCACTCTCGCCTTACTCAGTACATACTTAAATGAAGTATGAAAGGTGATCTTCTTAAGGGTGATCTGTGACCAGGCCCTAGGTACCTGGGTGTTAGTCAGCTGTCATGGGCTGCTTCCTGGGGGTGGAGGCCTGGTCGAGGACCGGGCCGCGGGGACACTAAAGCCCCGAAATCATCTCAAGATAACCTCAAGAAGGCCTCCTGGTACTCAGTGGTCTGGACAACCAGGAGACATTGCTAGTTTGGGAATGGAGACTTGAGGTGACCAAAGACGGTGGTGGACAGTTAGGACGCTGTGCTTGGGAGAATATAAGTACAGTAAGCTGGGTTGATGATGTACTGTGTATTAGGGCGTGGTAATGTACTGTGTACTGGGGCATGATAGTGTACTGTGTACTAGGGCGTGGTAATGTACTGTGTACTGGGGCATGATAGTGTATTGTGTACTGGGGCATGATAGTGTATTGTGTACTGGGGCATGATAGTGTATTGTGTACTGGGGCATGATAGTGTATTGTGTACTGGGGCATGATAGTGTATTGTGTACTGGGGCATGATAGTGTATTGTGTACTGGGGCATGATAGTGTATTGTGTACTGGGGCATGATAGTGTATTGTGTACTGGGGCATGATAGTGTATTGTGTACTGGGGCATGATAGTGTATTGTGTACTGGGGCATGATAGTGTGCCCAGTGTACTGTGGCATGCTTGCCTATCAGTGACTACAGGGGAGTAAGGTCTAGCTCTCGGCGCCCTACCCTGTTAGCGAGTTACTCATCAATGCCCACGGGGAAGTTACCCATCAATGCCCACGGGGAAGTTACTCATCAATGCCCACGGGGAAGTTACCCATCAATGCCCACGGGGAAGTTACTCATCAATGCCCACGGGGAAGTTACTCATCAATGCCCACGGGGAAGTTACTCATCAATGCCCACGGGGAAGTTGCCCATCAATGCCCACGGGGAAGTTACCGTCATCAATGCCCACGGGGAAGTTACCCATCAGTGCCCACGGGGAAGTAACCCCATCAATGTCCACGGGGAAGTTACCCATCAATGCCCACAGGGTAGTTACCCATCAATGCCCACGGGGAAGTTACCCATCAATGCCCACGGGAAGTTACCCATCAATGCCCACGGGAAAGTTACCCATCAATGCCCACGGGAAAGTTACCCATCAATGCCCACGGGAAAGTTACCCATCAATGCCCACGGGAAGATACCCATCAATGCCCACGGGGAAGTTACCCATCAATGTCCACGGGGAAGTTACCCATCAATGCCCACGGGGAAGTTACCCCATCAATGCCCACGGGGAAGTTACCCATCAATGCCCACGGGGAAGTTACCCATCAATGCCCACGGGGAAGTTACTCATCAATGCCCACGGGGAAGTTACCCATCAATGCCAACGGGAAAGTTACCCATCAATGCCCACGGGGAGGTTACCCATCAATGCCCACAGGGAAGTTACTCATCAATGCCCACGGGGAAGTTACCCATCAATGCCCACGGGGAAGTTACCCATCAATGCCCACGGGGAAGTTACCCATCAATGCCCACGGGAAAGTTACCCATCAATGCCCACGGGGAAGTTACCCATCAATGCCCACGGGGAAGTTACCCATCAATGCCCACAGGGCAGTTACTCATCAATGCCCACGGGGAAGTTACCCATCAATGCCCACGGGGAAGTTACCCATCAATGCGTTTATGTCTTATGTTTGATTGTATTTATGCATGTATTACTATACTGTATTTTGTTTTTTTGTAAATTACTGGGAACGTTTCTTGTTATTGTAAATGTTTATACATCATATGTATACATAATGTGTTTATGTATAATGTAGAGTTGTAGTGATTAGTAGTAATATTTCCTGACTGAGGTCCTTGTTTCATGGAAGACGAATGTCGTTATAAATGTGGAACCGTTTATGAATAAAATAATGAATTCAAATTTTAATTAAAGGTTTCGTTTGAGGAGAGACGGGGCGGTTGATGGGTGGGTAGATTGATGAGTGGGAGGAGGAAGCCCAGTAGGTGGGTTAGTAGGAGGAGGAGGAAGCCCAGTAGGTGGGTCAGCAGGAGGAGGAGGAAGCCCAGTAGGTGGGTCAGCAGGAGAAGGAGGAAGCCCAGTAGGTGGGTCAGCAGGAGAAGGAGGAAGCCCAGTAGGTGGGTCAGCAGGAGAAGGAGGAAGCCCAGTAGGTGGGTCAGCAGGAGGAGGAGGAAGCCCAGTAGGTGGGTCAGCAGGAGGAGGAGGAAGCCCAGTAGGTGGGTCAGCAGGAGGAGGAGGAAGCCCAGTAGGTGGGTCAGCAGGAGGAGGAGGAAGCCCAGTAGGTGGGTCAGCAAGAGGAGGAGGAAGCCCAGTAGGTGGGTCAGCAGGAGAAGGAGGAAGCCCAGTAGGTGGGTCAGCAGGAGAAAGAGGAAGCCCAGTAGGTGGGTCAGCAGGAGAAGGAGGAAGCCCAGTAGGTGGGTCAGCAGGAGAAAGAGGAAGCCCAGTAGGTGGGTCAGCAGGAGAAAGAGGAAGCCCAGTAGGTGGATCAGGAGGAGGAGGAAGCCCAGTAGGTGGGTCAGGAGGAGGAGGAAGCCCAGTAGGTGGGCCAGTAGGAGGAGGAGGAGGAGGAAGCCTAGCAGGTGGGTCAGCAGGAGGAAGCCCAGTAGGTGGGTCAGCAAGAGGAAGCCCAGTAGGTGGGTCAGCAGGAGGAGGAAGCCCAGTAGGTGGGTCAGTAGGAGGAGGAAGCCCAGTAGGTGGGTCAGCAGGAGGAGGAAGCCCAGTAGGTGGGTCAGTAGGAGGAGGAAGCCCAGTAGGTGGGTCAGCAGGAGGAGGAAGCCTAGCAGGTGGGTCAGCAGGAGGAGGAAGCCCAGTAGGTGGGTCAGTAGGAGGAGGAAGCCCAGTAGGTGGGTCAGTAGGAGGAGGAAGCCCAGTAGGTGGGTCAGGAGGAGGGGGAAGCCCAGTAGGTGGGTCAGTAGGAGGAGGAGGAGGAGGAGGAGGAAGCCCAGTAGGAGGAAGAGGAGGAGGAAGCCCAGTAGGTGGGTCAGTAGGAGGAGGAAGCCCAGTAGGTGGGTCAGCAGGAGGAGGAGGAAGCCCAGTAGGTGGGTCAGTAGGAGGAGGAGGAGGAGGAGGAGAAAGCCCAGTAGGTGGGTCAGCAGGAGGAGGAAGCCCAGTAGGTGGGTCAGCAGGAGGAGGAAGCCCAGTAGGTGGGTCAGCAGGAGGAGGAAGCCCAGTAGGTGGGTCAGCAGGAGGAGGAAGCCCAGTAGGTGGATCAGCAGGAGGAGGAAGCCCAGTAGGTGGGTCAGCAGGAGGAGGAAGCCCAGTAGGTGGGTCAGCAGGAGGAGGAAGCCCAGTAGGTGGGTCAGCAGGAGGAGGAAGCCCAGTAGGTGGGTCAGCAGAAGGAGGAAGCCCAGTAGGTGGGTCAGCAGGAGGAGGAAGCCCAGTAGGTGGGTCAGCAGGAGGAGGAGGAAGCCCAGTAGGTGGGTCAGCAGGAGGAAGCCAAGTAGGTGGGTCAGCAGGAAGAAGCCGAGGAGGTGGGCCAGCAACAGGAGGAGAGAAGGAGGGAGGGAGAGAGAGGACTGGAGAGGGGCGGGGCTGAGGGACGTGATTTACAGAGTGAGAAGGCCGCTGATATCGAGCCATTTCCTCTATAGTCGACCCATCACCTGTTGGTTAGTTGTGGCCTCGACCCATCCTCGGTAACACGCCCCCTCTCCCGCGCCCTCACTCACTCACTCACTCACTCACTCACTCACTCACTCACTCACTCACTCACTCACTCACTCACTCACTCACTCACTCACTCACTCACTCTCCTTCATTCCTTTACTCGCTTCCTTACAGTTACTCATTCACATCCTCTCTCCCTCACACATTCCTCCATTCTCATTCACACTCTCCCCTCACCCGTATCCTTACTCATTTACTCAGCTTCATACATTGGTGTATACCGTCACTCAACCGGACACCCTCCCTCACTCATATATTCACTCACCATACGACTCTAGTGACCTCGTTATTACAACGCCAGATGAATGATTAATCCAACCTGTCACGGCTTCTATACCGGTACTCACATACTCATCCTGGGTAACTTACCATCCCGTACCTTCACTCATCTGTACTCAACTGGGGTACAATCTCCTAAAGGGTGAGTTTATGGCCTCTATACCCCTCCCTCCTCTCTTAGTGTCTACAGGGGAGTGAGGTCTAGCTCTATGCCCCGAGGGTATAGAGTGTCTTGTGTGCACCCCGTCCTCAAGAACTGTCACAACGTCGCAAAAATGAGGTACTAAATTGTCCGATCTTCACCCACTCGAGGAGCCACAGACAGAAAACGGGACATCACGTCAATTTCGTGAGCCGGTGCGATTTGTAGTATGTGTTTTTGGGCCTTAAGGAAATTATACGTGCGATGTCCTATTCCGAAGAACGGGTTGGCGACGTAACTAGGAGACAGTAACGGTGAGATGGAACCAGTCGGAGTGGAGGAACGTCGTAAGTGGGAAATCACAATGAACAGTACTTAGACCCTTGCTGTTTATGGTGCACTGGCTATTGTAGTGCTTTTGTGCTTTTTGTAGTGCTTTTGACAAGGAGTTTAGAAGCGATGGTTGCGGTGAGGTGTAGGAAGACTTTACTCGCAGGTGTGGCCAGACACGTGGCTACTAGACTTCAGCCCCGATAGATGCAAGGCCACGAGGATGGGAACACGTGCATGTAACTTGACAGTCGGTAACAGCGACAGAATAAGATCTGAGAGTTGACACAGCACCAAACCTATAAAGGGAGGGAAACATCCATAGAATTACATCCTTAACCTACTGGGCTGGCGAACATCACTCCTCAGGAACCTATAGAAGGATGCTCTCATAACGGTATATACAGCATCTGTACACTGCTACAGTGGACACCGGTACTTGCAGGCGATGAGTCACAATAACGTGGCTGAAGTATGTTGTGACCAGACCACACACTAGAAAGTGAAGGGGCCGACGACGTTGTTTCGGTCCGTCCTGGACCATTCTCAAGTCGATTGTGAGAATGGTCCAGGACGGACCGAAACGTCGTCGTCCCTTCACTTTCTAGTGTGTGGTCTGGTCACCGGTACTTCCTAAGCTTGAGTACGGATGGGAGTGTACTCTTTGGCACCCCAGAAGAGTACCAGAAGAGTACAGTTTGGAGAAGATAACCCCCCCCCCCTCTCGGCTTCGAACCCAGACTCCTGTACATGGCGCTCACCGCAACACCCGGCTTCTCACCTAATACGTCACATGTTATACGGAATCTGGCACTCTTTAAATAGTGTACAATCTGTTACAAACAAAAGCATCGTAATGTTGATATTTTCTAAGCATCGGCCTCAATAGGTTAGGTGGGTTGCTTGGGTTTGTACGTTCTGATTCAGCAAAACGGTTGCTTATTTTACGTTTCTGGTTACGGGAAAACAGTTTCATGTTTACGACGTGACATGTCGAGAGAACTAGCGGGCTGTAATATTTATTTTATTTATTTATTTATATATATACAAGAAGGTACATTGGGTTTGTGAGAGTACATTGTACAAGAGAGTAGTACAAGACTAATACAAGAGTACAAGACTAATACAAGAGAGTAGTACAAGACTAATTCTAAGTCTTACTCCCGAGGCGCGCAGAGGCAGATAGTGTTGGCGAACATTAGAACAGCCTTAAAGAAAGTCAGTAAGAAGGCATTCAGAACTTTGGTCATCACCTACATGAGCATGGTCCTGGAGTATGCAGCCTCGAAGTGAAGTATCCGTCTCTAATGCACTTCACGAAGAATTGAAACGTTCGAAGGTTTGCAGCGAGGCTCGTCCAGAAAGTTTCGTGGGCTGGAATTAGAAGAAATGCTGATAATACCTAACGACGTGGGAAAAGGAAAATGACATACAGTAATTATAAACAAAATATTCACAATTGAATTTGGGTGAAAAGTAGGATATATATATATATATATATATATATATATATATATATATATATATATATATATATATATATATATATATATATATATATCCTACTTTTCACCCAAATTCAATTGTGAATATTTTGTTTATAATTACTGTATGTCACTGTATGTGAGAAAATAATCCATTGTCGTGAGAACGGTATGAAAAATTGAATGAACTAGACAAGGAGGTAGTAGAAGCAACCTCCATCCTTAACTACATAGATTTACGTGGTGTAAGACACGTAGTCGGGAATTAGCTATTACATTAGACAACCGGCGGGGTCCAAGAGCTGCAGATCGATCCTGCAGCTACAAATAGGTGCGCATGCATACATTCATGCTAGCTAGTCATACAACCAGCCTGGCGGCGGGGCTCCAGTATTGATCCGAATGGTGTATTCCAATTACACTCCGGTAATTGTCGTAATGATGCAATTGAGTTCCTGTTGGAATTGGACTAGAATGTGTTTAAACATGGGTTTTCCGTGCTCGGGATTCCCCCCCCCCCCCACCTCTTTCTACGTGTGGGTGGGGGGGGGTTGATAGTGGGAACAGGGGCTACATGGGCTGAGCTGCCTGGGGGGGGGGGTATGTTGAGGGGGTGCTGGGGACAGAGGAAGTTCCGAGATGGTGCTGAGGGACAGAAGGCGTTCTGAAGTGGTGATGAGGGGAAGTTCCCTACATTCCTTTTCCCCCCCTTCCCTACCTTCCTATCAACTCCTCTCCCTCTCCCTTCCCTACCGTCCCCTCTTCCTTCCCTACCGTCCCCTCTTCCTTCTCTACCGTCCCCTCTTCCTTCTCTACAGTCCCCCTCTTCCTTCTCTACCGTCCCCTCTTCCTTCCCTACAGTCCCCTTTTCCTTCTCTACCGTCCCTACCGTCCCCTCTTCCTTCCCTACCGTCCCCTCTTCCTTCCCTACCCGCTTACCCTGAGCTTGCAATATAATGACGTCAACTTGACTTAGTAATAATGAGTAATTATCACAGTAACTACCCAAGTGGCACAGTAGCCTTGTTAAGGAGGGTAATGTTTACACTATGGCAATGGTGCGCACAGTGATCGTTTAATAGAGAAGTAGTTTTTGTTCACATTCCATTTGTTTCATCCATTCAATCAGGTGTTTTTGCTGCATATTTAATGCAATGTTTGGGAATATTATATTTGTTTAATTAAATGTAAATATTTGATGTAGCGAGTGTTGTATGATGGTGTTGATAGCATTATATGTGAGTGCTTCGTGGCGGAGTTACACGAGGGCCGCCTTCATCTATTTTTGCCAGCTGTGACTTAGATGGTAACACTAGTTATAATCTTTATTGGCCCGTGGGGGGGTCTTAGCAGTTTCATTGTTTTATAGCGGTGTGTGTGTGTGTGTGTGTGTAATTACCTAAGTGTAGTTACAGGATGAGAGCTATTTTCGTGGTGTCCCGTCTTCCCAGTATTCTTTGTCGTATAACGCTTTGAAATGTGTTCACCTAGTTGTGTTTGCGGGGGTTGAGCTTTGCTCTTTCGGTCCGCCTCTCAACTGTCAATCAACTGTTTATTAACTACTATTTTTTTCCACACCACACACATACACACACACACACACACCAGGAAGCAGCCCGTGACAGCTGACTAACTCCCAGGTACCTGTTTACTGCTAGGTAACGGGCATTCAGGGTGAAAGAAACTTTGCCCATTTGTTTTTGCCTCGTGCGGGAATCGAACCCGCGCCACAAATGTGTGTGTGTGTGTGCGTACTCACCTAGTTGTGCTTGCGGGGGTTGAGCTCTGGCTCTTTGGTCCCTCCTCTCAACTATCAATCAACTGGTGTACAGGTTCCTGAGCCTATTAGGCTCTTATCATATCTGTATTTAAAACTGTGTATGGAGTCAGCCTCCACCACATCACTGCCTAATGCATTCCATCTGTTAACTACTCTGACACTGAAAAAGTTCTTTCGAACGTCACTGTGGCTCATTTGGGTAGTCAGTTTCCACCTGTGTCCTCTTGTTCACGTACCACCCGTGTTAATTTAAACAGTTTATTGTTATCTACCTTGTCAATTCTTCTGAAAATTTTGAAGGTAGTGATCATGTCTCCCCCTTACTCTTCTGTCTTCCAGTGTCGTGAGGTGCAGTTCACGCAGCCTTTCCTCGTAACTCATGCCTCTTTAGTTCTAGGACTAACCTAGTGGCATACCTCTGAACTTTTTCCAACTTAGTCTTGTGCTTGACAAGGTACGGGCTCCATGCTGGGGCCGCATACTCCAGGATTGGTCTTACATATGTGGTATACAAGGTTCTGAAAGATTCCTTACACAGGTTTATGAAGAGTTCTGATGTTAGCCAGGCTTGCATACGCCACAGATGTTATTGTGTGTGTGTGTGTGTGTGTACTCACCTAATTGTGCTTGCCGGGGTTGAGCTTTGGCTCTTTGGTCCCGCCTCTCAACTGTCAATCAACTGGTGTACAGATTCCTGAGCCTACTGGGCTCTATCATACCTACATTTGAAACTGTGTATGGAGTCAGCCTCCACCACATCACTTCCTAGTGCATTCCATTTATTAACTACTCTGACACTGAAAAAATTCTTTCTAACGTCTCTGTGGCTCATCTGGGTACTAAGTTTCCACCTGTGTCCCCTTGTTCGTGTCCCACCCGTGCTGAAGAGTTTGTCTTTGTCCACCCTGTCAATTCCCCTGAGAATTTTGTAGGTGGTTATCATGTCTCCCCTTACTCTTCTGTTTTCCAGGGATGTGAGGTTCAGCTCCTTTAGCCTTTCCTCGTAGCTCAATCCTCTCAGTTCCGGGACGAGCCTGGTGGCATACCGCTGAATCTTCTCTAACTTTGTCTTGTGTTTAACTAGGTATGGACTCCAGGCTGGAGCTGCATACTCCAGGATTGGTCTTACATAAGTGGTATACAGGGTTCTGAAAGATTCCTTACACAAGTTTCTGAAGGCAGTTCTTATGTTGGCCAGTCTAGCATATGCCGCTGATGATATTCTTTTGATGTGGGCCTCTGGGGACAGTGTGTGTGTGTGTGTGTGTGTGTGTGTGTGTGTGTGTGTGTGTGTGTGTGTGTGTGTGTGTGTGTGTGTGTGTGTGTGTGTGTGCGTGTGTGTGCGTGTGTGTGTGTGTACTTACCTAGTTGTGCTTGCGGGGGTTGAGCTCTGGCTCTTTGCTCCCGCCTCTCAACTGCCAATCAACTGCAAGATTGCAGGAGGCAGGCATCTTGCAGGCGAGATTGCAAGATTTTTTTTGTGTGTGTATATGTGTACTATGTACTATGTGTGTATGTGTGTGTGTGTGTGTGTGTGTGTGTGTGTGTGTGTGTGTGTGTGTGTGTGTGTGTGTGTGTGTGTGTGTGTGTGTGTGTGTGTGTGTTTGTGTGTGTGTGAGAGATGGAGGGGGGGGGTGCCCGGTGAATGGTGGGACGACTCGCTGGGTTACAATTTATTACCGCTTGCCTCAAGTCATTAATAGTCGCATCCTCAAGCATTCTCAAGATTAAGGATAAATTCCTGTGTTGGATGCACCAATAACTCACAGATCTTAATCACCTGTTGGCTGGTTATCCTCGTTACGGGAACAACCAATTGAAGGGATGGGCGTCAGACGGCCACAAGTCCCGCGAGTGCGGTAGGGTAGAATTTGTGCAGAGTTGGAATAGGACTGTCAATTCTATTTACACGCTCAGTGGCGTCTGACGGCCCTGGCGGTCGTTGATGGCATGAGGTAGGATGCCAGATGTCAAAGAGAATTAGTATTTTATCATTATTACATCCATTCCAGTTTAATCACAATCCGCCGGCAATTACAACCCGATAACGACTATATGTGAAACATTTATAAAGGGAGGGGCAGAAAGTGTTTACGGGTGAGAAGGGTGGTAATAGAGTTTGTAGTATCGCACGCCTGGCAGCGGAGTGGGCTGGCCAGCGCGGGCTTTGTGACACTTGAATGAAATTAATGCCCACTGGACTTCACCAGTTCAACGATCCCCACATCCAGCCCGGTATTTTATTATTCATTTATGCTAAATATACCTCGCTGGCGGGTATTTGATGGAGGGGTGACTGTAAGGCCAAGTTGTCTGCGTCTGTCTGTCGCGTGTTTCACCAGCCTGGAGCAGCCCCGTTCTTTCGATTCGCCACTCTGGAAAAATCCAAATTTTGCCTAATCAGAAACGTACGAACCCAAACAACCCACCTAACCTATTGAGGCTGATGCGTATAAGACGTAAATTTGATTGTGCTTCAAGTTTTCCGAATACGTCGCAATTTGAACCCGTCTTCAAAGCAAATTCATTACCATGAGAAACTACAACCCTTCAAACCACCTGGATAGTTATCTAGATATTTGTGATGGTCTGAAAGCATATTACAGTTGCAGTAATAGTGTACATGTAAACTGGCAAGTAAACCTTTGTACTAAACAGAAATTATTCTCAAGTTATAAATTCATTGTACTATAAATTGTTGCTTTTAAATATAAAAAGTATATGCTAAAGAGTTTTCTTTTAAGAACTTGGTTTTCAGTAAACGGAATTCTCGGGTACACTGAAATAATTTTAAATTTTCATATTTATCATTACCGTCAACAAAACACCGTATTAACCTAACCAAACCTAAACCTAAAGTAACCTTATCCTAACCTAACCATGATAATAATACTATTAGATAATAATACTAGTTATATAGATAATAGATAATAATACTAGTTATATAGTTGTTCTCAATCCATTCCCGTGAGCATATTTCCTCCCTGATAACAGGTTGTGCATTTTAACAGATTACCCACTTTCGTTAAAAATGCGACTTATTAGGTGGGAGGACAGATTTGTTTAATGTGCTTCCTAACACAATTCTTAGCTCCCCACTTCCCTACTTCTGAATATAACTTCTAAATCTAAATCTAAAATCTTTTGTTGGTATTTTGAAACAAGAGTAAGTGTGGGTGTTGATTACTGTTCATTTATGAAGGAACAAGTATTTGGGTGTATTGGCCGAATTGTTATTACCTAGTTGACTTTGCGAGGTTCAGCTTTAGCTCTTGGGTCACGCCTCTCCACCTTTTATTCTACAGCTCCCGAGTATGTTGATGCATTTACATGTGTTCATCAGATTAATGTTTGTTTTCATGTGTGTGTCTGTGTGTGTGTGTGTGTGTGTGTGTGTGTGTGTGTGTGTTTGTGTGTGTGTGTGTGTGTGTGTGTGTGTGTGTGTGTGTGTGTGTGTGTGTGTGTGTGTGTGTTTATGTGTGTGTGTGTGTGTGGGGGGGGGGGGGGGGGGGTGTGTTTATTATTTGTACCTGTAGAGATCGAGCTATTAGTTCTTGAATCCCGCCATTATAACGATCTATTTTTTCCTCTTATGTCTACTGCATATATATTTAACACACACACACACACACACACACACACACACACACACACACACACACACACACACACACACACACACACACACACACACACACACACACTTTCCCAGGAAGCAGCCGTTTAATTTAACTCCCAGGTATCTATTTGCTGCTAGGAGAACAGGAGCATCAGGTGAAAAAGATTGCCCATTTGTCCGCCTCGCCCAGGGAAAAACTCGGGTCCTTAGGACTACTACGATTCCCAACCATTGTCCACTCAGCCGCGAGGCCCCACGTGTGTGTGTATTTACCTAATTGTATTCACCTAGTTGTGTTTGCGGAGGTTGAGCTTTGTTCTTTCGTCCCGCCTCTCAACTGTCAATCAACTGTTTACTAACTACATTTTTTTTCTTTTTCTCCACCACACACACACACACACCCCAGGAAGCAGCCCGTGACAGCTGACTAACTCCCAGGTACCTATTTACTGCTAGGTAACAAGGGCATTTAGGGTGAAAGAAATTTTGCCCATTTGTTTCTGCCTGGTGCGGAAATCGAACCCGCGCCACAGAATTACGAGTCCTGCGCGCTATCCACCAGGCTACCAGGCCCCACGTGTGTGTGTGTGTGTGTGTGTGTGTGTGTGTGTGTGGGGTTGGCATAATGCCCCCCTCCCGGCGCCCGTCAACCCCCTACCAGGGGTTAAATGTCGGGTCACCCCACCCATCGCACCCCCCTCCCCCCCACCACCACCACCACGAGTACACCCACGTTTTCACGTCATCGTTCTCTCCACCAATAGAAGGAAGGAAAGAATGGGTGACGTCATGGTTTTTATTTCGCATATTGTGAATAAGTAATGCTGCAGGAAGTTACAGGAGGACCTTTACAAAACTCCAGGAGTGGGCATATAAGTGGTTGCTAGAATTCAATCCCAATAGGTGTAAGGTAATCAAAATGGGAAAGGCAGAATGGAAGCCAGTTTTTTTTTTTTGCAGGGATATTTCCTGCGCGGGCCCTAAGCCTCTGGCTGGCCCTATAAGTGTTGCTTGTTTCTGTTTTACTTGGGCGGAGTATGAGTATTTATGACTCGTGTGGTCGCTTCAGTAAGATTTTGTCCCATGTTTTTAAGAACTTCTGCTCTGTTGAATCTAAGTTGAAATCGTAATGGGTTTGTAACTGTGCACTGTGACCAGGAGGTATCTACACCATGACGGGAATGAAACTACAGGAATCGGAAAGAGGAAAAGGATCTGGGAGCTGATATAATTCCAACACTGACACAGGAAGCACACACAAACTGGATAAGATCGGAAAGATATCGAGCATAGCCTCAGGCCGAGCTTGGGGAGTAGAAGAACTCCCAGAACCCTCTCCAGGTATACTCCAGGTATATGGGACGTTACCAGACATTAGAATATATCTAAAAACCTAAATCAGGACTTATTCTAGGCAATCTTTGTAACATTTGGTGGACCAATGCTAGGATGTGAAGCATAAAATTCTCATCGCAAGACAAGCCACTCCAGGTGTACTCTGTACGGGTGGTCAACAGGTGGAATGGACTGAAAATAATTGTTGAAGCCACCTCGAATCTGGCCACTTTAAGGCCAGATTCGACAAAGAATTCGAGCGTTAGAATACTTAAATAGAGTAGTGCGAATAGTTAAATAAAAGTCATAATAGTTAAATAGAATTGTGTGGTTTTAGGGAAATGTATAAACCCTTAGTGTTGACGCTTTGAAGGCTAAATGCGTATCGACTCCGGTAGGTTAGGTGGCTAGCCTAGGTTTTGACGCTCTTGGTTAGGCTAATCCACTCCATATTTTACGGAAGGGAAATGGAGAGAACGGCCTGGTACAACAATGCTTTATACACAAGATTGAAAACGACCTAACAACTGTTGTGTGTGGTTGACGCAGTCCAGCAACGAAGAGGCCTGGTCGACGACCGGGCCGCGGGGACGCTAAGCCCCGGAAACACTTCAAGGTTACGTCCTTAATGTACACTCTGACAACCTTAAATGGGGCCCCAAAACTGTGTGTCCTAAAGACTCTCTTTGCCATGGTTCATCGCCATATGAAATAAATACTTGTTCCCATTAGCAAGAACTATTGTCCTATAGAACTATTGCCCTAAACACAGTATTAAACAAAGTATTTGATTAAATATTCCCTGACTTTCCAACTGACGAACCAGACATCTCTGACTTTCAATTTGCTGACAAAACTGGTTACTCAACACAGCTTTGTAGTTTCGTGGTGGCGGAAACTGTTCAGTTTCACTACAACTCACTAAGTCGCTCTGTTCTTTCACTGTTTCTTATATGCTTCCAAAGCATATAAGAAACTTCTTATTTACAATTATTACTTAACCTATCAACGGTATAGGTTAAGTAATATTTGTAAGTAAGAAGCTTATCTTAACATATTAAGAAGGTTAGGTGAGGTCGGTGTTTTCTATGAAGCTTTTCAAGCTAAACTAAAATATTCACAATCAATTAGTATGTCACATATGCACTTATTAAATAAGCCAATATTGACAGAAAGCTAGTGCGAGAACGGGTTGGACACAGGACACAGAATAGGAGATGAAGTACTTCATGAAACGGAAAGAAAGATATTTGATATCACACCAACCCTGTCTCCTGAAGCCCACATAAAAAGCGGACACACATCTGCGGTATACGCGAGGCTGACTAACATCAGAACTGCTTTCAGGAACCTGTGTAAGGAATCATTCAGAACCTTGGATACCGCATATGTAATACCAATCCTGGAGTATGCGGCCCCAGCATGGAGCCCGTACCTTTTCAAGCACAAGACGAACCTGGAAAAAGTTCAGAGATATGCCACTAGCCTAGTCCCAGAACTAAGAGGCATGAGTTACGAGGAAAGGCTGCGAGAAATGCACCTCACGACACTAGAAGACAGAAGAGTAAGGGGAGACATGATCACTACCTACAAAATTCTCAGAGGTATTGACAGGGTAGATAAGAATAAACTGTTTAACACGGGTGGTACTCGAACAAGGGGACACAGGTGGAGACTGAGTACCCAAATGAGCCACAGAGACGTCAGAAAGAACTTTTTGAGTGTCAGAGTAGTTAACAGGTGGAATGCATTAGGCAGTGATGTGGTGGAGGCTGACTCCATACACAGTTTCAAGTGTAGATATGATAGAGCCCAGTAGGCTCAGGAATCTGTACACCAGTTGATTGACAGTTGAGAGGCGGGACCAAAGAGCTAGAGCTCAACCCCCGCAAACACAACTAGGTGAGTAGGTGAGTACAACTGGGTGACACACACACACACACACACACACACACACACACACACACACACACACACACACACACACACACACACACACACACACACACACACACACAACAGTCGTCTGGTAGCTGAGCGGACAGCGCGCAGGACTCGTAATTTTGTGGCCCGGGTTTCGATTCCCGGACCAGGCACAAACAAATGGGCAAAGTTTCTTTCACCCTGATGCCCCTGTTACCTAGCAGTAAATAGGTACCTGGGAGTTGACAGCTGTTACAGAGCTGCTTCCTGCGTGTGTGTGTGTGTGCGGGAAAAAATTAGTTAGTAGTTAGAGTTGATTGATTGACAGTTGAGAGGCGGGCCGAAAGAGCAGAGTTCCCCCCCCCCCCCCCTCCGCGCCCACAAGAATAAATAGGTGAACACACACACACACACACACACACACACACACACACACACACATACACACACACACATACACACACACACACACACACACATGTATAATGAGTCCTGTCTTTAAACCTATATTGTCTGGTATTTTGGTTCATTGCTAGAAGTTAAGTCAGTAGAGCTGTCGCAAGAATTATGTACAATTATCTGAAAAAAAATCAACTCATGCACCAAATTCAATCAACTCATTCTTCAGGCACTCACTTATCACTGACCATTTCTACTTTTCTAGAAATATTAACCTAATTGTTAGGAAAGTAAAACATAAGAATGAGGGGATTAACCTCTTACCTGAGGGGATTTTTTAAGGTGTAGCGGGTCTACAGGACAGACTACAACAACCATTCAGCTGAGAAAGCTGGGACACCCTCGGTTGGAGATTTGCAATTGCGAAGGAGCTACTGCCACAAACACATGCCAGAGACGGCACCGCTTCTGTGTCAGGTAAGTCCACTATGGGCTCACTATAGCCCGTGCTACTTGCCCCGTTCCTGTGCCAGGTAAGTTACGGGCTCACCATGTCCCGTGCTACTTGGAACTTGTTCCGTGTAGCTGAATCTATAACAACAACAACAACATGCCACAAACAGATGGCTTACCTTGCGGTTGGTTACCTTGCGATGATTTAGGGGCTTAGCGTCCGCGCGGCCCGGTCCTCGACCAGGCCTCCTCGTTCCTGGGCTGGTCAACCAGGCTGTTACTGACAGGCATTTTGAAAAAGTAGTTCACCGTGCGAGTTTTAGACGTGTATTTGGCGTGAGACCTCTGAGACAATGGCTGACTTTTGTTTGGGTAGTTGCAGTTGACGACCCAGACTTGCACAATTGCTCATTGCAATTGGAAGATTACCATTATCAGAAGCAGTGTTGAGTGTTTTTGCTTTGGCCCAATAATCATGCTAGCGAAGAAAAGAACACTAAATGAAGAACGGTGAGTGGTATAGAAAAACTCTTTCTTCCTCCTTTTGCCGAGATGAAAGGGAAACCATCTTGTTTGATTTGTAAACATTGGGGGAGTTGTTGCCAAGAAATGCAGCGCTCGTAGGCTCTATGAAGCGTTGTAGTATGTATGATCAAGTATGATCATACCCACAAGTATGATCATACCCACAAGTATGATCATACCCACAAGTATGATCAACACACAAGCTGCAGAATTACGAGACGATGAAGTTAATGAGTTCGAACAGTCGTCGTAAAAGCAACAGTCGGTAATTAGAAGTTTTCATTAAGGAAGTGAGGTGGCAGTTAGAGCAAGCTTCATGATTGTTGGGTCTTCCGACACTTTCTCCGAAGGGAACGCGATTACAAATAGCATGTTGGTGGCTTCAGAATTGATTTTCCTGGAGAAACGGCAAAGATTTTGCAAACATGAGCAGCCTCTTAATAAATACTGTTGCCGGAAGGATCAGTGATTTATCAGAGAATATTAATTTAATTCCCATCTCAAAGAGAAAGCTGTTTACTACATTTTCTACTGCAACTTAAAATACAGATGCCTGATACAGACACAACTTGCAATTTGTATACGTGATGTTGATGGCAGTAGGCAGGTAACATTTGAGTTTGGGAAAATGTATATTAATCTATATTAATCAAATGACCAACAACATGTGATGATAACTTTGTGAGGGTTGAGAGCAGCGCTGGACTTATAAGGCGTTGATTGAACACAAACTGAGTCTGGCTACTAATGGAGTATGGGGAAGTGATTTGTAGAAAAGCTGTTGTTACTAAATTAACGGATTTTTTTTTTTAACTGTGAATGCTAACCACGAATTTCGCAATTGTCATGCATAAGTCATACTGAAGAGTTGTGCAGTCAAATATTATTAATGGATATAATATGGATTAATAACACTCACAAGTCAGGCCTGGCCCCGGGCCGGGCTTGAGGAGTAGAACACACAGAACCACATCCCGGTACAATCCAGGCCCAGGATAATGTCATGGATGTCCTCATAGGTTTCTCCAGATAGTTGGATTGCTTTATGGCACATCATGAGAGCCTCTCGGACTGTCATATCACAAGGATCTTCTCTGGTCAGGTCTGGCAGCTGTACTGAAGAGCTGTAAGGATGGAAATATCAAGAGAAAGCGCCAAGCCATTACGACTACATAGCACTGGGAAGGGGTCAGGATAAGGATTTGGGATGGGACGGGGGGAAGGAATGGTGCCCAACCACGTGGACGGTCGGGGATTGAATTCAGATCTGCATGCATACCTGAGTTTACCTGAGTTTGACTGAGAGCCACTAACACTAGTGACCTCGACGAGGACAGGGAGTCGCGGTTTGTTGAAGCCCCCCCCCCATTTGCCTTAATATTTCCCAGTTGTACTTTAAAGATTAAGAGAGTTTTGGCATTAACGGTTTCGGCGGGTAGGCGGTTCCATGGGTTGATAATCCTGTGGGTGAAAAAGCATCTCCTGTTCTCAGTCCTACACTGTGGCTTGTTGAGCTTGAACATTAACAGAATGATAATGAGTGGGTTCAAGATAAAGTTTTCCTGGTGAATATCACACAACACTTTAATTACCTGAATGCAAAAAAATTGCAAGGACGCAATATATTAATGACAGGGTAATATCTACGTGTTCGTTCCTGTCTGATAAAACTCCAGCTTTTTGAAGGGCAACTTGCAGATGGCAATCTTTCACATTCTCCAACCTTGCAATCCCTGCAAGACACACAAGAAGTTCATGAAGGTATTCACACTGAAAAGTACTGCAGCAAAGTTTCCAAGTTATGGTATTGGTTTTACGACAAATTTACTGACTTTTAAATTCCTTGTGAGTTTATTCTCCTTTTTTGTTCGAACTCCATTCATCATTGCATTTGTGTTGATAAATCCCCATTAAGTACGAAATTTCTTAACTAGAAATAATTTAGCTATATGAGATTTTGTTTTGAGGGAAACTGTTGTAGTGTTGACACATTTTATCAATATGTGGCACCAAATTATCCCAGGATCAAGTTGTAATGATTTATTATTTACTAATATTAATGATAAAAGCGCTGTACCAGTATTCGTTACCTTCTTGGATGTTTGGTTGTTACTGGATTATTGAGAATGCACAGCAGATCACTTCAGCAGTTTATTGAGTAAGGTAACAAGTTATATATGTGGCCTGCCGAGGTCCTACCTAACTGTGGTCTCGTGAGACACTGAGGCGCAACCCGTTCTCGCACTTGCTTATAGTCAATATTGGCTTATTTAATAAGTGCATATGTGACATACTAATTGATTGTGAATATTTTAGTTTACTTTGAAAAGCTTCATAGAAAACACCGACCTCACCTAACCTTCTTAGTATGTTAAGATAAGCATCTTATTGCTTCTTATTTACAATTATTACTTAACCTATCAACGTTATAGGTTAAGTAATAATTGTAATTAAGAAGCAATAAGATGCTTATCTTAACATACTAAGAAGGTTAGGTGAGGTCGGTGTTTTCTATGAAGCTTTTCAAGGTAAACTAAAATATTCACAATCATTAGTATGTCACATATGCACTTATTAAATAAGCCAATATTGACTAAAAGCAAGTGCGAGAACGGGTTGACCGCTCGGACACGCTACCAAGTCGACGTCCCTTGTCGACAAGCTCTGGCTAACTAGATAGTTGCAACGAAAGCACCTCGGTGGCATTTAATAATGGCTTATATGAGAAATTTCATAATCAACATTAAAAGAAGATCAGGTGTGCGGGATACTAACACCTCTCGCCATGTGCCCAAAAATTAAATTTGAACATAATAGGTGAAAAATCATGGTAACACTGCTTTAATTATACACGTGCATTAAGAACATATATATGTCTAAGTTCAGATATGAACAATGCATCTCAAGGTATTGAGATCATTAATGATCTATCATTATTACAAAGTGGTTTGTTTCAAAGACTGATTATGCTGTTTGGAGGCACAAACGTCTATGACCAGCTCTTTTCTGCAACTAACATTAACAAATCTGGGCTCCAAGTTATACTTACTTGGAACAGAGTATTCACACTTGAACTCAATACTAAATGTTGCTGTAGTTCACTCATTTGTTCCATACTTTAATGCAATATCCGGGCTGTAGTGGATATGTGGGCCTGCGGGCCGCTCGAAGCAACAACCTGTTAGACCAAGTTATCCCAAGTAAAGCCTGGCCTCAGGCCGGGCTCAGGCCGTGTTACTTGCAACTTTTGGTTCCGAGGAGCTGAATCTTAAAACAACAATAGCGTCCAGTTCTCTTCCCTCCATCGAGGCCTGGCAGCCTTCCCTCACTCGCCACGTGTCCCGGGTTCTCTCGCTGACTTGCCTTTGCTGTTGAGAAATAAATCATGTAATTTTGGTAAAATGCAAGCAGGAAGGACTTTAACTGAGTGCTTCACACACTTCTGTGATGTGAGGCGGGGCGGGTGGGTGATGGAAGGTGGGGGAGTGCTTGGAGGGTGAGGGGTGGAGGTGGTGGGGGGTATGTTACCTGTCAGTTGTGCGCTGAGCTGTCAAGGAGGGGAGTGAAGCTGTCAAGAACAGGATGGGTGGCTGGAGGAAGTTGTCAGGTGGAGGTGAATGCCCCTGACCACCTGGGACACACTACTGACTGGACCCACGCCCCTGACCACCTGGGACACACACTACTGACTGGACCCACGGCCCTGACCACCTGGGACACACACACTACTGACTGGACCCACGCCCCTGACCACCTGGGACACACACTACTGACTGGACCCACGCCCTGACCACCTGGGACACACACTACTGACTGGACCCACGCCCCTGACCACCTGGGACACACACTACTGACTGGACCCACGGCCCTGACCACCTGGGACACACTACTGACTGGACCCACGCCCCTGACCACCTGGGACACACACTACTGACTGGACCCACGGCCCTGACCACCTGGGACACACTACTGACTGGACCCACGGGCCCTGACCACCTGGGACACACTACTGACTGGACCCACGGCCCTGACCACCTGGGACACACACTACTGACTGGACCCACGCCCCTGACCACCTGGGACACACACTACTGACTGGACCCACGGCCCTGACCACCTGGGACACACTACTGACTGGACCCACGCCCCTGACCACCTGGACACACTACTGACTGGACCCACGCCCCTGACCACCTGGGACACACTACTGACAGGACCCACGGCCCTGACCACCTGGGACACACAGGTGACTACCGGGCCCGGACACACAGGTGACTACCACCACCTGGACCCACAGGTGACCACCTGGGACACACACTACTGACTGGACCCACGCCCCTGACCACCTGGGACACACACTACTGACTGGACCCACGCCCCTGACCACCTGGGACACACTACTGACTGGACCCGGACCCCTGACCACCTGGGACACACTACTGACTGGACCCACGCCCCTGACCACCTGGGACACACACTACTGACTGGACCCACGCCCCTGACCACCTGGGACACACACTACTGACTACCCACGCCCCTGACCACCTGGACACACACTACTGACTGGACCCACGGCCCTGACCACCTGGGACACACACTACTGACTGGACCCACGCCCCTGACCACCTGGGACACACACTACTGACTGGACCCACGCCCCTGACCACCTGGGACACACTACTGACTGGACCCACGGCCCTGACCACCTGGGACACACTACTGACTGGACCCACGCCCCTGACCACCTGGGACACACACTGACTGACCGGACACACCACCGGCCCTGACCACCTGGGACACACACTACTGACTGGACCCACGGCCCTGACCACCTGGGACACACTACTGACTGGACCCACGCCCCTGACCACCTGGACACACTACTGACTGGACCCACGCCCCTGACCACCTGGGACACACAGGTGACACCGGGCCCCTGACCACCTGGACACACTGTGACCCACGCCCCTGACCACCTGGACACACACTACTGACTGGACCCACGCCCCTGACCACCTGGGACACACACTACTGACTGGACCCACGCCCCTGACCACCTGGGACACACACTACTGACTGGACCCACGCCCCTGACCACCTGGGACACACACTACTGACTGGACCCACGCCCCTGACCACCTGGACACACACTACTGACTGGACCACGCCCCTGACCACCTGGGACACACTACTGACTGGACCCACGCCCCTGACCACCTGGGACACACACTACTGACTGGACCCACGCCCTGACCACCTGGGACACACTACTGACTGGACCCACGTCCCTGACCACCTGGGACACACACTACTGACTGGACCCACGCCCCTGACCACCTGGGACACACACTACTGACTGGACCCACGGCCCTGACCACCTGGGACACACACTACTGACTGGACCCACGCCCTGACCACCTGGGACACACACTACTGACTGGACCCACGCCCTGACCACCTGGGACACACACTACTGACTGGACCCACGCCCCTGACCACCTGGACACACACTACTGACGGACCCACGCCCCTGACCACCTGGACACACCTACTGACTGGACCCACGCCCCTGACCACCTGGACACACACTACTGACTGGACCCACGCCCTGACCACCTGGGACACACACTACTGACTGGACCCACGCCCCTGACCACCTGGGACACACTACTGACACAGGGACCCACGCCCCTGACCACCTGGGACACACTACTGACTGGACCCACGCCCCTGACCACCTGGGACACACTACTGACTGGACCCACGCCCCTGACCACCTGGGACACACTACTGACTGGACCCACGCCCCTGACCACCTGGGACACACACTACTGACTGGACCCACGCCCCTGACCACCTGGGACACACACTACTGACTACCGGGCCCTGACCACCGCCCCTGACCACCTGGGACACACTACTGACTGGACCCACGCCCCTGACCACCTGGGACACACACTACTGACTGGACCCACGCCCCTGACCACCTGGGACACACTACTGACTGGACCCACGGCCCTGACCACCTGGGACACACACTACTGACTGGACCCACGCCCCTGACCACCTGGGACACACTACTGACTGGACCCACGGCCCTGACCACCTGGGACACACTACTGACTGGACCCACGGCCCTGACCACCTGGGACACACTACTGACTGGACCCACGCCCCTGACCACCTGGGACACACAACAGGTGACTACCGGGCCCCTGGACACACAGGTGACTACCGGGCCCCTGGACACACAGGTGACTACCGGGCCCCTGGACACACAGGTGACTACCGGGCCCTGGACACACAGGTGACTACCGGGCCCCTGGACACACAGGTGACTACCGGGCCCTGACCACCTCGACACACAGGGGACTACCGGGCCCCTGGACACACAGGTGACTACCGGGCCACTTACACTCACAGGTTGAACATACTGCACCATTTCCGCGTGGGGCTGCGCCTTTCTTAATTATATTTACGAGTCGGTGAGAGGTAACTCCGGCCGCTGCTAATGGTGTATAAAGTCGTGTTTTAGTGTTTGGTGGACGGCCGGTCGTTGAGGCTCCTGGTGTCTGCTGATGCGCCTCTGTTGCTAGGGGAGGGGGGGGGGTTCCTGCTAATTGGTCCCCCCCCCCCTTAAACTATCCACTGCGTTTGTTTGGACAGGAATAGACGTGGGATCGTTGGATTGTTTTGTGAGTAGGTTAGGCATATGTTCACCCAAACTCGTTCATATATAAGTAGGAGTTGCCTGGTATGGACCAATGCTCTATTTTCCTACTATGTGTTAACTTTATTATTTAAACTCTATAAATATCTTAACAATTCGACCATATATTTCGATTGGGCAGCAGAAAATAACATGATGCTTAACAGTGATAAATTTCAGGTACTCAGGTACGGCAAAAATGAGGATCTGAAACATAATACAGGGTACAAAACACAATCGAATCTTCCCATAGTAGAAAAACAGCATGTCAAGGATTTGGGAATAATGATGTCCGACGATCTAACGTTTAGGGAGCATAACCAAGCAAATATTGCGTCAGCCAGAAAAATGATCGGATGGATTACGAGAACTTTCAAATCCAGGGATCCCATCACAATGGTTGTACTCTTCAAGTCACTTGTGTTGTCCCGTCTCGAGTACTGCTCAGTACTCACTTTCCCCTTTAGAGCAGGAGAGATTGCTGAAATAGAGGGAATACAGAGAACATATACGGCACGCGTAGACGAGATAAAACACCTAAATTATTGGGATCGTCTCAAAGCACTCCAAATGTACTTTCTAGAAAGGAGACGAGAGAGATACCAAATAATATACACATGGAAAATACTGGAGTGCCAGGTCCCAAATCTACACAGTAAAATAACAACGTACTGGAGTGAACGATATGGAAGAAAATGCAAGATTGAACCAGTGAAGAGCAGAGGTGCCATAGGCACAATCAGAGAGCACTGTATAAACATCAGAGGTCCGCGGTTGTTCAACGTCCTCCCAGCGACCATAAGAAATATTGCCTGAAAAACCGTGGACATCAAGATAAAACTGGACTGTTTTCTAAGAGAAGTTCCGGATCAGCCGGGCTGTGGTGGGTATGTGGGCCTGCGGGCCGCTCCAAGCAACAGCCTGGTGGACCAGACTCTCACGAGTCGAGCCTGGCCTCGGACCGGGCTTGGGGAGTAGAAGAACTCCCAGAACCCCATCAAGCAGGTATCAAGCAGGTATAAGAAATGTAAGAATGATAGAAAATATATTTTATTCAAGCGTGTGGAGCCTGTTAAAAAACTGGTCAGTATTTCCATTTGCAGCAATAACGCCATGGTCACATCTGTCGAACGCTTTTGCGACAGCTGTGTATAATACATCAGCGTTTTGCTCGTCTTCCATGACATTTAGGGCCATGTCAGATTAGTGCAGCAATTGTGAGAAGTAAGAGCACCCTGTCCTGAACCCGTGTTAACCAGGGTTATGTTGATGCTGTGATGCGACATACAGGCGGTCTGTGGTGGGTATGTGGGCCTGCGGGGCCGCTCCAAGCAACAGCCTGGTGGACCAAACTCTCACAAGTCAAGCCTGGCCCCGGGCCGGGCTTGGGGAGTAGAAGAACTCCCAGTACCCCATCAACCAGGTATCCCATGTGTTTTGTAATCTTTCTTCTTAGCACTCTTTCAGAGATTTGTGTGATGTTAGTTTATCAGTCTATAATTCATTACATCCGTTTTACTGCATCCTTCGTGGAATGGCGGGATCTCCGCTGTTTTAAGTGTAGCAGGGAGATAACAACAGTGTTATTTTTTTAAGATTGTGATGACTGTAAAGTGTGAGGAATGAGGGCCTGGTGTAGAGTGCCTGGGCATGCTGTCTATAGCTACTACAAGGTCCAGTGGGGTCTGGGGGACATGTGATATATGCTTCAATGTTGGGATCTCATTCATACAGTACTCGTTTGCTAGATTGCCTATTTGCAACGAAATGATGTAGTAACCATAATGCAAAATAACTTTTAAAAACAAATGTAGCAAGTCGTTTCAATAATCTTTTTCAAATATAACTGGCTGACCTGCTTGATACCTGGATTATAACTGGCTGACCCTCGGCGTTGATCAAGAGAGGAGGTTTTAATATTCCTCAAAACCTGTGTCTGATCACCCGGACTGCGAGCTGCAAGCATCAACAGTCTGCCTGGTCATAGACCACACCCACCTGCTCAGTTACTTATAAAGGAGACTGACAGTACCTGCCCTCGCCTCCTTCCCCTGCCTGTTTCTCCTTATTTGTAACTATATATATATATATATATATATATATATATATATATATATATATATATATATATATATATATATATATATATATATATATATATATATATAATTATGACAATATTAATAAGCTTGATATTAGTCAGTAATTGTGAATGTGAGCGGCATTATCTCCAGCCCGTCCTCTCAAGCATTCACTACGTCACTAAACTCATGTACTAAATCGCCAGAGCCTAACGTAACCCGTGAATATAAAACGGGACATACGCCAGTTTTACGAGCCGGTATGATTCCTATTCGTTTGCCTTGTTCGGGTTGAATGTAGACACAGTAGTCGCTTCTGTATATATTTATTGAGTGAGGCAAACAGGTGTATAACTGGCCAGCCGAGGTCCACCTACTCTGGGTCTGTGAGGATAACTGAGGCTGCTGGGAGCATGCTTGATGCTCCTCTGTCTGGCATGACGTCAGAGGCCTACTTGCCTGTGATTGGTTACATTTCAACTGACAGAATTTGAGTATAACACCGCTCGGACACGCTACCAAGTCGACGTCCCTTGTCGACAAGCTCTGGCTAGCTATATAGTTACAATGATACTGAAAGGACCTCGGTGGCATACAATAATGGCTTACATGTGAAATTTGCATAATAAAACATTGAAAGAAGATCAGGTGTGCGTAATACAAACAACTCGGCATATATGCACCAAAAAAAAAAATTCATCATAATAGGTGAAAATCATGGTAACAATGCTTTGATTAAATCAGAGTATTAAGAACATGTGTATGTCTACTGATCAGATATGAACAATACAACCCAAGGTATTGCCTAAACAAAATTATTAACATGTGTCAATGGCATGTGCTTGAAAACCATACAAAATTAAACAATTATTACATTAATAGAACAAAGTTCTGACCTAACAACCACAATTGAATTTCAAGATAGATAATGATTTTTTTTTTTTTTTTTCTCTCTTTTTTTTCTGAAAAATACAATATATTTACAAGACCAATGTACAATATATATAATGTGCAATATATTTACAAGCATATACAAGACCTGGATCAAGAAGACTAACATCTGCGTGATAGCAGTCAGGATTCACTGGCCTCAATGTGGTTGCTAGAACAATAATAACTCTTATGACAAGCACTGTAAAAATACAAATGGTAGTAGACTTAACAATGGCATCTAATTTATAACAAAATAAAGTTGAGAAAAACTATACATTATATATAATGGTAATAATAAGACACATGTGGTAGAAATACTGCAAATGAGTTTTTTTTTTTTTTCAAAACAAACAGAATAACTGCAGAGTGCATTCAATTATAAATTCTGCGGATATCTACACCTAGCTCATCCAGAGCACTATACAACTCTGGCTCTGACTGAAGGTCCGGAACAGATGAAACTTCATGCGACAAACTATCATCTTGAGAGATATCCTCGTTAACATCTAGCCAATGGACATGTGGTGAGTGCACGGTTGAAACGAGAGGTCTAGATCTAAGATTATAATTGCTAGTATGGGGTTGCTGAACATCCAGTGGTCTGTCAACCACAGAAGGTGGTGTCCGAGTAGGAGTATCTGTCTGGGTAAGTTCATTGTCATCTTCCTCATCAGTCTCGTCAACAGTCATTTTAGCTAACTTCATGTGGTCTAAATGCTCATTTATATACTCTCCTGTTAACAAGTTCTTAAGTCTGTATTTGTTACCTTTAATAAGCTCGATTACCTTATATGGACCCAAAAATTTCTTAGTTAACTTGTACATAGGACCAGACCTGTGTTGGTTAAGTATCATTACTACAGATCCAATAGTTATTTTACTGGGTTTAGCTCGTGCATTCCTTGCTAGAGTGAACTCGGCTGTTGCTTTGGACAGTTGTTCTCGTATTTTCTTGAATACTAATTGCATTTGTCTACGCTTCACTTGAACAAAATCATCTACGTTATATAAGGGAGTAGGAGGTACGTTAATCAATTCATTAGGGAGGATCTTATCTGTACCATAAAGAATAGCGTGAGGTGTGTCACCAGTAGAAACATTAATTGAAGAATTTATAGCACACTGAATTAAGGGTATAAAATCATCCCAATTGTTGTTATCAAAATTCAACGTGACTCTCAAGGCATCTAACACTTTCCTGTTAGTACGTTCAGCTAGTCCATTACTTGCCGGATGATAAGGCATGATGCTACATTTTTTGATGTTATATAAATCACACAAGCTAGTTAGAATACTATTACTGAATTCCGGACCATTATCTGAAAGGATTACTTTAGGCATACTATATCTACAAATTATTTGGTCATGGAATGCGCTGGCTATGGTTTCTGCTGTTTTGTTCGGGATAGGAACTAGTTCGCAAAACCGTGAAAAATTATCGACCATTACAAGCAAATGTTTGTTCCCTTTCTCTGTTTCCGCAAAATTTGTCAATAAATCCATCGATATTCGTTCCCAAGGAGCTTTAGTTGCTGGGTACACCTGAATTGGATTAGGTCCTGAAACATGTCCCTTGTGCTGTAAACAAGTTAAACATCTGTCAACATAATGAGCAATCTCCTTAGCCATTTTTGGCCAAAAATATTTCAATCGACCTTGTTGGAGTGTACGATCCTTTCCTGGATGTGCACTTGCAGGAGCATCATGGATAATTTTTAACACAGTTGGTACCAAGACAGCTGGAACAACTAACTGACAACATTTCCTCGGGGCTGTCCCTAGCTTTACTACTCTACACAGTAAATTGTCCAACATAACTAGTTCTTTCAATGGTACTGGCGGTTTATGAATCGGGCGAGTGTCTTGCTTAGTCAAAAATTTAATGACGGGTGCCCATATGGGGTCTTGTCTTTGTTCCGTTTCTACTACTGTAGCATCTAATGCTGGGTAATTTAACTGAATCGCAGCTACGTGTCGAGAAAACGCATCGGCTACAACATTTTGCTTTCCTGGAATATATCCAAATGTGGGATTGAATTCTTGAATTGTGAGCAAATATCTAGCAAACTTTCCAACTGGATTCTTATTTTTGAACAAGGGAATTAATGGTTGGTGATCTGTAAGAACATGAACTGGGTAATTATAAATTGTATCCTTGAAATGTTTAAGTGCCCAAACAACTGCCAAGGCTTCTCGTTCTGTTGCACTATAATTTTTCTCTTCTTTGGATAATGTGCGGCTAGCATAAGCTATTGCGTGATCTCTGTGACCTTCTGTTTGAAGTAATGCAGCACCTAGACCTATGTCACTAGCATCTGTAACCAACGTAAAAGGTTTAGAAAAATCTGGATACCTAAGGACAGGTGACGAAATCAAGGCTGCTTTGAGTTTTTTGAATGACTGATCCTGGGCCTCTCCCCAAACAAAGGGTTCATCTTTTCTTTGCAACTTGTAAAGCGGAGCGGCTATAATAGAGAATCCAGCAATAAATGAACGATAAAATCCTACAAGACCTGTGAACTGTCTTACGGCTTCTGCGGTACGAGGTGTTGGAAAATCACGGGCAGCAATAATTTTTGATTCATTCAATGTAATACCTGAAGGTGTAACTGTATGACCTAGGAAATTAATCTTTTGCTTTAAAAATGAACATTTTGCAAGCTTTATTTTTAAATTAGCTTCAGCGAGCTTTGCAAGTACTTTCTCAAGGTTCTGGAAATGAGTCTGAACATCTTGCGACATGATTATGAGATCATCAAGGTAAACTAGAAGCGTACTTCCTATCAATCTACGAAATAGATTTGTCATGAGCCGTGAAAAGGTTATTGGACTACTACGCAAACCAAACGGCATTCTTTTGAAATGAAAATGACCATTGGGAGTACTAAAGGCTGTCAATTGTTTACTTTCCTCATCAAGGGGGATTTGCCAGAATCCCTGCAACAAATCTAACGTTGAGAATACTTTGTTTCGACCAATACTTTGCAACAAATCATTTAGAACTGGAAGTGGGAAACGATCAGGTATTGTTACTCTGTTAAGCTTGCGATAATCGATTACAGGTCTCCAAGTCCCATCTCGCTTTGGTACAAGAATCAATGGAGCGTTCCATGGCGAATTACTCGATTCAATTACATCACTCTGTAACATTTCTTCTACAAGTCTATCTGCTTCTGCTCTCTGAGAATGGGGAAGACGGTAAGCTGGTACATAAATAGGCGTAGTTCCTTGTTCAAGGGGAATTTTATGTGTAATGAGAGGAGTGAGACCTAATTTTTCTCCTGGTAGAGCAACAACAGCTCTATTCCTGTTCAAAATTTCCAAAAGCTGAGCCACAGAGTCAGGAAAATCAGTAGGACTGAGGTGTTGCGCTTGCACCTCTGGCTGAGATCCCTGTTCTCCTGGTGTGAGTGTACAAACAGTATGATCCATGGAGACATCATCCACAACTCGCACCGGTAACGAGTAATGGGCAAAATCTACAACATGGGTACCAGACTGGAGATGGATATCGGCATTACTTGTGTTCGCGATAAAAAGTGAGACAGTACCATCCTGCACTGTGTGCCAGGAGGGTTCAACAAATGTACCATTCACTTTACATGTTTCACTTTCCGCAATCACATCCGACAACTCAGGCACTCCCTGAACCTTAACTCTTATTCTGGTGAGAGAATGAGGGTGTAGCACAGTGTCAGTAGCCGTGGAACCACTGACTTCAGAGATGGAAGCTGCCAGGCGAGCGAGACAACGAGAATCCGTTAGGGCGTCCCCTTCCAGAAAGTCCCGATACTCATTCTCCTTAACAACTGCACAACTACTATGCTTCAATCGAGTGCCTGTTTTCTCGGGTATGCTACCACGACAATGATCTGACAAACCTACGCTAGCAAGGCGGGTGTCAACAAAATTAACATAATCTGATTGAAGGTTGAACTCGTGGCCCTGTCGATACATGCTACACAAGGGTATGACATGGTCTTTGATACTTATGTTCCAACGATGGGGAAACAATGCAATATTTTCATCAATCATGGTGTACAGACCTAAGAGAATGTCTCCAGGAAAATGAATAATGTCAACAACTAAACATGTTATAGACAATGTGACATCATTGAACTTGAGTGGGAGGTCAATTTCACCCTGAACTTTTACTTTATTTCCTGAAATACCACTTAGAAAAGGTATGTGTGACTGTTTTAAAATAGTAGGGTGCTTACTTTCAATGTCTCTAAGAGCTGAGGGCTTGACAATATTAATTTTTGCACCTGAGTCAAGAAAAACTTTTAAAACTCTACCATGTACAATGGCTGATACAAGGGGACCATCACTTGAGACTGGACAAGTTACTATTTTTGACTTATGTTGTCTGGGATATCTGCGTCTTGTTTGTGTCAAATTTACTGTGGATCCGTCAACATCTACAACTGGTCTAGAGTCAGTGTCCTCCTCTGTCAAGTGTCCAAATCTATTTTGGGTAGCTACTGAATACACAGGGAGGGCACTAGGATTGGCTAGCTTGAATTGGTTAGCGGATGGCCTTGGGGGTTTCCCGACGACATGGAGTGAACATTCTGAGCTCCAGCATTCTGTGACTGAGCATTATAATTTGAAGTTGCATTATAGCTGGGCTGGGAGTTGTAATTACGAGAGTTCTGATAATGTCTTGGACGCTGTGAGCCTCGCCAAGACTGACCATGGGAGTTACGAGGTGGAGATGTCCTTTGCCTAGCTCTACAATCCGCAGTGTGGTGACCAACTTGTTTATGGTACGTGCAATATGGAAGCCTAGAATGATTAGATTGATGAGGGGGCCGAGAGAATTGTCTAGGAGGTGATGATCTAGGGGCGGACCAACAGTCCCTTGCAAGGTGGTTACTCTTACCACAATGCCAACATGAGGGAGTGGATGGTTGTGGACTATGGCGTTTCGGCATTTTATGAGGCGGCGAATTTGACTGGGGGCTACGAGCATGGGTACGCTTCTGCGACCAAGAGTTTTGAGAATTTGTGGGAGGATGCTGAGAACTTGTAACTACATTTACAGCATCAGAGGGTGGCAACAGTTGAGCACTTCGGGGAGCTAGTTTATCGGCGGCATTGTTAATAGCCTCAAACACTTCACCAATTTCATGTTTAACACCAAAATTTTGTTGCTCAACGATTGGTTTTGTATGCTCGGGGGCAAAATGCATTAAAGTACCAAATGCTATCATTTTGGCCATAGCCTCAGGGGACAGATTATTGTCTTTATCTAACCAAGTTGAATTATTCATAGCAGAAACTAAGGCATACAGATACTGATCGAGACGGCTAGTAAACGCATTAAACGATTCACCAGGCTGCATGGTGGCATTGGCAATTTTCTTGACTAACCTATATGGGTCAAGGTCTCCTTTATTAACAAAGCGACGGCGAAAGAAATCCTTAAATTCAGGCCAAGACTGGAGGCTAACAATGGCTTTCTCATCAACAACAAAACGTGCATCACCTTTGGTTGTGTCCACAGCTGACCGTGCAATTGCTAAGTATTCGGCATCAGTAGGCTTAGAAAAACGTGCAACAGTTTTCGCTTCAACCTTACTAAACCATGACTCTAATAAGCGGGATTCCCCAGCAAAAAGAGGAATAGCCATTTCCTGAGCTGATCTCTGGCCATTGGGACAAGCAACTGTTCCCATTGATTCTGAAGGGGTTTCAACAGTGGTAGGCATTGTCACAGCCGTGGAAGTAATATTTGAACGCAGATTATAATTAAGTGCACCTGGCATCAGAAATAGTATACACAAAAATAAACACAAAAAAATATCAACTTGGCTAAAGTAAAAATGGCAGAAATAAAATTATTAAATTGGGCTAGGCAAGAAAATAATCAAGAACAAGCAATTGTAAACTAAATTTAGCAATCTTTCATTAAAAAAATGACTGGAATTAGATGTATGTAAATTAATTAAACCAGACTAAGCACAGCAATTTAGAATAAAAACTGGGAAATGCAATTGCAAAATTTCATTAAAAAGATTCAACACAACAAGTGGCAATGCAAGAAATATGGATGTAGCACATAAACTGGACACAGGAATGTATATAACTCCTATGGTAAAAGTTTAAAATAAAATGCTTAAAGGATAAATTTCAAGTTAGGTCTGGAGAAATTAAAAAAAATTATATTGCACAAATCCTTAACTGCTACTAAAACAAGGATTTCTTAATTCACTGGAATTTGAATTTACCAATAACACTCTAGGAGAACAATTAAAATTCAATGAAATTACTGTAAGAAGCAGGAATGTTGAAATCACACAGGAAAACTGTGGGGAGTGCAGTACTGAACCAGCTCCAATATTTAACAAGTCACTGAATGGTTAATTCACAGGATATTATGGGAATTATTACATAAGTCACTTTTTAACACTTGGCACGTTGTTCTCAACTAGCAATTACTTATCTCAGGGTTGTAATTTATGAGGATCACCAGTAGCCAAAGTAGGAGAAGCGTCGTGAAGATCTGAAGAGGCCCATGTGAGGCGTGTTTACAAACTGGATGCGACGGCAGCGCTCCTGGCGGCGGTGGCGCGAGACTCAGGGACCCCACACTGTTCACGCTAGAAGCACGAAGATAAATTCTGACGACGACAATATTGCGACGATGGAATAACCAGTTGATACTTGCGACGATGGCTGACGACGATTGCAGTAGCTTGCACCCTCACGAAGCTTGATACTGTCAGCTTGGGTGGCGGTGGTGGTGGTGGTGGGTGTAATAGGTGGTTCCCACGTGGTGGCGCGAGGTTCAAAAATGGCTGGCGCGGGAAGCTTCCTTCCTCCTCACTGATGAGTGAGCGTTCTCACAGGAAAATATTGACCCTTACTTCTAAAACGTTAGCCTGGAGTAGTGGTTGATGGCAGGACCCCGGTCTGGCACAATATTTGATGCGTGGGTGGCAGGATGGCGGCTTATGGCGGTGGCGGTGGCGGCGGTTTTGGCTGGAACACGAGGCGATGCTGGGTACTGGAACTTTTGCTTCCAGAAAAAAATTTCTGGATCCCACTGCTGCTACCAGTATTCGTTTGCCTTGTTCGGGTTGAATGTAGACACAGTAGTCGCTTCTGTATATATTTATTGAGTGAGGCAAACAGGTGTATAACTGGCCAGCCGAGGTCCACCTACTCTGGGTCTGTGAGGATAACTGAGGCTGCTGGGAGCATGCTTGATGCTCCTCTGTCTGGCATGACGTCAGAGGCCTACTTGCCTGTGATTGGTTACATTTCAACTGACAGAATTTGAGTATAACATTCCCCGTACAGCAGTTTTTGGCCCTGGAGGATTGATATGTCAACATGCGATATCGTATTCGAGAGGACGGGATGTACGAGGTGTTGTGTTTGTGCGATATCGTAAAACCTAAGATCTTAGGGCTGTGTTTGGGCGATATCGTGAAACCAAAGACCTTAGGGCTGTGTTTGGGCGATATCGTGAAACCTAAGATGCGTGGAGGCACCAGCGGACCGGATAAGATATCCATCTGGGCGGGTTGGATATACAGCTGGATGTGATGGTGGATTAATGGTTGATGGTGGGCGTGGTGGCGACGCGGTGGGAGGCGTGGGAGGAGGGCGTGTTGATACAGGTGCCGTGGGAGGGAGAGCAGGGTGTTTAAGAAGTGCAGAAGAGGAGGGGGGGGAGGGGTTACATTTGGCACGGAAGAGTGACGGTAGTTGTCAATCCTCTGTCGTGTAATAAGACAGAGGAGTGAATGACAGGCTTTGATTTGACGGGCGGGGGGAGGGGGTACATCAAAGGGGTTGACTCGCCAGGGGAAGAGGGGGGAAGGGGGTGTGGATGACATCTTGGCAAGATAGAGGTGTGGATTGCATGCCTTTGCATGACAAGGGCTGGTGCGATAAGCAGTGGAAGACGAGATACGACAGAGGGTGGATGGTGGATGACAGAGATAGTGAAGCCAGGTAGGTGGATGATAAAGACTGTGAGGACAGAGGGCCCTGGGTAAATAACGGAAGCTAGACAAAATAATCACAATGGGTGTCCCAGCGTCCCCAGCGGAGGGAAGGAAGCCGCAATGAACGAGAGATACAGAGACGAAGCGATGACCAAAGGATTGAACTGGTGACAGCTGGAGACAGAAAATAAAATGGTGTGTTGGCAGGCGAGTCAGAGGATGATGATGATGATGGTGAGGATGGTGAGTGTCGTCTCACCTTCATCAAACTCTCATTAAGGCGCGGCTATTTTCGTCCAGGTAGTAGGGTGGTGGTGCGAGGTTGTTGCTTGTCTGGCTATACACTAGGCTGGGACATGCTCCTGGTATGCCCCCAGGTATGCTCTAGGTATGCCCCCAGGTATGCCCCAGGTATGCCTCCAAGTATGCCTCCAGGTACGCCCCCAGGTATGCCCCCAAGTATGCCCCCAGGTATGCTCCAGGTATGCCCCAGGTATGCCTCCAGGTATGCTCCCAAGTATGCCCCCAGGTATGCTCCAGGTACGCCTCCAGGTATGCCCCCAGGTATGCTCCAGGTATGCCCCCAGGTATGCCCCAGGAACGAAGGTGTTCGTATTGGTGCCGAGGTAAAAAGAGAGGGGGGGGGGAGTCTGTGAGAAAAGTTCCATTTCAGATTAATGGCATTTGATTGAAGATTAAGCCACCCCAATAGGTGGCACGGGCATGAATAGCCCGTGATAATGGCATTTAGGGGGTATCTGATGTTAAGTAGTGGCCAGGAGGGCCTCGTAGCCTGGTGGATAGCGCGCAGGACTCGTAATTCTGTGGCGCGGGTTCGATTCCCGCACGAGGCGGAAACAAATGGGCAAAGTTTCTTTCACCCTGAATGCCCCTGTTACCTAGCAGTAAATAGGTACCTGGGAGTTAGTCAGCTGTCACGGGCTGCTTCCTGGGGGTGGAGGCCTGGTCAAGGACCGGGCCGCGGGGACACTAAAGCCCCGAAATCATCTCAAGATAACCTCAAGAAAGACCCCAAGTACCACAAATGAGAGATACTAGAAGCCTGGGTGGTTGAGTCCAGATTGTGGGTTCGATCCCATCGTATAACCTCAGTGTTTTCTCGGTTAAACATGAATTCTGTTGTATTATCCTATGTAATATACCTTTTTTTTTTTTTAATGCGCCGCACTTATACTTGCTGGTGGACCTCGAGCCAGATTCACGAAGTAGTTACGCAAGCACTTACGAACGTGTACATCTTTCCTCAATCTTTGACAGCTTTGGTTACATTTATTAAACAGTTTACGAGCATGAAAACTTGCCAATCAACTGTTGTTATTGTTATAAACAGCCTCCTGGTGCTTCGGAGCTCATTAACTGTTTAATAATTGTAAACAAAGCTGACAAATGTACAGGTGCTTAAATGCTTGGGTACCTGTTTCGTGAATCTGGCCCCACGTCTCCAGGAGGTGCACTTCCACTATAAGATTAGGGATAACATAGACGCGATAAAGCACCTAAATTATTGGGACCGTCTCAAAGCTCTCCAAATGTACTCACTAGAAAGGAAACGAGAGAGATATTAAATAATATACAAAGGAAAATACTGGAGGGCCAGGTCCCAAATCTACACAGTAAATTAACAACGTACTGGAGTGAACGATATGGAAGAAAATGCAGAATAGAACCAGTGAAGAGCAGAGGTGCCATAGGCATAATCAGAGAACACTGTATAAATGTCAGAGGTCCGCGGTTGTTCAACGTCCTCCCAGCGACTATAAGAAATATTGCCGGAACAACCGTGGACATCTTCAAGAGAAAACTAGATAGTTTTCTTCAAGAAGTGCCGGACTAACCGGGTTGTGGTGGGTATGTGGACCTACGGGCCGCTCCAAGCTACAGCCTGATGGACCAAACTCTCACAAGTCATGCTTGGCTTGGGGCCGGGCTTGGGGAGTAGAAGAACTCCCAGAATCCCATCAAGCAGGTTTCAAACAGGGAAGTGCCGGAACAATGATTGAAGATTGTCTTCAGGAATTACATATGTTCATCCAGGAAGTGTTGGATCAGTGAGCCGGGTTTAAGAGCCGAGAAAAGTTTGTATGTTTACAACGTCGCTACTCTTTAAAATAAACCTCACCTAGCTTAACCAAACCCAACTCAACCCAACCTAACCTATCCTCACCAAGCTTAACCCAACCCAACCTAACCCATCCTCACCTAGCTTAACCCCCAATCCAACCAACCCAACTCATCCTAACCCAACCCAACCTATCGAAAATAGGAGATTGATTGATAAATATTAAGCCTCTCAAGAAGTGGCACGGGCATGAATAGCCCGTAGTAAATAAGAGATATAATGTTGTTTAATATATACGGCGTGCAGAAGGTACGTGATGCCACTGTGACATCATAGTTTGAATGCCGGCAGAGGTTGTGGATCCTTCAGGGATCAATAGGGTTGTGGTGGCTAGCTATGTGGGCCGCGGGGTTGTAAAAACCTTATCCATCAAATCATCACTAGAAATGTCTGCGAGACAATAACTCGGCACAGGTAAATCACAGGTATCCTTGCTTTCTCGAACCCAACAACTTTTCTTCAGTTTACAAACCTACCCTCCGCCCTCCCTCATTTGACCTTCCCCCCCCCCTCTTCCAGGGGTGAGCAGGGAGTATTTCCTGGCGTTATCTGCCAGCCATTAAGATAACGAGTGAATGCCGACTCTCGTAAACGAGGAGTTAAGATAATAAGCGCGACAATTGTGACGTGAACGGCCAGGGATTAGAGATGATGCGTCGCGTCCCGTGCGTGGTGTGGCCAAGACTCATCCTGCGTCACTCTTCCTGTCACACTCTCTCTATTGTTACCCCTGTCACACTCTCTATTGTTACCCCTGTCACACTCTCTATTGTTACTCTTGTCATCCCGTCACCTTGCGGCTCTTGTCACCCCTGTCACACTCTATTGTTACCCCTGTTATCCCGTCACCTTGCGTCTCTTGTCACCCTGTCACACTGTCTCTTGTCACCCTGTCACACACTCTATTGTTACCCCTGTCATCCCGTCACCTTGCGTCTCTTGTCACCCTTTCACACTATTGTTACCCCTGTCATCCGTCACCTTGCGGCTCGTGTCACCCCCCTGTTCTCTGTGGTAGTTATACCTGCCGGTCTCTGAGAGTCATGTCTTGTCACTTGTCACACTCTTCTCACCCTGTCACTGGTCATCCTGCCGCTCTCTCGTCACCCTGCTCTCTATGCAGGGTGACGAGAGAGCGGACGAGAGAGGCACAGTGCAGATGATGTTATTACATGTGTATAAAAACTTAACTCTTAGCACCCTTGAAGCATGTTGATGTCTGTGATGTCAGCGTCTTACTGCCATCTTGGTGATTAGGTCATTTCAACTCTCCGCGAGAGTCCCAGGAAAGTCACCAGCATGCATGTTATGTGGCATATTTCAGGGCCTTGAGGGAGCATAGGGACCTATACACAGAAAGGTATACCCCTGTAAACCCTCCCCCCCCCCCCTGCTCGACTTGAATACACTAGGAGTATTTTTAGCTCTGGACTATATTCAGAACTAAGATGTACTTGCTGGTTGGTCAGTAAGCGTTTGTGGTGACCTTAATAACCCTTCAGTGGTTGATAGCCATTAAGCCCAACACCAAATTAAGGTCATGGGTTTATATAGTGTTGCAATGGCTAGCATAATAGACGTGGGATCGATGGATTGTTTCAAGTGTAGGTTTATATATATATATATATATATATATATATATATATATATATATATATATATATATATATATATATATATATATATATAAATAGCAGAGACACTGTGTCTTCCCATATTAACAGGGACTTGATGAAATTAACGTCTAAATGACCCCTCACTTGCTCTGGTGCTCTTGGGAGGTGTTGATCTTTGGGGGATTTAAATACTCCGAAATTACCATCTCTTTTAAGGGTCTGAGCGGTGGTGCAGAGGGTTAAGGCGTACCTGTTATGCCAGTTGCTGGAAGGCTTCTGTGCTGGCTAGGGTTCGAGTCTCCTGGTGGGAAAGTGTTCTAAAGTTATATATATATATATATATATATATATATATATATATATATATATATATATATATATATATATATATATATATATAAAATGAGGATCCACCACCATCATCTACGTCTAATATCACCTTACTTATATAATCTGTTGGCTACCACCCGCACCACCACTCAGCAATCACCAGTACCAAGTTACCATCACCTACAACCATTACCCCCCCCCCATCACCAACATCACCTAGCACCAAACCAGTACCATCCTACCATCACCAGCGGCGTCTTAGTAGCAGGACCACCACCACCACCACCCTACCACCATGATCACAACCAGTTCCACCCACACCATTCCCTCCCCCCCCCTGGCCATCCCTAAGTGGTAGTGCCGCCGCCCCTGGCCATCCCTTGGTGCCAGTGCCGCCGCCCCTGGCCCCCAGCTGCTCGATCATAGGTTTATTGCGCCATTAAATCGTATTATTAGATTTACGGCGTCCCTGTTTAATGGTCGCTCCTCGTGATATCACTTTCCGAGAAGCCTGCCCCCACACGGTTCTCTGGTGGCAGGGAGGGCGTGGGCGGCTGGTGCAGTGGTGGGGAGGGCGTGGGCGGCTGGTGCAGTGGTGGGGAGGGCGTGGGCGGCTGGTGCAGTGGTGGGGAGGGCGTGGGGGGCTGGTGCAGTGGTGGGGAGGGCGTGGGCGGCTGGTGCAGTGGTGGGGAGGGCGTGGGCGGCAGGTGCAGTGGTGGGGAGGGCGTGGGCGGCTGGTGCAGTGGTGGGGAGGGCGTGGGCGGCTGGTGCAGTGGTGGGGAGGGCGTGGGCGGCTGGTGCAGTGGTGGGGAGGGCGTGGGCGGCTGGTGCAGTGGTGGGGAGGGCGTGGGCGGCTGGTGCAGTGGAGGGGAGGGCGTGGGGGGCTGGTGCAGTGGTGGGGAGGGCGTGGGGGGCTGGTGCAGTGGTGGGGAGGGCGTGGGCGGCTGGTGCAGTGGTGGGGAGGGCGTGGGCGGCTGGTGCAGTGGTGGGGAGGGCGTGGGCGGCTGGTGCAGTGGTGGGGAGGGCGTGGGGGGCTGGTGCAGGGGTGGGGAGGGCGTGGGGGGCTGGTGCAGTGGTGGGGAGGGCGTGGGCGGCTGGTGCAGTGGAGGGGAGGGCGTGGGCGGCTGGTGCAGTGGCAGGGAGGGCGTGGGCGGCTGGTGCAGTGGCAGGGAGGGCGTGGGCGGCTGGTGCAGTGGTGGGGAGGGCGTGCAATTGCAATGTTTACCTTCTTGAATATAATTTATGTGTTAAGTTGCAAGCCAATGACAACGTAGCAGAGGTAGCAACTTTCGTTTGACTTACAGAGGATGTGCTCAATTTTAACTTTTGTTCCGAGGGGAGAGCTTATCCGGCATCATCACTCATCCTGTGAGTGAACACACCGCCTCAGGGGAAGAGTTGGGCAGCGTTACTCATCCTGTGAGTGAACACACCGCCTCAGGGGAAGAGTTGGGCAGCGTTACTCATCCTGTGAGTGAACACACCGCCTCAGGGGCAGAGTTGGGCAGCGTTACTCATCCTGTGAGTGAACACACCACCTCAGGGGAAGAGTTGGGCAGCGTTACTCATCCTGTGAGTGAACACACCGCCTCAGGGGCAGAGTTGGGCAGCGTTACTCATCCTGTGAGTGAACACACCACCTCAGGGGAAGAGTTGGGCAGCGTTACTCATCCTGTGAGTGAACACACCGCCTCAGGGGAAGAGTTGGGCAGCGTTACTCATCCTGTGAGTGAACACACCGCCATAGGGGCAGTATTGGGTTGTTCATCCTGTCACTTGTACCAGACGCAGATTCCCTTTGAGGGCCAGCCACAGATTCGTGACTCACGCTGGAATATCCCTGAATAAAAATTAAATAACAATCCTTGATTCATCTACAAACTTTACCTACCTCGCCTTGGATCCGAGGATCAACGTTCCTGCGGCCCGGTCTCTGACTAAGTCTACACTGATTTACCCCCAGACCATCTAATTGTTCTTGAACACCTCCTTACCCGCTAAGCTAAATTCTTCAAGGTGGCGTTGCATACATAATGTATAACTTTGAACAAAGCAAATTCGGATAATTGTGAACATATTGGAAGGAGCAGCCGTGGACGTAGTCGTTTCCAATATGTAATGGGCTTGTAACACCCCCCTCGTAATTGGGACAGGACCATGCTGGAGAATTTGTTCTCACTATAGCAACAATCTTACACTTGGATGTGTGGTGTGGGGTTAGATACTGGGTGGCGTGGGGGCGTGGGGGCGTGTGGGGCGGTGGGTGGCATGTGGGCGTGGACTGCTGTCACCGTGATTAAGAGAGTGATCTCTGCCCTCCCCCCCCCTCGCCCCAGGTCTAGCAACTCCCCCACCGGTACACACCATTAATGAATTTTGTTTACAATTTATCAAGCAGTGACTCGGTGACATGGCGGCGGGCGTGGGGCGGAGGGGTCGTGACCCACGCCCGCCGCCCTCAGCCCACGCCCAGTGCCCCCAGCCCACGCCCGCTGCCCCCAGCCCACGCCTCTTGCCCCCCAGCCCACGCCCGCTGCCCCCAGCCCACGCCCACCGGCTCAACCCACTGACGGAGTCCACACCACGCCAATAAAACCCTGCCGCCCTATCCCTCAGCCCACGTTCACCACCCACGCCCCCAGAACCACGCCTACATCGAGGCCTACAATCCCGCTGCCAACTCTGACACAGCTTCGCGACCAAATGAATGGTGGGACATGCATGGCGATGCATACCCTGCCTCCATCACCCTCCTAAGGTTACGGAGCGCCATTATCGACTGTGTCCCTGACATGGTCTGCAAGGGCTGTCCCTGGCTAGCGGTAAGCCAGGGGTCCTGCAAAGTTGGGCTAGGGTTAGAGTCAGAACCTAACCAGAGGCTAGTTGCCATCGGGCTAATATTATACGGCAGGGGTATCTAGGGGACATATAGTAAAGTATCTAGGGATATACGGCCATGTTATTTAGGGGACATACGGTACCGAGTCTGAAAGATATTCATTGCGAGGGTTAGGAACATGCCGAAGACGGGTCATGGACATGTCAGGGAAGGGCTAGAGGTAGCCCAGGGACATGCCGAGGGACTGCCAGGGGGTGGGCCAGAGACACACCGGGGTGGGGCCAAGATAGACACGGAAGAAGGATGACAAACCGTGGCCCCCTGGGCTGGTTTGGCCTCGACAGATAGATATTGGAGATAAAATGCCTTGAGTAGCAGGAGGCGAACGTCGGTATGGTGTGTAGACAGTATGGTGTGTGGACAGTATGGTGTGTGGACAGTATGGTGTGTGGTGTGTAGACAGTATGGTGTGTGGACAGTATGGTGTGTGGTGTGTAGACAGTATGGTGTGTGGACAGTATGGTGTGTGGTGTGTAGACAGTATGGTGTGTGGACAGTATGGTGTGTGGACAGTATGGTGTGTGGACAGTATGGTGTGTGGTGTGTAGACAGTATGGTGTGTGGTGTGTAGACAGTATGGTGTGTAGACAGTATGGTGTGTGGACAGTATGGTGTGTGGTGTGTAGACAGTATGGTGTGTAGACAGTATGGTGTGTGGTGTGTAGACAGTATGGTGTGTGGTGTGTAGACAGTATGGTGTGTAGACAGTATGGTGTGTGGTGTGTAGACAGTATGGTGTGTAGACAGTATGGTGTGTGGACAGTATGGTGTGTGGTGTGTAGACAGTATGGTGTGTAGACAGTATGGTGTGTGGACAGTATGGTGTGTGGTGTGTAGACAGTATGGTGTGTGGTGTGTAGACAGTATGGTGTGTGGACAGTATGGTGTGTGGTGTGTAGATAGTATGGTGTGTGGTGTGTAGACAGTATGGTGTGTGGACAGTGTTGTATGGACAGTATGGTGCGTAGTGTGGACAATATGGTGTGTGTAATGTGGACAGTATAGTGAGAGGAAGAATTCGTAATATATCAATTGTTGTGCTGTAATTTCAGGCATTTATGTAACTTAAAGTTTGAAAGGACTGGAGCTGAGAAATTCAGGAACTTGAAGAGAATGTTTCCTTAGTGACCGAGTGGTTATTGATGCATCTTATTATAGTATAGTGCATAGTGCACTCACACACCTCACTACAACACTGTCACGTCTTATACTGTCTCACCCTACACTGTCACGCCCTACACTGTCACGACCTGCACTGTCACGACCTGCACTGTCACGACCTGCACTGTCACGACCTACACTGTCACGACCTGCACTGTCACGACCTGCACTGTCACGACCTGCACTGTCACGACCTGCACTGTCACGACCTGCACTGTCACGACCTGCACTGTCACGCCCTACACTGTCACGACCTGCACTGTCACGACCTGCACTGTCACGACCTACACTGTCACGACCTGCACTGTCACGACCTGCACTGTCACGACCTACACTGTCACGCCCTACACTGTCACGACCTGCACTGTCACGACCTGCACTGTCACGACCTGCAGTGTCACGACCTACACTGTCACGCCCTACACTGTCACGACCTACACTAAAACGCCCTACACTGTCACGACCTGCACTGTCACGACCTGCACTGTCACGACCTGCACTGTCACGACCTGCACTGTCACGACCTGCACTGTCACGACCTACACTGTCACGCCCTACACTGTCACGACCTGCACTGTCACGACCTGCACTGTCACGACCTACACTGTCACGACCTACACTGTCACGACCTACACTGTCACGACCTGCACTGTCACGACCTGCACTGTCACGACCTGCACTGTCACGCTACCTTACCTTGAAGTGTTTCCGGGACTTAGCGTCCCCGCGGCCCGGTCGTCGACCAGGCCTCCTCGTTGCTGGACTGGTCAACCAGGCTGTTTGACGCGGCTGCTCGCAGCCTGACGTATGAATCACAGCCTGGTTGATCAGGTATCCTTTGGTGGTGCTTATCCAGTTCTCTCTTGAACACTGTGAGGGGTCGGCCAGTTATGAGTTATGTCCCTTAATGTGTAGCGGAAGCGTGTTGAACAGTCTCGGGCCTCTGATGTTGATAGAGTTCTCTCTCAGAGTACCTGTTGCACCTCTTCTCTTCAACGGGGGTATTCTGCACATCCTGCCATGCCTACTGGTCTCATGTGGTGTTATTTCTGTGTGCAGGTTTGGGACCAGCCCCTCTAATATTTTCCACGTGTAAATTATTATGTATCTCTCCCGCCTGCGCTCAAGAGAATGGAGATTTAGGCTCTTTAGTTGGTCCCAATAGCCTAGATGTTTTACTGAGTGGATTGATTGAAAGAGTGAGTCTAGGTCGAGGGAGGGGGTAGACGTACCGTGCGCGCTCCGTTAAAATCGTGACATTAACAGGGATTCGTAGGACTACTGCCGTGGATTACTGATTACAGACATAACAAAGTGCATAGTGACCGCTGGAAAATTGAAAATAGTCATTAACAATAGAACTTTGTGTTAAATAGAGAATAAACGGGAGACCACGTGTGAGCCAGTGAACGAGGCTTTGTGTACATGCGTGTATTAGGATAAAAAAAAAACGAAACAAAAAAAAATAGTGAACGGTGATTCGTGGAACAGTGATGTGGAACGGGTATCACAACAACATATAGGTTGGAAGTGAATATTATAAATATAGAATACTAGAAATATAGAATAGTGGCAAGAGGCGGCATCAGTGGTTATAAATCGGGTAACTGGAAACTGGTGACATCAACCTGGGCCACAAGAGGTCACCTGTACTGACCGGGGGACCAGCCTCGCTACCTACGCTAAGTACCTGCCATAAAGTTTGAACAAAATAACATACATAATATTACAAATATACGATATACATATAATATTATAATATTAAACATATAAATATATATACATATATATTGTTACAAATATACAATATACATATAATATTATAAATATATAGATATATACAACAAAACAAGGCAATATGGGAGTAAATAAACAAATTTGTGGCCACTGTAACAACTTGTACAGGAGTGAGTAACACTACGGCACTGAGAGATGGCCACTTGCTCTGGGTGTGTAAAAATGACCTGCCAGCTTGGAATATCCTAAAAAACCTTCTAGATAACATGACGCATGAACGGAAAACATCATTCATTGGAAGCCTACCAGCCATCCAGAAGGAGTGGGAAAGGAACAACAATTCTAATATACAAGGGGCGGAGGCTATAGTCAGGGATGAAACTGAGGCTGAAACTCAGGAAGTTGCAAACTCTGACTCAGTAGGCCTGGATGTAGATGACATTAAACTAGAAAGTGTACCTGACAGCTCGATAGGTACAGACACCACGACGGTTCTCGATAGAGCAATTCAGAACAGAAGGACAGACTTATGCAAATTTTATACAAAGGGCATATGCAGACATAGATATGCTGGTAATAAGAAAGGATTAGAATGCAGTTACCAACATCCCAAAAAATGTTTAAATATGCTTAGGAAAGGTGAGTGTCGATTTGGATCAATACGTAGGTTTTTCCATCCTGACATGTGCCAAACCTCACTGGAGGACAGAAAATGCTATGACCTTAGCTGCCCACACTTTCACGTGAAAGGCACGAAACGCTACATAAAGAGTGGCAAGCAGGATAATGAATTTGGAGGAAACTCTATAAATTTTTTATACCAGACCGGCAGAGAATTCAAAAGGAGCAGCATGGAGAGTGTATGGAACTGGATGCCAGATCCACTGGCATTCCAGAATTACAGATACAATTACCCACCGAAAGGGAACTACAACTACGACAGAAAACTGCCCTACAACAATCAGTACTGGTCAGAACAAACTCATTATGTCCACGATTAATGGACGTGCCGAAAAAGTCTCCCATTCAAACTATCACTAATAGAGTAACCTCATTCATCTTTGCCAACATACAAGGACTGAAAACAAGAACAAACAACAAAGTACAGTTCATAAATGGCCTCCTCACGGAGTCAAATGCAGTATTTGGAGCTTTCACAGAAACCCATGCAGGGGAATTGTTGGACAGTGAGATCTGGATTCCAGGATATAACCTATACAGGTGTGATAGGAAAATTAGGTCACATGGAGGAGTGGGTCTGTATATTAGGGAAGACCTTGTATGCTCGGAGCTCCTAAACGTTACAAATGAGGTGGTAGAGGTACTGGGATTAAAAATAGAGAAAATAAATTTAGTGATTATACTAATATACAAACCGCCAGATGCAACGGCTGAGGAATTCACAGAACAGATAAGCAAAATAGAGAATAGCCTTGATAATTTGGAGAACCCGATACCTGATATTATTTTCCTAGGTGACTTCAACTTGCCTAGTCTCAGGTGGAAAATAGCAAACAATAATATTATACCAGGAAATCTATCAGGACCTAACCAACCACAGATTAGAGAACTACTTAGATTCTGTGACAAATTTTCCCTCAATCAGCAGATATCGGAGCCAACGAGAAATGAAAATATTCTAGATCTGGTCTTTACGAACAATGAAGACATTATCAGAGACATTACGATATCAGATACCACATACTCAGATCACAAACTCATTGAAGTGCAAACGACCATCAATACTCAGAATAGACCTAAAACGTTGATAAAGCGAGAGGGGCTATTCAGTAAATTCAATTTTAATAATAAAAGGATAGACTGGGAGATAATAAACAGGGAACTTACAAACATTCCATGGGGAACTGTTCTAAATAATACAAGTCCTACAGAAGGAATAGAAAAACTTACTTCAGAAGCGTATCAAGTCTGTCTGAAACACGTTCCTTTGAGGAAAGCCAGAAAGAGATCTAACGTAGAAAGAGAACGCAGACGACACTATAAACGCAGGAAAAAAATAACGGAACTGCTTATGCAGACACGAATTTCCCGTCAAAGAAGGAATAATTTAAATAGGGAGATTGAAGAAATCGAGCGGAAATTGAAACACTCATATGAAACTGAAGAAAGGCAGTTAGAACAGAAAGCAATTCAGGAAATAAAGAAAAATCCAAAATATTTATTCTCATATGCGAAATCAAAAGCAAAAACCACTGCCAGTATTGGACCTATTCGTACAAGTGAAGGTTCATACACGGAGGATGACAAAGAAATTAGTGAAATCCTAAAAAAGCAGTATGAGGACATGTTTAGCACTCCAATAAACAACATGAAGGTGGAAGATCCAGACATTTTCTTTATGCGGGATATTCAAACCCCGGTAAATATAACTGATATAAACACGAGCGCACTAAATTTTGAAAAAGAAATTGAAAACATGCCCATGCACTCGGCCCCAGGTCCAGACTCATGGAATTCAATATTTATAAAGAAATGCAAAGTGCCGGTAGCACAGGCACTCAGTATAGTGTGGAGGAAGAGCTTGGACACGGGGGAGATACCAGATGCACTTAAAGTAGCAGACATAGCCCCTCTACACAAGGGAGGGAGCAAAGCATTGGCAAAAAATTATAGACCAGTTGCACTAACATCGCACATCATAAAAGTATTTGAGAGAGTGATTAGGAGTCAGGTCACCAATTTCATGGAGACCAATGACCTTCATAACCCAGGCCAACATGGATTTCGAGCGGGAAGATCGTGCCTCTCACAGCTACTTGAGCACTACGACAAAGTCACTGAGGCATTAGAAGAGAAACAGAATGCTGATGTGATATACACGGACTTCGCAAAGGCCTTCGATAAATGTGACCATGGCGTGATAGCACACAAAATGAAGTCAATGGGAATAACCGGTAAAGTAGGACGCTGGATACTCAGTTTTCTGTCAAACAGGACTCGGCGAGTATCGGTCAACCATATAAAATCTAGTCCAAGTGCAGTGAAAAGCTCTGTACCTCAGGGTACAGTCCTTGCACCACTGCTTGTCCTTATTCTCATATCAGATATAGACAAAAATACAAGTCACAGCTTCGTATCATCCTTTGCAGATGACACAAAAATCAGTATGAAAATTACCTCGGCTGAGGACATTGAAAAACTTCAAGCTGATATTAATAAAGTTTTCGACTGGGCATCAGAAAATAACATGATGTTTAACAGTGATAAATTCCAGGTACTCAGGTACGGTAAAAATGAGGCCCTTAAACATAATACAGAGTACAAAACACAATCAAATGTACCCATAGTAGGAAAACAGCATGTAAAGGATTTGGGAATAATAATGTCTGACGACCTAACGTTTAAGGAGCATAACCAAGCAAATATTGCGACAGCCAGAAAAATGATAGGATGGATTACGAGAACTTTCAAATCCAGGGATCCCATCACAATGGTTGTACTCTTCAAGGCACTTGTGTTGTCCCGTCTTGAGTACTGCTCAGTACTCACTTCCCCCTTCAAAGCAGGAGAGATTGCTGAAATAGAGGGAATACAGAGAACATATACGGCACGCATAGACGCAATAAAGCACCTAAATTATTGGGATCGTCTCAAAGCCCTCCAAATGTACTCACTAGAAAGAAGACGAGAGAGATATCAAATAATATACACCTGGAAGATACTGGAGGGCCAAGTACCAAATCTACACAGTAAAATAACAACGTACTGGAGTGAACGACATGGAAGAAAATGTAGAATAGAACCAATGAAGAGCAGAGGTGCCATAGGCACAATCAGAGAACACTGTATAAACATCAGAGGTCCGCGGTTGTTCAACGTCCTCCCAGCAAGCATAAGAAATATTGCCGGAACAACCGTGGACATTTTCAAGAGGAAACTAGATTTATTCCTCCAAGGAGTGCCGGACCAACCGGGCTGTGGTGGGTATGTGAGCCTGCGGGCCGCTCCAAGCAACAGCCTGGTGGACCAAACTCTCACAAGTCGAGCCTGGCCTCGGGCCGGGCTTGGGGAGTAGAAGAACTCCCAGAACCCCATCAACCAGGTATCAACCAGGTTTCTAGCAGTAAAGGTTCTCTGCACGGTCTCCAGCTCAGCAATTTCTCCAGCTTTGAAAGGGGCTGTCATTGTGCAGCAGTACTCCACTCTAGAGAGCACAAGCGTTTTGATATATATGATATATGCTATAGTGTTAGGTGAGACAGTTAGGAAAACACTATTTGTCAAATATTGATACTGTTCTTAAAAGATTTCCCCATTTTGCACCCGCAAGATAACGTAAGCTTTTAAGGGTTGATAAATGTTAATCTTCTTGTTTGAGGAGCTGTTCACTTGAGACAGTTAAGCAAGTCCCAGCTGTGTCTGGGTACAAGTGACAGGATGAACAACCCAGCGGGTTTTCTTCCTATTGGGGAGTGTTGTACATTCTGCTATGGCGGTATGTTCACTCACAAGATGAGTGGCGCTGCCCAATAAACTCGCCCCTCGGGGCAAAATTTAACAATTTTAATCCTGCCATGCCTTCTGGTCTCATGTGGTGTTATTTCTGTGTGCAGGTTTAGGACCAGCCCCCTCTAATATTTTCCACGTGTAAATTATTATGTATCTCTCCCGCCTGCGCTCAAGAGAATACAAATTTAGGCATTTTAGTCGGTCCCAATAGTTTAGATGTTTCACTGAGTGGATACTAGCAGTAAAGGATCTCTGCACGCTCTCCAGGTCAGTAATTTCTCCAGCTTTGAAAGGTGCTGTCATTGTGCAGCAGTACTCCACTCTAGAGAGCACTGTCACGCCTACACTGTCATGCCCTACACTGACATGCCCTGCACTGTCACGCCCTGCACTGTCAATCCCTACACTGTCACGCCTTACACTGTCATGCCTTACACTGATACTCTACACTGTCACTGTGTACCTGCATGGTGGAATTCAGAAGTTACTGTAGATTGCATCAGGTTGAAATCAGCACACGAAGACTAGCTTCCCACTGAGCAGTGTGGTTGACCACATACCAACCAGGAGACCTGGTCAGAGAGCGGGCCGCGGGGACGTTGATCCCCGGAACCATCGAAAGGTAACTCCAAGGTATGGAGACTCCTCCCTACAGGTAGGGAGGCCCGACCCGGCCTGCGGGCCGCTCCAAGCAACAGCCTGGTGGACCAAACTCTCACAAGTCAAGCCTAGCCTCGGGTCGGGCTTGGGGAGTAGAAGAACTCCCAGAACCCCATCAACCAGGTATCAACCAGGTAACCAAGGTACATGCTCCATACAGTTCCACGTACTCTCTTCCCTGGATTCTCAATGAAGAATCCTGGGTTCGATCCCCGTGGCAGGGCGGGACAAATACATGGTTTCTGTTCTCGACAACGGAAGTGCTTTTTTTTTAACTCCGCGTTCAGAAGACGCTGTGTAAGTAAGCTAAGAATCTGTCAAGGAGAGGCGAGGATGTGCAAGCTTATCCAAGCTCAACCACTTGTTGGGTAAAGTGTAACAGCCTGGAGTGTTGTTAAGGCAACTACCACAGCTAATTGATCAACCCGGAAGTATACTTTTTGGCCCTGACCCCTTGCTTGAAACAAGCATTATGTGTGTGTGTGTGTATATATATATATATATATATATATATATATATATATATATATATATATATATATATATATATATATATATATATATATATATATATATATATATATATATATATATTTATATAATATATTAAAATTGATAACCCACTGTGATGCACTCATTATGATTATTATTTGAGTCGCTACAATTACTCGCTGTTCCCGGCGATTAATTTTATGATCAAGTAAACTGTTGGTCATCGCTTCTTGCAGTCCACAGCCCCGTTGATCAGGTTGAGATGTGTGGGTGACCTCGAGGTCACCCACACATCGTGGGGTCACCCACACACGTTTCTTTTTTTTTTGTACACAGGTGGGTACAGGATCAACACTCCTGTTAGCAGGCTGAGAGCTTTACCTTCCTATAGCTCATGGTAAGCCTTACCCAATAGTGTTCCTGGGATACGACTCGTCAATCCTTTAACAACCCGGTACCCAATCACTGCATGGTGAACAGAGGCGTACAGTTAAAGATTGGCGCCCAGTCAATCCTCCCTGGCCAGGATACGAACCCAGGCCAAATCGCTCGCTAAATGCAAGGCGAGGGTGCTACTACTGCTCCACGGGACAGTCTTTACGGGTGATACATAGGTATGGCATCAATTGTGTATCGTGTGTACTGGGAGCTGTAATTACCTTGTTAAATATTATTTCTTTGTCATGTATTTCTACAACCGCTCCCCCCCCCCCCCCCCCACACACACATACACACACACACCGGCTCAACAAATGTACAGGTTCCTAGGCTCAGGAACCTGTACATTAGTTGATTGACAGTTAAGAGGCGGGACGAGAGCCAGAGCTCTACCCCCGCCATCACAACTAGGTAAGTACACACACACACACTCTCCTGCAGTCAGTCTCTGACCGAAGCCATCACACAAACCCCTGTACATCCGCTCCAGTTACTTTTGTATGTACTATGATGTGTGTATAACTAACATGTATGGTTTGTGTGTATTACAGTCTGGTACCGAGGAGCGGGTTTCGGACATGGAACAGGAGGACAGTCTCGGGCTGATGGGCGGACGAGACAGCCCGCTCAAGCCTGGCGGCGGCTTAACCGAAGGGGAAGACATCCTGGCGAAGCTCCGCCAGCAGGTATCGGCGGCGTCACTCTTCCCGACGAGGGAGGGCGGCATGCTGGGCTCCTCCCCGCCCCCGCCAGGCTCACCCAACAATAATAACAGTATTAATAATGGACACAACCTCTACGACCGCCTCCACACCCTCCTGCAGGCCAAGATGAAGAGGGAGGTACGTGCTCAAGCTGTATTAGATTGTCGTTTATCTTCGGTGTTTTGGCGGGTACGATCGCGGCCCCGCGGAGCGCGATAGGTTTCCTTGTGTCGCGGGATGTGCGCGCTCTTAGGGATTTTAATCTTCCTGACCTTATGTGATAGAATGTTCGCTCTAAGTTTTGTATTTTTTGGGTAATAATCTAGTTGTGTGCGGGGAATATTTTATTGGGTATCATTTTACGGGTGTATTTATGCTATATAAATAGTTGATTGCTGTCAGATGGCTGTCCGTTGAGGTACGATACCTACTCGTTCGTTTTGAATAATGTAACCACTTCTGGGACACCGTGGGCGATGTTGAGCATTATAAGTGTGACTCGTCAATATAGTCAGTGATTTACTAGCTATTGTGAGCGGCTAATGAATATTGCATGCGACTGTAGGTCACTTGTGGTGTGACGTTAGTGTCGCTGTTGGTGGCGGCCGACGGCAACCGTGCGCCCCGCGAGGTCTGACGGAGACGACACGACCCTTAATGACGTTGCAACCCTCCGCCGCCGCTGCACCGTCATGGACCCTGGCGTGACGTGAATGGCTAAAAGATCCGTTCAAATAAATAAACGTACGGATATTGATAGAGGATGAGCGAGGGTGGGTGTTGTGAGCGCTCCGGGAGGGAGGGAGGGAGGGGGGCGTTGGGAGAGGCAGCAGCAGCAGCAGCAGCAGCATCTGGGACCGCTTGATAGGGATGCTAAGCTCGTAAACAACCAATGGCCTTAGTTGTCAGGTGTCCAGATATTGCTTTACGCTCAGTAGTGGGATATTATGTGCAACTTGGTGAATGTTGATCATGCACGTGTGCTACGCCAACCTGGTAGCTGCAGTATTCTAGGTCAAGGATCACGATAGTAAGACATCATTTTGGAATCGTTGTGGATTCATTATATTGCCTGCCTGCCTATTGCCTGCATTATATTCATCGTTGTGACTTCATTATATTGTTACCTGATCACACCCCTTTCCTCCCTATGGACCTCAGGGGGGACCTCTTCCCCTATGGGAGAGGGTGTGGTCAGTTAATGTGATTCAAACGTTAGGCTTTCATACAGTGTGATTCATGCCAGGCTGCGAGCAGCCGCATCCAACAGACTGGTTGATCAGTCAACCAACCTGGAGGTCTGATTGGAGACCGGGCCTCGGGGCCTTTGATCCCCGGAACCTGCACAAGGTAGCCACATGTTTGGTAGGTACCCCCACCCCCCCTGACAATTTTCCCTATACTTGATGACGATTTTAGCTATACATATATGACGTGGCTAATGTAAGCACTTCTGGGACTTGCATCCTTCTCAAGATGCTTTGATTAATACGAAAGTACCTAAGGAATTTCCTATTTAATTTCTTAGTGGTCGACAGTGTCATATTATTCATCACGTGTTAATTTCTTCGTGATTCACACACACACACACACACACACACACACACACACACACACACACACACACACACACACACACACACACACACACACACACACACACACACACACACACACACACACACACACACACACACACACACACACACACACACACACACACACTTGAAATAGACTTAATATTAGGCTGGAGAGGGAATGTACACGACGAGTATGATATACGAGGCTGTCGGCTCAATGTTTGCTGATGATGCAAAAATTATGAGGAGGATTGAAATAGAGGATGATAGACAACTTGTAGGAAGTAATGAAACTAGGCAGTGGAAACAGGAGGCCAAACACAGGATACAGAATAGGAGATGAAGTACTTAATGAAACAGACAGAGAGAAAGATCTAGGAGTTGATATCACACCAAACCTGTCTCCTGAAGCCCACATAAAAAGAATAACGTCTGCGGCATATGCGAGGCTGGCTAACATCAGAACAGCGTTCAGGAACCTGTGTAAGGAATCATTCAGAATCTTGTACACCACATATGTAAGACCAATCCTGGAGTATGCGGCCCCAGCATGGAGCCCGTACCTTGTCAAGCACAAGACGAAGCTGGAAAAAGTTCAAAGGTATGCCACTAGACTAGTCCCAGAACTAAGAGGCATGAGTTACGAGGAAAGGCTGCGGGAAATGCACCTTACGACACTGGAAGACAGAAGAGTAAGGGGAGACATGATCACAACCTACAAAATCCTCAGGGGAATCGACCGGGTAAACAAGGATAAACTATTCAACACTGGTGGTACGCGAACAAGGGGACACAGGTGGAAACTGAGTACCCACATGAGCCACAGGGACGTTAGAAGGAACTTTTTCAGTGTCAGAGTAGTTAACGGATGGAATGCATTAGGCAGTGATGTGGTGGAGGCTGACTCCATACACAGTTTCAAATGTAGATATGATAGAGCCCAGTAGGCTCAGGAATCTGTACACCAGTTGATTGACAGTTGAGAGGCGGGACCAAAGAGCCAAAGCTCAACCCCCGCAAGCACAAATAGGTGAGTACACACACACACACACACACACACACACACACACACACACACACACACACACACACACACACACACACACACACACACACACACACACACACACACACACACACATCAGAACATCATTCAGAAACCTAAGTAAGGAGGCATTTAGGGCGCTTTACACTGCCTACGTAAGGCCAGTCTTAGAGTATGCCGCCTCATCATGGAGTCCCCATCTGAAGAAGCATATAATGAAACTGGAAAAGGTTCAGAGGTTTGCAACGAGACTCGTCCCAGAGCTACGAGGGATGGGGTATGAAGAGCGCCTGAGGGAACTGTGCCTTACGACACTAGAAAGAAGAAGGGAGAGGGGGGACATGATAGGAACGTATAAGATACTCAGAGGAATTGACAGAGTGGACATAGACGAAATGTTCACACGGAATAGTAACAGAACGAGAGGACATGGATGGAAGCTTGAAACTCAGATGAGTCACAGAGATGTTAGGAAGTTTTCTTTTAGCGTGAGAGTAGTGGGGAAATGGAATGCACTTCAGGAACAGGTTGTGGAAGCAAATACTATTCATAATTTTAAAACCAGGTATGATAGGGAAATGGGACAGGAGTCATTGCTGTAAACAACCGATGCTCGAAAGGCGGGATCCAAGAGTCAATGCTCGATCCTGCAGACACAACTAGGTGAGTACACACACTCACGCATGGGGGCCTTGTAGCCTGGTGGATAGCGCGGACTCGTAATTCTGTGGCGCGGGTTCGATTCCCGCACCAGGCAGAAACAAATGGGCACAATTTCTTTCACCCTGAATGCCCCTGTTACCTAGCAGTAAATAGGTACCTTGGAGTTAGTCAGCTGTCACGGGCTGCTTCCTGGTGTGTGTGTATGTGTGTGTGGTGTGGAGGAAATAAAAAAGAAAGTTAGTAAACAGTTGATTGACAGTTGAGAGGCGGGCCGAAAGAACAAAGCTCAACCCCCGCAAACACAACTAGGTGAATACAGGGGTATATATATACCTCGTCAACATATCCATCGTACTACCACAGCGAAACCTAGGACGAGGGTTCTTGAAATAGACTTAATATTAGGCTGGAGAGGGAATGTACACGCACGAGTATGATATACGAGGCTGTCGGCTCCAGTTACCGGCCGTAATAGAGCCCCTCTCTACACCGTCCTGGGAATACGACCCCCACGCCACTCACTCCCTAATATCGGAGTCCCCCCCCCCCACATCTACCGGGCGTTGGTAGGACTGGAAAACACGAAATAATCTGGGATAGGAGAGGGTGAAGGGTGGTGTGGGGAGGGTGGGGAGCAGCTAGGAGATATTGAGATGCGGCTAGGATAGTGAGGTGCGGCTAGGAGATATTGAGGTGCGGGTAGGATAGTGAGGTGCGGCTAGGAGATATTGAGGTGCGGCTAGGAGAGGGTGAGGTGCGGCTAGGAGATATTGAGGTGCGGCTAGGATATATTGAGGTGCGGCTAGGAGAGGGTGAGGTGCGGCTATGAGATATTGAGGTGCGGTTAGGAGAGGGTGAGATGCTACTAGGATAGTGAGGTGCGGCTAGGAGAGGGTGAGGTGTGGCTAGGAGATATTGAGGTGCGGCTAGGAGAGGGTGAGGTGCAGCTATAAGATAGTGAGGTGCGGCTATAAGATAGTGAGGTGCGGCTAGGAGAGGGTGAGGTGCGACTAGGATAGTGAGGTGCGGCTAGGAGAAAGCGAGATGCGGCTAAGAAAGGACCTTAAACATAATACAGGGTACAAAACACAATCAAATGTGCCCATAGTAGGAAAGCAGCATGTAAAGGATTTGGGAATAATGATGTCTGACGATCTAACGTTTTGGGAGCATAACCAAGCAAATATTGCGTCAGCCAGAAAAATGATAGGATGGATTACGAGAACTTTCAAATCCAGGGATCCCATCACAATGATTGTACTCTTCAAGTCACTTGTGTTGTCCCGCCTTGAGTACTGCTCAGTACTCACTTCCCCCTTCAGAGCAGGAGAGATTGCTGAAATAGAGGGAATACAGAGAACATATACGGCACGCATAGACGAGATAAAGCACCTAAATTATTGGGATCGTCTCAAAGCCCTCCAAATGTACTCACAAGAAAGAAGACGACAGAGATATCAAATAATATACACATGGAAAATACTGGAGGGCCAAGTCCCAAATCTACACAGTAAAATAACAACGTACTGGAGTGAACGATATGGAAGAAAATGTAGAATAGAACCAGTGAAGAGCAGAGGTGCCACAGGCACAATCAGAGAAAACAACTTCAGAGGTCCGCGGTTGTTCAACGTCCTCCCAGCGAGTATAAGAAATATTGCCGGAACAACCGTAGACATCTTCAAGAGAAAACTAGATAATTTTCTCCAAGGAGTGCCGGACCAACCGGGCTGTGGTGAGTATGTGGGCCTACGGGCCGCTCCAAGCAACAGCCTGGTGGACCAAACTCTCACAAGTCAAGCCAGGCCTCGTGCCTGGCTTGGGGAGTAGAAGAACTCCCAGAACCCCGAACTCCATCAAGCAGGTTAGGTGACATTGAGGTGGGGCTATGAGATAGTGATGTGCGGCTAGGTGACAATGAGGCTGGGCTAGGAAATAGTGAGGTGGGGCTAGGTGATAGTGAGGCTGGGCTAGGTGACAGTGAGGCGGGGCTAGGTGAGTGAGGCTGGGCTAGGTGACAGTGAGGCTGGGCTAGGTGACAGTGAGGCTGGGCTAGGAAATAGTGAGGTGGGGCTAGGTGACAATGAGGCTGGGCTAGGAAATAGTGAGGTGGGGCTAGGTGACAGTGAGGCTAGGCTAAGAAATAGTGAGGTGGGGCTAGGTGACTGAGGCTGGGCTAGGAAATAGTGAGGTGGGGCTAGGTGACAGTGAGGCTGGGCTAGGAAATAGTGAGGTGGGGCTAGGTGATAGTGAGGCTGGGCTAGGTGACAGTGAGGCGGGGCTAGGTGAGTGAGGCTGGGCTAGGTGACAGTGAGGCTGGGCTAGGTGACAGTGAGGCTGGGCTAGGAAATAGTGAGGTGGGGCTAGGTGACAATGAGGCTGGGCTAGGAAATAGTGAGGTGGGGCTAGGTGACAGTGAGGCTGGGCTAAGAAATAGTGAGGTGGGGCTAG
>NC_059577.1:29271757-29286757 GCF_020424385.1 Procambarus clarkii | reverse complement strand
GTTTCAAATGTAGATATGACAGTCTAATAGGCTCAGGAATCTGTACTCCGGTTGATTGACAGTTGAGAGGCGGGACCAAAGAGTCTGGGCTCAACCCTCACAAGCACAACTAGGTTAGTACACATTCTCTCTCTCTCTCTCTCTCTCTCTCTCTCTCTCTCTCTCTCTCTCTCTCTCTCTCTCTCTCTCTCTCTCTCTCTCTCTCTCTCTCTCTCTCTCTCTCTCTCTCTCTCTCTCTCTCTCTCTCTCTCTCTCTCTCTCTCTCTCACACACACACACACACACACACACACACACACACACACACACACACACACACACACACACACACACACACACACAACATGAGCAGTTTCCCAGGATGGTGTTTGTGTACACCTGCGTGTGGTGTACACATGTGCGCGTGTAGGCGGGTGGCGGGCGGCGTGCACACCGGCCAGCGTGTGTGACGAGCGGCTGACAGTTCTTCAACACGGCCACAGTGTGATTATATCAATGGCAAATTTATTCAGTTTTTGTTGCCTGTAATTGTGAGGCGGTTATTATACTGGTCACGTGTCGACCATCAAAGGTGGGGGGGGGAGGGGGAGGTGTGGGGGGATATTGTTGGAGACAGATGGTGTAAGGACGGGGTGCGTGTTGGAGTTGGTTGGCGGGGTTATTGGTGGAGGTGGGTGGTGGGGTGGTTTTCGTATTAAGGTTTATGTTGGGGAATTGGTGGAATGGGGCGAAGAGGGAGTGCTATTGGCCCTGATAATAACTGATTGTAGATTGTGGAAGTGAAAATTGGTGAATGGGGATTGGGTGGGTGGCGTCGGGTTAAATATGAGTGACGTGTAGGTGTTGGGTTGAGGGGATTTATCAATAAGCTTAAACTCTACAACAGTAGTGATCCTGTTAGAAGTAGGCTTGAGGGGCCGCTCCAAGCAACAGCCTGTTGGTCCAAGCTCTCACAAGTCGAGAGTGGAAGAACTGCCAGAACCCTCTCCAGGTATGGGGTTGGTCACGCAGCAGACATACGTCTTCGTCAGTCCTCCTCTGACCGTATTAGAGACCTGTTACACACCTCAGTGCAGCGGGCTCTTAAACAATCGCGAGGTGATTGGATCCCAAGACGTCATTGTACCCCCAGAAGGTGATTGGTTCCCAATAGGTGAATGAATCCCAGGAAGCCATTTTATTCCAGGCGATGAATGTAAACCACGAGGTGATTGTAACACAGGATATGATTCGGAGCCAGAAGGTGATTGGACCTAATCACAATTCAAGAAATGCATAAATATATTTTCTTCGGAGCTCTACAATTTACGAGTACAGTGTTGCATGTTTTATATCATTTTCATTTGGAGAGAATTTTGGGGGGATGGAGTTGGGGCTCGTGCAAATGTTCTTGCGTAGAGGAATGTCAATGTTTCTTGCGTGCATGGGAGGGGGGGGGGTGATCCCCCTACCCATCATCATTATTAATTAGGATCGATAATCACGTACCTGCAGTAAGGTAATTATCAGGGGAAAGACCAAGCTAATGTTTATTCAGCACTTGGAAGGGATATGATGTCAAGGAGCTGGGATATGAGGACAAGGAGCTGGGATATGAGGACAAGGAGCTGGGATATGGGGACAAGGAGCTGGGATATGAGGACAAGGAACTGGAATATGAGGACAAGGAGCTGGGATATGAGGACAAGGAGCTGGGATATGATGTCAAGAAGCTGGGATATGAGGACAAGGAGCTGGAATATGGGGACAAGGAGCTGGGATATGAGGACAAGGAACTGGAATATGAGGACAAGGAGCTGGAATATGAGGACAAGGAGCTGAGATATGAGGACAAGGAGCTGGGATATGAGGACAAGGAGCTGGGATATGAGGACAAGGAGCTGAAATATGAGGACAAGGAGCTGGAATATGAGGACAAGGAGCTGGGATATGGGGACAAGGAGCTGGGATATGAGGACAAGGAACTGGAATATGAGGACAAGGAGCTGGGATATGGGGACAAGGAGCTGGGATATGAGGACAAGGAGCTGGAATATGAGGACAAGGAGCTGGGATATGAGGACAAGGAACTGGGATATGATGTCAAGGAGCTGGGATATGAGGACAAGGAGCTGGGATATGAGGACAAGGAGCTGGGATATGAGGACAAGGAGCTGGGATATGAGGACAAGGAGCTGGAATATGAGGACACGGAGCTGGGATATTAGGACAAGGAACTGGGATATGATGTCAAGGAGCTGGGATATGAGGACAAGGAGCTGGGATATGAGGACAAGGAGCTGGAATATGAGGACAAGGAGCTGGGATATGAGGACAAGGAACTGGGATATGATGTCAAGGAGCTGGGATATGAGGACAAGGAGCTGGGATATGATGTCAAGGAGCTGGGATATGAGGACAAGGAGCTGGGATATGTGGACAAGGAGCTGGGATATGAGGACAAGGAACTGGGATATGAGGACAAGGAGCTGGGATAATACACATGGAAAATACTTGAGGGCCAGGTCCCAAATCTACACAGTAAAATAACAACATACTGGAGTGAACGATATGGAAGAAAATGCAGAATAGAACCAGTGAAGAGCAGAGGTGCCATAGGCACAATCAGAGAACACTGTATAAACATTAGAGGTCCGCGGTTGTTCAACGTCCTTCCAGCGACTATAAGAAATATTGCCGGAACAACCGTGGACATCTTCAAGAGAAAACTGGACTGTATTCTAAGAGAAGTTCCGGATCAACCGGGCTGTGGTGGGTATGTGGGCCTGCGGACCGCTCCAAGCAACACCCTGGTGGACCAAACTCACAAGTCAAGCCTGGCCTCGGGCCGGGCTTGGGGAGTAGAAGAACTCCCAAAACCCCATCAACCAGGTATCAACCAGGATATGAGGATAAGGAGCTGGGATATGAGGACAAGGAGCCTGAATATGAGAACAAGGACCTGGGATATGAGGACAAGGAGCTGGGATATGAGGACAAGGAGCTGGGATATGAGGACAAGGAACTAGGATATGAGGACGGGGTGAAGGAGCGGTACCCAACCTCTTCGATCATAGGGGATCGAACGTCGACCTTTAAGAAGCGTGGCCGTATGCTGTACCTACCAGACCAAAGGGATTTATAATCAGTCACTGATCTACCTTCCTGTTGGTATAAGTTAAGAGGTAAACGTGAAAACAATTGCTAGTGATCAGGCACTCGAATATTTCGTCATCCTATTTACGTGGGGGTTCATTGAAGGAAGGTCACGACTAGATTTTATATTAACCGTGAAATAATTATTCTTTCTTTGTATTGGGCACTCAAGTCATTTAGGATGTTGTGTGTGTTGGCTGGCACAGACATGACACAAGACGAGTCCGGGATGTGAGGGCATGTCTGAGAGCAGGCATGACATGACAGGGGGTGTGGGAAGGGAACTATCAGGAATAAGCGCCAAGCTATTACGACTGTATAGCACTGGGAAGGGGGGTCTGGATTAGGATTTGGGATTGGACGGGCGGAAAGGAATGGTGCCGGTCCACAGGGGTGTAGGAGGCTGCTACAGTGCAGTGCACTATGTCAGTGATGGTTGTAATGATGCTGATGTTGTATCCCGTGCAGGAGGACGGGGAGGCGGAGGAGGACTCGCGGGACCTGGTGCTCCGGGCGGAGGCGCTGCAGAGGCAACGAGAGTCACTGTTGTCGTCGCCTCAGGCACTGATGAATGCCATGAGAGGCGGTGGCCCGCCCTCGCTAGTGCCTCCAGGGCCGCACCTGCCGCCCTTCATCCCCAGTACCGTCGGCCTGCCGCCCACTTCCCAGATGCCGCCCACGCCAGGCTCAGCTGGCTCTCGGGACTCCTCAGGCAACGGCGCCCGCACGCCCTCACACACGCCCGAGCCGCACCAGAGTCAGCAGTCCTGGAGCTTCGAGGAGCAGTTCAAACAGGTGAGTCTGCTTGTAGTATACTGTTTCACTCCCACGAGTCACAGGTCAAGTTGTTCCTCTCCGACTTGGTTATATTTGTACCCCCCCCCCCCCGCCTCCCCGTGACCTGGACGATGTCTTCCTTCTTCGTGTCCACGACGAAGTCTCGCTCACTTGGAGGACGCCTGCAAGAAGTGCTTGGCCAGTGTCTGGATCACTGTTTCCTTCACAGGTCTGACATTTCCTTCATCACCTTATCGCTTTTATCGCCCTCGCTTCACCAACCTTGGAATTTGGCGTCGTAATATATTCACGGAGACTATTACATTTTTGCCGTATTAGAATAATGGAGACTTGTAATTTTAAATCGTATTATATCCACTGCAGCACAGACAACAATTTTCATATATATCTTCTTATAATTTATACCGGTTTGGTGGTGTATATCTCCAAGGTATTTATCTCCCTTGTACATTTTGTCAAACACCGGGCACCAGTAGTCTAGCACTACCAGAGCCAAAGGCACACACCTTATCAGGTGGGCACATCTGTCTCTGTAAAATAGAATTTCTGATTGTTCATAGTTGGAGGTGAGGTTCAAGTTAAAGTATGTATATTGAGACAAGAAAACACATCTCAAAGGAATAGAGTAGCTTAGGCTATTTCTACCCCCCCCCCTCCCCCTTGGAGGCCAGGTACTTGGGGCTAGTATCCTCATTAAACCTTGCAGGATTACTGTTCACTGTACGGGGAGTGTCATAGGGAGGCGAGGGTTGGATCTCATGTCAGACCCCTTGTGGGGGTTGATACCTGGTTCAGATGGTTGATACCTGATACCTAGGGGGAGGCGGCCTATTTGCACACCCATTATAAAGTCCGTGGATATGAAAGGTTCTGGCCCCGAGTCCCATTTGTTTAAATATTATTATGCTCGGATATTGCAGCCCATCCTCCTATGTATAATAATAATGCTTGTTCAGGTAAAAGTACATACATACGAAATGAGAAACAGAATGTTGGATTTCTAGACAGAGCCAGTATATACTGTGTCTAAAGCCACTAATACGCACAGTGTTTCGGGCAGACAGATAGTAATTATTGTAACGATGCGAACCATCGTACATATACTAACGTAGTGGACAAATAGCTAATAGAATTAGGTACTACTGAATTTATACAAACCGGAAAAGGCTTTGCATTGATGTTAATAATAAATCCAAACCTAACCTATGTATCCTAGGCCTAATAAAGTACATATATGGGCTATTCTAGGCCTAGGAATATTTAAGCTTGACTTTTAGCTTTTATTTTTTCTGAACTCAATAAAAGTGAATAGTAGCAAATTCTACTAATTGATTGTTCATTACGTCAGTATATTTTTGATGGCCCACAGAGTTACAAAAGTACTGTCTAAGCCGGGGGATGGGTGGGCATATTGACACGTACACACACGTGTTCAGGTAGACTTGTATTTTGGGTACAACTTTGTTGGTATACAGTGATGGAGACGGTGTATAGTGAAAATGGTTACATCGATGGGAGAGACGGGGAGGATGTGCGTGTGTGTGTGGGGGGGGGGGGGGATGTGTATTCACCTAGTTGTGCTTGCGGGGCTAAGCTCTGCTCTTTCGGCCCGCCTCTCAACTGTCAATCAACTGTTTACTACCTACTCCCCCCTCCCCCACACACGCACACCAGGAAGCAGCCCGTGACAGCTGACTAACTCCCAGGTACCTATTTACTGCTAGGTAACAGGCCCATCAGGGTGAAAGAAACTCTGCCCATTGTTTCTCTCCGGCGCCGGGAATCGAACCCGGGACCACAGAATCACGCGTCCAGCGTCCTGTCCAGTCAGCCACCGGCCTGTATGTGTGTGTGTGGTGTGGGGGGAGGGGGACGATGGGGGAGCCTCGAGCAGCTAACTTGTCAGTCATGGGACAGTTTGATGACTAAACAACACATCAGAAGATAAGGAGACGACGACGTGTCGGTCCGTCCTGAACCATTATCACAGTCGATTTGATACTGGTCCAGGACAGACGGACACGTCGTCGTCTCCTCGTCTTCTGGTGTTAGGTTTGGTCATCATATCTTCAGCCACATTATTGTGACACATCATGGCACCGTATTTGCTCATCCCCCCCCCGCCCCCCCTCTCTCTCAACCCCAGTAAAGGGTCTTCAACCATGGGCCCTGAATACCGCGTCCCGTCGAGGGCCTTCAGACTGGGGCCCTCAGTATACGAGAGCTCCCTGGAGCACGATCTGTTGAACAGTACACCTTCTGTAATTACCATTTCCTTCGCCTCCTGCTGATAGTGACCTGTGTTGCCTCACACGAGAGGCCGAGGTGTACGTGTACTCGCCTACCTGTGTTGGCAGGGTTGAGTGCTGACTCTTCAGCCCTGCCTTACACCCTCGGGAAGGTTGGACTTGGGAGTACGGGTACTCCCACCACTGATACCTATCCTGGCAACAATCAATTGTACCAGACAAGGCAACGTCTGGGATGCCCTCAGACGTAGATTCGAATCCTCGTCACGGGCCATGTGGATTTGCTCAATTGCGCCGATGAGAGGGGGGACCTGCTGCCTTGGTAACAGCTTCTCCCCCGAATCAACCTACCCTGGCTTTGCGCCCTGGTGAGGCCACTCCAGACCGACAACCAGAGTGCAACTCCATAGTCTCCTGAGACTGATGGATGCCTACTACTACCAGTCTTAGAACTTTTCAAGAGGCCAGTTATGTGAATTTTGCCGTCTGTGTGGTAATGACACTTTGGCGTAAACACAACTACAAGTACAAGTACCAAATCTACACAGTAAAATAACAACGTACTGGAGTGAACGATATGGAAGAAAATGTAGAATAGAACCAGTGAAGAGCAGGTGCGCCATAGGCACAATCAGAGAACACTGTATAAACATCAGAGGTCCGCGGTTGTTCAACGTCCTCCCAGCAAGCATAAGAAATATTGCCGGAACAACCGTGGACATTTTCAAGAGGAAACTAGATTTATTCCTCCAAGGAGTGCCGGACCAACCGGGCTGTGGTGGGTATGTGGGCCTGCGGGCCGCTCCAAGCAACAGCCTGGTGGACCAAACTCTCACAAGTCAAGCCTGGCCTCGGGCTGGGCTTGGGGAGTAGAAGAACTCCCAGAACCCCATCAACCAGGTATCAACCAGGTATCAACCAGGTATCAACCAGGCGTCTGCAACGAGGAAATATACATTCAAAACATGCTTCTTCACTTTATCAACAGCTCACGGTTGCAGACACTACACTAGCAAGCCTTGCAATACACATGCAGATATTTCCTTATTACTTTTAGCCAGTTAATGATACCATAGTGAGATTATATTTGGGATGTTTATGTCTGAGAACCAATGTTTATGTCTGAGAACCCATGTTTATGTCTAAGAACCAGTGTTTATGTCTGAGAACCAATGTTTATGTTTGAGAACCAATATTTATGTCTGAGAACCAGTGTTTATGTCTGAGAACCAATATTTATGTCTGAGAACCAGTGTTTATGTCTGAGAACCCATGTTTATGTCTGAGAACCCATGTTTATGTCTGAGAACCCATGTTTATGTCTGAGAACCCATGTTTATGTCTGAGACCCAATGTTTATGTCTGAGAACCAATATTTATGTCTAAGAACCAGTGTTTATGTCTGAGAACCAGTGTTTATGTCTGAGAACCCATGTTTATGTCTGAGAACCCATGTTTATGTCTGAGAACCAATGTTTATGTCTGAAAACCAATGTTTATGACCGAGAAGCAATGTTTATGTATGAGATGAGATCTTGTGACGGAGAGATGTTATGAGGAAGATGAGGAGGTCTTGTAAGAGAAATGAGATGATAAGGAGATCCAGTGAGATAGCTTGCCAAGATCATAACCAGTCTCAGCCAGCGTATACATGTCTTGAGGAAATTTGTTTAAAACAACCGTAATTTCGTATATTTAGATGACAAGGTGGTAATTAAGGTGCCGTATACGGAGGCGTGTTTTGAGAAGCAGCTGACTTCTAATGTTTATATCTGAGAACCCATGTTTATGTCTGAGAACCCATGTTTATGTCTGAGAACCCATGTTTATGTCTGAGAACCCATGTTTATGTCTGAGAACCCATGTTTATGTCTGAGAACCCATGTTTATGTCCGAGAACCCATGTTTATGTCTGAGAACCCATGTTTATGTCTGAGAACCAATGTTTATGTCTGAGAACCCATGTTTATGTCTGAGAACCCATGTTTATGTCTGAGAACCCATGTTTATGTCTGAGAACCCATGTTTATGTCCGAGAACCCATGTTTATGTCTGAGAACCCATGTTTATGTCCGAGAACCCATGTTTATGTCTGAGAACCCATGTTTATGTCCGAGAACCCATGTTTATGTCTGAGAACCCATGTTTATGTCCGAGAACCCATGTTTATGTCCGAGAACCCATGTTTATGTCTGAGAACCCATGTTTATGTCCGAGAACCCATGTTTATGTCTGAGAACCCATGTTTATGTCCGAGAACCCATGTTTATGTCCGAGAACCCATGTTTATGGCTGAGAACCCATGTTTATGTCCGAGAACCCATGTTTATGTCCGAGAACCCATGTTTATGTCTGAGAACCCATGTTTATGTCCGAGAACCCATGTTTATGTCTGAGAACCCATGTTTATGTCCGAGAACCCATGTTTATGTCTGAGAACCCATGTTTATGTCCGAGAACCCATGTTTATGTCCGAGAACCCATGTTTATGTCTGAGAACCCATGTTTATGTCTGAGAACCCATGTTTATGTCTGAGAACCAATGTTTATGTCTGAGAACCCATGTTTATGTCCGAGAACCCATGTTTATGTCTGAGAACCCATGTTTATGTCCGAGAACCCATGTTTATGTCCGAGAACCCATGTTTATGTCTGAGAACCCATGTTTATGTCCGAGAACCCATGTTTATGTCTGAGAACCCATGTTTATGTCCGAGAACCCATGTTTATGTCTGAGAACCAATGTTTATGCCCGAGAACCAATGTTTATGTCTGAGAACCAATGTTTATACCCGAGAACCAATGTTTATGTCTGAGAACCCATGTTTATGTCCGAGAACCCATGTTTATGTCCGAAAACCCATGTTTATGCCCGAGAACCCATGTTTATGTCTGAGAACCCATGTTTATGTCCGAGAACCCATGTTTATGCCCGAGAACCCATGTTTATATCTGAGAACCCATGTTTATGTCCGAGAACCCATGTTTATGTCTGAGAACCCATGTTTATGTCTGAGAACCAATGTTTATGCCCGAGAACCAATGTTTATGTCTGAGAACCAATGTTTATGTCTGAGAACCCATGTTTATGTCTGAGAACCAATGTTTATGTCTGAGAACCCATGTTTATGTCTGAGAACCCATGTTTATGCCCGAGAACCAATGTTTATGTCTGAGAACCCATGTTTATGTCTGAGAACCAATGTTTATGTCTGAGAACCAATGTTTATGCCCGAGAACCAATGTTTATGTCTGAGAACCAATGTTTATGCCCGAGTACCAATGTTTATGTCTGAGAACCAATGTTTATGTCTGAGAACCCATGTTTATGTCTGAGAACCCATGTTTATGTCTGAGAACCCATGTTTATGTCTGAGAACCCGTGTTTATGTCTGAGAACCAATGTTTATGTTCCTTCACCAGTGTTCCTTCACTGGACGAGTCGAGAAATGTGGAGTGATGATCTCGAGGATTGATTGATGAAAATCAAGCCATCTCAGAGGAGGCACGGGCATGAATAGCCCGTAAGATCTAGAGGATTGTTGCTCTTTGTTATCAGGGATGTGGGTTGGTTAAGCGGGGTTTAGTAGGGTGAGATGGGGTTGTACTGGGGAATGGGGTACTGTTTTGAGAGAAGAAATGGTGTTCAAGGGGGAGGAGGGGGGGGGGGGGGTGTTTAGGAGGAGGTGGTTGTGGTTTAAGGGGGGAAGTACGATTTTTTAGGGAGGGGGTAGGGGAGGGTTGGTGGTCAGTCAAACAGCCGCTGGCCAGGCCAGGCTGCAGGTGTGGAAGCACTCTCGTAATCATCTTCAGGCAAACCACAGGTTGGGAAACAGTGAGGACAAAGAGAAGTAAAGTTTCGGTTGCATTGTGGGATCGTAACATGAATCCATAACGACTTCCGGAAATAGTGGTGTAGCGCGGTGTTTGGAGCCTCGCAGCGGCTCCTTACTCCCGGGTCGTGTTGCGGCGCCCAGCTGGCGGACTCCGTCAGTGACTCGTGTCTTCACGGTGGAGTGACTCGTGTCTTCACGGTGGAGTGACTCGTGGAGTGACTCGTGTCTTGATATAAAAATGTTGTGATTTCGATATCAACAAAACATTCCTGCCACGTGGGAGCTCTGCACGGGTCTCCACTACTCTTCGATAGTCATCTTTATAAATAGTAAAGCCAGCAAACAGATGGAAGACAGCACACAAAGTCACAGTTTACAAAAACAGTAGCAGGGAACATAAGGAACAAACTTGATTCCTGCTTGATGGGGTCCTGGGAGTTCTTCTACTCCCAAAGCCGACCTGAGGCCAGGCTTGACTTGTGAGAGCTTGGCTGTTGGAAACTAATATTTATACATATGCAAACACATTGATAAATATGTCTGACCTACGCTTGAAACAATCCAGCGATCCCCTCTTCTATTATTTTATCGGTAATCTGTTCTACAGTTCTATAACCCTACTTCTAAACCAGTATTTACCCAGGTCTTTCATCAGTCTACGTCCAAGAATATCCACTATAATGTTGACTAGTAGCACTGATAAGTATTACCTTGAAATAGTTTCGAAGGTCAATGTCCTCGCTGCCCGGTGTCTGACCAAGCCTCATGGTTGGTGACCTTGCTAACCTGGGGCCAGATTCACGAAACAGTTACGCAAACACTTACGAACCTGTCCATCTTTTCTCAATCTTTGGCGGCTTTTGTTTACAATTATTAAACAGTTAATGAGCTCCGAAGCACCAGGAGGCTGCTAATAACAATAACAACAGTTGATTTGGAAGTTTTCGTGTTTGTAAACTGTTCAACAAATGTAACCAAAGCCGTCAAAGATTGAGGAAAGATGTACACGTTCGTAAGTACTTGCGTAACTGCTTCGTGAATTTGGCCCCAGGCTGTTAGACGCCGCTGCTGGCAATCACAGCCCGGTTAATCAAGTATCCTTTGAAGGTGTTTAGCAAGTTGTCATTAGAGCACCGTGAGAAGTCTGCTTGTTCCGGTGTCCTAATTATCAAATAAAATAGTTTAAACAATGACGGCAGAATTATATAAACATAGAGGCCCAAGAGCTTGGGCCTTACAGGCGTGAGGTTCGTGGTTCGAGTCTCTCAGAGCCCAGGTGAATGGAATGATATCAACATATCTTCTTGAGGTTATCTTGAGATGATTTCGGGGCTTAGCGTTCCCGAGGCCCGGTTCTCGACCAGGCCTCTTTTTTGTTACATATCTCCAGAAAGCAACCCGTAGCAGCTGTCTAACTACCAAGTACCAATTTACTGCTAGGGGATCGAACCCGGGACCTCAGGATTACGAATCCGAAGCGCTGTCCACTCAGCTCTCAGGCCCCTTATCTTGAGATGATTTCGGGGCTTTTTTTTTTAGTGTCCCCGCGGCCCGGTCCTCTACCAGGTCTCCACCCCCAGGAAGCAGCCCGTGACAGCTGACTAACATCCAGGTACCTATCTTACTGCTAGGTAACAGGGGCATAGGGTGAAAGAAACTCTGCCCATTGTTTCTCGCCGGCGTCTGGGATCGAACCCAGGACCACAGGATCACAAGTCCAGCGTGCTGTCCGCTCGGTCGACCGGCTCCCCTGTTCACTGATGACGCTCAACTCCTGGGATAAATGCAAGCTCAGGGTGAGGCTTCACCAAGCATTTACCCAATCACTTGTACATCTTTCAACAGTCATGACGACTTTATTAGTTACCTTCTTTTGGATGTATGATACTTGCTGGATTGTAGATAATACACGATTGATGACTTCAGCAGTTTATTGAGGAAGGTAAGAGTATATAGTTACGGCCTGCCGAGGTCCTACCTACCTTGAGGTCTGTGTGAATACTGACTCGCCACCAGAACGGCTAGTACCAGCTCTCTGTGGAGAATGACGTCAGAGGCTTCCTCGGCTGGAGGCCTGGTCGACGACCGGGCCACGGGGACGCTAAGCCCCGGAAGCACCTCAAGGTAAAGGTAAGCTGTGATTGGCTATCCCCAACCGTTGTACAATTTGAGTACTAACAAGTTGATTCACATTTGTTAACAGTTTATGAGCCCTGAAGCACTACGAGGTTGTGTATAACAATCTTGGGTTGTAAAGTTTCACAGCTCGTATACTGTTTAATAATTATCAAGAAAGCAGTCGTGATTAAGGAGAGATATTCAGGTTTCGTAAGAGGATGTGTACGGTGAATCCTGGCTCTGGTTCACTGCTGTGCCACTCAAAATAGCCTAGATCAAATAAGCATTTGGAAATAACAAGTGTAATTCCCCTTGCTAACCAGAATCACGTACGTGAGACTGAAATTAGAATATGCAGCAGTTATGTGGTGTCTATTAACCACAATACAACGTTAAACCTTCAAAAACAGGAGAACAAGTTGATATGATCATCACATACAAAATCACCGACAGAGATAATGAAAGGAATTAAAAAGAAAATTATATTTTACAGAGTGGGAAACAAAATTAAATGATTGGATGGTGGATACTTAAAGGACGCGTGAGAGGACTGTCCGGGAGACGGGACACTACGCGACCCGTCGTCTATACTGAAACGCTGTAGTTTGGTACGCAAACGACCAATCCGTTGCAAATACGATTTAAAGGTACAAATCGGCGTAATATTGACGTTTTCTGACCATCAGCCTCGATAGTTTAGTTAGGGTCGTACGTTAGGCAGCACCGTTGTATTTTTGACGCAGTGGTGAATCCTATGTTATATCCACCTATGTTTTATCCACCTATGTTCTATCTACCCATGGTCTATCCACCTATGTTATATCCACCCATGGTCTATCCTCCCATGGTTTATCCACTCATGGTTTATCCACTCATGGTCTTTCCCCCCATGGTCCATCCACCCATGGTCTATCCACTCAAGGTTTATTCACCATTGGTCTATCCACTTATGGTCTTTCCACCCATGGTCTATCCACCATTGGTCTATCCCCCCATGATCTTTCCACCCATGGTCTATCAACCCATGGTCTATCAACCCATGGTCTATCCACCCATGGTCTATCAACCCATGGCCTATCCACCCATGGTCTATTCCCCCATGTCTACAAGATGTCTATCCACGTCTCCAATTAAACCCTAAAAAGTACCTAATATGAAGGGTGGAGGTTAGGAGAGTTGGTCGGCTAACTGCCCAACTGCCTGGTGCCGAGGTGGGGATGAGGTACTCATGACCTCCGTTCATGAGGCATTCATGAGGTACGTTCACGTGGATACCTCATACGCTCATGAGGTATTCCTCACACACACACACACACATTCATAACATGAGATATCCATCGTACGCACATGAGATATCCCTCACAAATTTATCCAGATATCCATCTCACATTCGTAAGATATCCATCTCACACTTATCCTATATCAGAATTTATTTAGTTTCAGTTGTTCTAATTCATAAAATTGACTTAATGATGATAGGCCCCAAGCCATAAATCGCTAATTATCTATTTCCCGATCAGGATTCGAACCTGCATTTTTTTTTTTTTTTGTTTTTTTTATTATTTTCTACCACAGACGTGGCCACACATTTACAATGCTAACCAGCATATATACATTTTCTTCTGTCCTCCATGGACAGGGTTAGAGAAGTGTTAAACATACAGTTCAAGGGTTTATTGAACACTCAACCACAGAAGGTGATTCGGTGCTTTTAAAATGCTAAGCTAACCTACATACGTAAATACAAAGATACACAGATTTACGTACGCCCTACATAAAGTATTAGATGTGTCTTTTACATAGTGTCATTAATGTACATTCACAAAGGTGAAATGTAATTCTGATCAGCTTCCATATTTGCTTTATACCCATACATATACATACACACACACATACACATACATATATACACACATACATGCATTCACATACATTTGTCTCATTTACCCTGACAGGGTGAGGTAGCTGATAAAGAAACTAGTGTGCAATTAAGCACTTAATCACTGAAGGTGATGAAGGTGCTTTTACAAGCTCAGGTTATATAGTTACATCACATACATACATTGTATGATTGATACATTACATGGTCAATTTTGGATACAAGTCCATATATCATCAAGTGTTCCAGTACTCATATAGTAACTACAGAGTTCAGCATACCTTAGCCCAGGAGGGCGAAAGTCAGTCAGTATGGGACATTCTACAATATAATGTTCAAGAGAGTGCATGTTTTCTCTTTCACAAAGTTGACACATTGTGTACTCGACATTTGGGTTTTGAGAAAGCTGCCAGATACGTCTATATCCCAGGCGTATTCTGGCCACTATAACATCACATTGCCGGGTTCTTGTTCTATTAGTCCCATATGTGAATGTCTCCTCACGATATCTATCATAATATTTAATGCTACAACTTTCAGGTCTTTGAGAATTTGTTAGGTCGGTGAGATTTTCATTAGATATTTGTTTAAGTATTCTCTTTGTCACTGCTAATGAAACACCCATATCAATTTCTACCACTGGTTTTCTGCAATTACCAGGAAGGCTTGGTCGAGGACCGGGCCGCGAGGACGTTGAGCCCTGAAATCACCGCAAGGTAACCAGGGATCACTCCACTGGCGTACACTGAACTAATACCACTTTACCAGCGATTACCTATAATGATACCTGCTTGATGGGGTTCTGGGAGTTCCTCTACTCCCCAAGCCCGGCCCGAGGCCCGGCTTGACATTGTTGTTCCTGATTTATGGCTTGGGTCTCTCTCTCCCACGTGTTGGCTCAGTGCGATCCCAAGCATGTACTCGAATTTGGTGAAAAACTGTCCCCAAATCGCACCGCGAGTGTTGCCGGGGGATGGTTGGTCAT
>NC_059577.1:29236757-29269257 GCF_020424385.1 Procambarus clarkii | reverse complement strand
GGGTTCCTGGCGGGGTTCCTGTCGGGGTTCCTGGCAGAGTATATCATGTTGGGGGATTGACGTGTGCCCTACACCTAGTTGTGCGTGTGGTCATCCTAGGGACATATGTAGCACGGTGTCATCAGCTTCATGTAACCTACCTGTTGGTGCTGGCAAGCTGCATGTAATCTACCTGTTGGTGCTGGCAAGCTGCATGTAATCTGGCTGTTGGTGCTGGCAAGCTGCATGTAATCTGGCTGTTGGTGCTGGCAAGCTGCATGTAATCTAGCTGTTGGTGCTGGCAAGCTGCATGTAATCTAGCTGTTGGTGCTGGCAAGCTGCATGTAAGGCAGCTGTTTGTGAGGCAAACTTCCCGGATGTGTGGGACCATTAGTGGCTATTATAACGTACCTTGTTAATGGTTTGAGACACATATTGACTAATGCCTCATAGTGTATAATGTTGTATGTAATTCGCGTACCTTCATTGTGTGATGCATAATGATGTATAAAATAAATGTACGGAATTATTTAGACTTGTTTCTTGACAATACAGCTGATTCAGTTCTCTTTATTTTGATCTTTAGTTAATAATTGATGCGAGCGTTCGATTAGTTGGGCTGTCACGCTTATGTGTGTAGTATCAGTCCCATCTCACTATTTGCTACTTCGTAAAAAATTGAACTTTTTGCCTAACCAGAAACCTGCGAACTCTAGCACACCTTTCATGACTGATGCGTTGAAAACATCAGTATTACGCTGCTTTTGATTGTTAGTAATACGTGCTGCCAACTTGGAGAGATTGGTCAATTTCGTACAGGTTGCGACGTATTGGTTGAGTGTTAGGTGGTATATCAATTAACAATTAATAATTATCTTAAATTATGCAGGTTACACATTCTTAAGTTATCGTCCTAAAATGATAGTACACTTTGCAACTATTTGGTCGAACAACAATGGTCAACAACACTCAACAATGCATCAATGGGCTGTTGCACCCAGCAATTTCTCCAGCTTTGAAAGGGGCCGTCATTGTGCAGCAGTACTCCACTCTAGAGATCACTAGCGTCTTGAACAGTATCATCATCGGTATAGCATCTCTTGTTTGAAAGGGTCTTATTATCCAATCTGTCATTTTTCTTGCAGTTGTGCCGGCTACTTTATTGTGTTCTTTGAAGGTAAGGTCTTCCGACATGAGTACACCCAAATCCTTTACATTGCCTTTTCGTTCTATGTTATGATTTGCCTGAGTTTTGTACGTGGTTTCCGTTTATATATTTTCATTTTTTCCGTAGCGCGTGAGCTGGAACGCACGAGCCTCACCTCCCCTCCCTCTTCCCTTCCACCCGCACCACCACTACCAGTTCAACTTTCATCTGCAACATCGATTCCGTAACTATCTGACTTTGTGTCTATCCGACCTCGTAACTATCCGTGGCTATCTGTAACTAGCCAGGTGCAGCTGTGGTTGGGTCTGCCTCATGATGGCCATAACCTGGTGCAGCTGTGGTTGGGTCTGCCTCATGGTGGCCATAACCTGGTGCAGCTGTGGTTGGGTCTGCCTCATGGTGGCCATAACCTGGTGCAGCTGTGGTTGGGTCTGCCTCATGATGGCCATAACCTGATGCAGCTGTGGTTGGGTCTGCCTCATGATGGCCATAACCTGATGCAGCTGTGGTTGGGTCTGCCTCATGATGGCCATAACCTGATGCAGCTGTTGTTGGGTCTGCCTCATGATGGCCATAACCTGGTGCAGCTGTGGTTGGGTCTGCCTCATGATGGCCATAACCTGATGCAGCTGTTGTTGGGTCTGCCTCATGATGGCCATAACCTGGTGCAGCTGTGGTTGGGTCTGCCTCATGATGGCCATAACCTGATGCAGTATTCCAGGGGCTGTGTCTTGAGATGAGTGTGTGGAGATAATAGAAGGCGGCGGGTAATGCCTCCGCCATGATGTGTGCGGGTCGTGGAGAGGATGGGAGAGCTTGGGGTCGGAGTAATAACAATGATTAAGGTATCGCCCGACCTGTCCATCATCAGCCGGTCCACCTAGCCAGCCAGTCACGCGCCGCCACCCGCCACCCGCCGCTCTCATTGGTCGCCGCCGCCGCCATCGCCTACCTATCTTCCAGAAGGGCTTATTTTGAATCTTCCCCCCCATCCCCCCATCCCACATTTCTCCCCTCTTTTCCATCCCTCCCCAACTTCATTCCTCCCTCTCTCACCACCCCCTCCCTATCCTCCAACCCTCCCAAACCCGCTGGGTGCAGCCAAAATCGAAATATCTTTTGTACATTTGCGTTAGGAGTGCTGGAAAAAAAAGCCTGTCTCATATGCAGGAAAACATAGGAGGAGCGCCAACATCGCATGCATTGGTTACATAACATGCCATTGCAAGACGGCCAGCATTTCCCAACTTGTAATTTGCATGTAAAGATATATGGAGGTTGTTGCATTATGCGGAGTAATTACCCACCTCGCCACCGCTTGCCCTCCTCTTCCCCCTTCAAACGACCGGCGTCGATCTTATGTACAAATGCCTTTAATTCCACTCGCTGTAATCCACAGTGAAAAGGCCAGTTTGAAGGCCCCGGTAAATTGTGATTGTTTCTTTGAGGTAGTTATTAGAGCGGGTGCTGTGTCCTCGCCCAGTGTGAGACCTCGGCTGGTCGAGGTCTCACACTGGGCGCTTGCTGGTGGTGCAGCGTGAGCACTTTGGTGAGGGGAGTGGTGAATGGGACCCCTTGGTGATGGGGGTGCCTGAGACCGTTGGTGATGGGGTGGTGCCAGAGACCGTTGGTGATGGGGTGGTGCCAGAGACCGTTGGTGATGGGGGTGCCTGAGACCGTTGGTGATGGGGGTGCCAGAAACCGTTGGTGATGGGGGTGCCTGAGACCGTTGGTGATGGGGTGGTGCCAGAGTCCGTTGGTGATGGGGGTGCCAGAGACCGTTGGTGATGGTGCCAGAGACCGTTGGTGATGGTGCCAGAGACCGTTGTTGATGGTGCCAGAGACCGTTGGTGATGGGGTGCCAGAGACCGTTGATGATGGTCTCTGGAGCTTGGTCTAACAGGCTGTTGCTGTGTAATCATCAATGGTCCACAACTCTTCAAGCTCTCCCACTTCACCCCGTCCCTCTCTCACCATCTCCACCGCATCAGCCCTTCAGTCCAGTCCTTCCGTATCAGTCCAAATTTTTACAAGTCAAGCCTGGCCTCGGGCCGGGCTTGGGGAGTAGAAGAACTCCCAGAACCCCATCAACCAGGTATCATCCAAGCCTCCAAAACCCGCTGGCTGCCTCCAAAATCGAAATATCGTCTGTACAATTGAACAGGAATGCTGGTAAAATTCTATTTTGTTCACTTAGTTCAATAGATTCAGTGAGGAGGCAAGGAAGCGCGGCCCCAGTTCCCGAGTGTGACAATAGAACAAGTCTGGCAGTCGCCCGCCTCTGATTTTGATTTGATTGTTGCGTGTGTTGTTTAATCGTCCTGTGTTTAGACTCGTCTCCGCGGGTTGGCTTCAACTGAAAACATTGCCATGTCGGGTCGTACGTCCTGGGTCGTGAGTCGTACGTCCTGGGTCGTGAGTCGTACGTCCTGGGTCGTGAGTCGTACGTCCTGGGTCGTGAGTCGTACGTCCTGGGTCGTGAGTCGTACGTCCTGGGTCGTGAGTCGTATGTCCTGGGTCGTGAGTCGTATGTCCTGGGTCGTGAGTCGTATGTCCTGGGTCGTGAGTCGTATGTCCTGGGTCGTGAGTCGTATGTCCTGGGTCGTGAGTCGTACGTCCTGGGTCGTGAGTCGTACGTCCTGGGTCGTGAGTCGTATGTCCTGGGTCGTACGGCCTAAGGCAAGTCATTGACGTATCAGTTTTTTCCTCCCATTTCGGTTTGGCACAGTGAGAGCCTCCTCACCAGGTGATGGTGCCAGAGTGGGGCACATTCAATACACAATGTTGCTTCACAGCGAGCACTTGCCTTGAGGAGGGAACACCAGAGCTTGGATCATCTCAATGTTAATGGTGAGCGCCTCGCTGCTCCCCTCACCAACCTGCCCTCACTCTCCGCCAGCCAAGAAGCTCCTGGACCCCGATTTACCTCTCGTCCCCACCCCACTCTGTACATCAGACACTGAACTGCACTGAGCAGCTAAACACACCAAACGACATGTTGGTAGTGCTGATATCAAAGTAGAAATGGTAAATGTGGTTATTGTCCTGGTATACTGTGTAAGTCGGCGGTTAAATACCAGCTAAGGAAAATATAATACTGTTTTGAACAACAGCCTAGTGGACCAAACTCTCACAAGTCGAGCCTGGCCTCGGGCCGGGCTTGGGGAGTAGAACAACTCCCAGAACCCCATCAACCAGGTATCCCATAAACTCAGCCCCAGTTGTCATATTGCTTGGAGACTTCAATTTGCGCCATCTAGAATGGAACCTGGCAAATACAGTTATATCTGTCAGAATCTCGGGAAGCAGTCTAAGCGAACAGTCACATATGGTGTCAGTTAGCCACCTTCTAACACTGACGTCTAACACCGTCAATGTTAGACGGTGACTAACATTGCCACCGCCGCCCACTGGATGGGTGTAGGGAGCAGAATAGGCTCATTAATACCGTATACACCCAGTGTATTATAAATATAAGTTACTTAGTATGAAGACCATTGTGGTCCATTAACTGACCCCATTATATGATGCGGTAACCTTAACTTTCCCCTCCCACGGGATGGCTCTCAAGTCCGTAATAAATTAATGTATATATAACGTACATCTATTAAAGTCAATAAATACGATTTACATCTAATCTAACCGTGTTACAATTTACTTTACCAATTATTCCTTAACCCTATCAATATGATGAGAAACCAGAAAGCAACGAGTCATGGCGTTAACATGCAAAATATTCGAAAGGCGGGGGGCCAGGAGCTATCGTTCGAGCCTGCATGCAACATGTTATGTACACTTATGGTCTTGCCAAGTTGCTGGGACCAGCTGCCACACACCGTCATAACGGAGTCCAACTTGCCGAATTCAGTTCCCAAATAGGACGAGAGAGATAGATAGATAGATGGATAGATAGATAAATAGATAGATAGATCCCCTACATCATCCCTCTAATGTAATCATTCATATTCACACGGCAGGTCCCTGAACCCTGGGTAATGGTGGCGGAGCTCTGACAGCGAGAGTGGAGATGTTTTTAATATCAATTATACGTAATAAAGAATGCAAATCAGAGGCCGGTGGTACTGAATTATGGGTCTTTCCGTGAGAGATTTATGTGGCAGAGATAAAATGTAATAGAGCCTGAAGGATGGGTCTTGGTACTCAACATTCTGGCCTCTCCTTGTACTCCTTTACCTCTTCTTTCGTCGCGGTTAATGTGTCCTGGTGTGTGTCCGTGTGTGTGTACTCGTGTGTGTGTGTGTGTGTGTGTGTGTGTGTGTGTGTGTGTGTGTGTGTGTGTGTGTGTGTGTGTGTGTGTGTGTGTGTGTGTGTGTGTACTCGTGTGTGTGTGTGTGTGTGTGTGTGTGTGTGTGTGTGTGTGTGTGTGTGTGTGTGTGTGTGTGTGTGTGTGTGTGTGTGTACCCGTGTGTACCCGTGTGTACCCGTGTGTCCTTGTGTCCGTGTGTGTACTCATTTAATTGTGCTTGCGGGGTTTGAGCTCTGGCTCTTTGGTCCCGCCTCTCAACCGTCAGTCAACAGGTGTACAGGTTTCCGAGCCTATTGGGCTCTATCATATCTACACTTGAAACTGTGTATGGAGTCAGCCTCCACCACATCACTGCCTAATGCATTCCATTTGTCAACCACTCTACACTGTGTGTGTGTGTGTGTGTGTGTGTGTGTGTGTGTGTGTGTGTGTGTGTGTGTGTGTGTACCCGTGTGTCCTTGTATGTGTGTGTGTGTGTGTGTGGGTGTGTGTGTGTGTGTGTGTGTGTGTGTGTGTGTGTGTGTGTGTGTGTGTGTGTGTGTGTGTGTGTGTGTGTGTGTGTGTGCGTGCGTGTCTCCCGCGTGGTTACCGTGAACTGTACTGGAATTTAAGAGTTCCGTTACGTGGACTCCCTGACTTGAGCCTGCAGGTTGACCATCAGCTGCTGGACATGATCACAATATATAAGATACCTGAGAGGCATTGACAAATTTGACTGAAAACTGCCTGCATGTCATCATCAGGTCAGAAACTATTGCAAAGTGTAAAATGTAGGAGCATTGAGCGGGGCCCAGGAGCTGAAGCTAGCAAGCACAGGCAGGTACGGACAGCCTTGCGTTGGTGCCGAAGTGCCGGCAGTAAACAGCCAGAAGTGAATGTGTGTGACCCCCAAACCTGAATTTACTGTCTCTATAACATTCTCCGTTTTATAATGTCAGTGTAATCGCTCGATCCAATCTTGCCGTCTCTGCCTCGCCTTGCAGTTTACATTCGTTGGTGGGGGCCCAACATGGGTTAAATGGATACCGAGATGTGTATACCCGCCTTCACGGTGTATACCCACCTTCACGGTGTATACCCACCTTCACGGTGTATCTACACTGAAATTTTGATTGATTGGTGTTTGATAGATCCGAGATTGATAGGACTTAAATTCAACTCCAAACTACCTGCACGAGTGTGAGGTTGTTTTGAGAGGGGGGGGGGGTTGTATGGATGTCAGCCGATGCAGAACTACCGGGTTCCGTCAGACACAAACCTGCATGTCCACCGTCCAATATGTCCACCATCAAGCATGTCCACCGTCCAATATGTCCACCATCAAGCATGTCCACCGTCCAATATGTCCACCGGCCTGCATGTCCACCGGCCTGCCATATCCACCGGCCTGCATGTCCACCGGCCTGCATGTCCACCGGCCTGCCATATCCACCGGCCTGCCATATCCACCGGCCTGCCATGTCCACCGGCCTGCATGTCCACCGGCCTGCATGTCCACCGGCCTGCATGTCCACCGGCCTGCATGTCCACCGGCCTGCCATGTCCACTGGCCTGCATGTCCACCGGCCTGCATGTCCACCGTCCTGCCATGTCCACAGGCCTGCCATGTCCACCGGCCTGCCATATCCACCGGCCTGCATGTCTACCGGCCTGCATGTCTACCGGCCTGCATGTCCACCGGCCTGCATGTCCACCGGCCTGCCATGTCCACCGGCCTGCATGTCCACCGGCCTGCCATATCCACCGGCCTGCCATGTCCACCGGCCTGCCATATCCACCGGCCTGCATGTCCACCGGCCTGCATGTCCACCGGCCTGCCATATCCACCGGCCTGCCATATCCACCGGCCTGCATGTCCACCGGCCTGCCATATCCACCGGCCTGCCATGTCCACCGGCCTGCATGTCCACCGGCCTGCCATATCCACCGGCTTGCATGTCCACCGGCCTGCATGTCCACCGGCCTGCCATATCCACCGGCCTGCATGTCCACCGGCCTGCATGTCCACCGGCCTGCCATATCCACCGGCCTGCCATGTCCACCGGCCTGCCATATCCACCGGCCTGCATGTCCACCGGCCTGCATGTCCACCGGCCTGCCATGTCCACCGGCCTGCCATATCCACCGGCCTGCATGTCCACCGGCCTGCCATATCCACCGGCCTGCCATGTCCACCGGCCTGCATGTCCACCGGCGTGCCGTGTCCACCGGCCTGCATGTCCACCGGCGTGCCGTGTCCACCGGCCTGCATGTCCACCGGCGTGCCGTGTCCACCGGCCTGCATGTCCACCGGCGTGCCGTGTCCACCGGCCTGCATGTCCACCTCGGAGAATTTAGGATTTAGTGGCCCTGCCTTATTTGGTGTACCTTGGTACTCGCCTAAATGTTCTGTACCAAGTGTGTGTGTGTGTGTGTGTGTGTGTGTGTGTGTGTGTGTGTGTGTGTGTGTGTGTGTGTGTGTGTGTGTGTGTACTCACCTAGTTGTACTCACCTAGTTGTGTTTGCGGGGGTTGAGCTCTGGCTCTTTGGTCCCGCCTCTCAACCGTCAATCAACAGGTGTACAGATTCCTGAGCCTACTGGGCTCTGTCATATCTACACTTGAAACTGTGTATGGAGTCAGCCTCCACCACATCACCCCCTAATGCATTCCATTTGTCAACCACTCTGACACTAAAAAAGTTCTTTCTAATATCTCTGTGGCTCATTTGGGCACTCAGTTTCCACCTGTGTCCCCTTGTGCGTGTTCCCCTTGTGTTAAATAGACTGTCTTTATCTACCCTATCAATCCCCTTCAGAATCTTGAATGTGGTGATCATGTCCCCCCTAACTCTTCTGTCTTCCAGCGAAGTGAGGTTTAATTCCCGTAGTCTCTCCTCGTAGCTCATACCTCTCAGCTCGGGTACTAGTCTGGTGGCAAACCTTTGAACCTTTTCCAGTTTAGTCTTATCCTTGACTAGATATGAACTCCATGCTGGGGCTGCATACTCCAGGATTGGCCTGACATATGTGGTATACAAAGTTCTGAATGATTCTTTACACAAGTTTCTGAATGCCGTTCGTATGTTGGCCAGCCTGGCATATGCCGCTGATGTTATCCGCTTGATATGTGCTGCAGGAGACAGGTCTGGCGTGATATCAACCCCCAAGTCTTTTTCCTTCTCTGACTCCTGAAGAATTTCCTCTCCCAGATGATACCTTGTATCTGGCCTCCTGCTCCCTACACCTATCTTCATTACATTACATTTGGTTGGGTTAAACTCTAACAACCATTTGTTCGACCATTCCTTCAGCTTGTCTAGGTCTTCTTGAAGCCTCAAACAGTCCTCTTCTGTTTTAATCCTTCTCATAATTTTAGCATCGTCCGCAAACATTGAGAGAAATGAATCGATACCCTCCGGGAGATCATTTACATATATCAGAAACAAGATAGGACCGAGTACAGAGCCCTGTGGGACTCCACTGGTGACTTCACGCCAATCGGAGGTCTCACCCCTCACCGTAACTCTCTGCTTCCTATTGCTTAGATACTCCCTTATCCACTGGAGCACCTTACCAGCTACACCTGCCTGTCTCTCCAGCTTATGTACCAGCCTCTTATGCGGTACTGTGTCAAAGGCTTTCCGACAATCCAAGAAAATGCAGTCCGCCCAGCCCTCTCTTTCTTGCTTAATCTGTGTCACCTGATCGTAGAATTCTATCAAGCCTGTAAGGCAAGATTTACCCTCCCTGAATCCATGTTGGCGATTTGTCACGAAGTCCCTTCTCTCCAGATGTGTTACCAGGTTTTTTCTCACGATCTTCTCCATCACCTTGCATGGTATACAAGTCAAGGACACTGGCCTGTGTCTCTTGACCTCCTCTCTCGTAATTTCGAACTCCTCCAAGGCCGCCTGGTTTACTTCCCTTTCTCCTAGCACAGTGACCTCACCCTGTTCTATTGTGAAGACCTCCTGGAACCTCTTGTTGAGTTCCTCACACACCTCTCTGTCATTCTCTGTATACCTGTCCTCGCCTGTTCTAAGTTTCAATACCTGTTCTTTCACTGTTGTTTTCCTTCTGATGTGACTGTGGAGTAGCTTTGGTTCGGTCTTGGCTTTGTTTGCTATATCATTTTCAAAAATTTTCTCTGCTTCTCTTCTCACCCTGACGTACTCATTCCTGGTTCTCTGGTATCTCTCCCTGCTTTCTGGTGTTCTGTTATTCCGGAAGTTCCTCCACGCCTTTTTGTTCAGTTTCTTCGCTTCCATACATGCCCTATTATACCATGGATTCTTTTGTTGCTTCTCGGATTTTTCCCTTTGGGCCGGGATGAACCTGTTTACTGCCTCCTGACACTTTTGGGTAACATAGTCCATCATACCCTGTACAGATTTGTCTCTGAGGTCTGTGTCCCAAGGTATTTCACTTAGGAAACTTCTCATCTGTTCATAATTCCCCTTTCGGTATGCCAGCCTTTTGATTCCTAGTTCTTTTTGGGGGGAGATAAGTCCTAGCTCTACCAGGTACTCAAAGTTCAATACACTGTGGTCACTCATTCCCAAGGGCGCTTCCATCTTAACTTCCCTTATATCCCATTCATTTAGGGTAAATATCAAATCAAGCATTGCTGGTTCATCTTCTCCTCTCATTCTTGTTGGCTCTTTGGTATGCTGGCTTAGAAAGTTTCTTGTTGCCACGTCCAGCAGCTTAGCTCTCCATGTTTCTGGTCCTCCATGCGGGTCTCTGTTCTTCCAATCTATCTTCCCATGGTTGAAGTCTCCCATAATTAGTAGTCCAGATCCATTCCTGCTAGCAACAGAAGCTGCTCTTTCCATTATGTTAATGGTGGCCATGTTGTTTCTATCATATTCCTGTCTAGGTCTGTGTGTGTGTGTGTGTGTGTGAAGGGTCGAGCGCTTGCTCCTGAGCCCCGTCTTACCAGCTGTTGGTTGTCTGGTTATGTTAATTCTTACTCATATCTTGTAATATCTATTTTCCTTAATCTATTGTGTTACCTTCTACTTCTTGAGAAGATTTCGGGGCTTAGCGTCCCCGCGGCCCGGTCCTCGACCAGGCCTCCTTTTCTTGTTACACCCCCCCCCCCCAGGAAACAGCCTGTAGCAGCTGTCTAACTCCCAGGTACCTATTTACTGCTCGGTAACAGGGACATCAGGGTGAAAGAAACATTTTGCACATTTGTCTCTGCCTTCACCGGGGATCGAATCCGGAACCTCAGGACTAAGAATCCGAAGCGCTGTCCACTCAGCTGAAAGGCGCCCTACTAGTTCTGTTAAGTGATCTTAAATGATCCTATTAACTCCCTCTTACTATACTAACAATACTCTTTATAGCATCCCTGTGGTTCATCTGTTTAACATATGCTTTCTTTGTTAACCTTATCAATTCCCTTGAAAATCTTTGATGTTGTTATCATGTCTCCTCTGTTACGTGTTGCTTTTAGTGTGTTCAGGGCCAGTTCGTGAGCGCAGATACTTTGAGAACTTTTAAGGGTATCCACCGAATACTGCTCTGCGGACGTTGATCTTCAGCTCATTGGTCCCGCATCTCAACCTTCGGTCAGCTACTGTACGTGTGTCGTGTCTGCTTTTGTTGTTTATGTTGTCTGCCTCCATCACTTGTGCTGTGATGGTGCTGATTAGAAGGATGGAGGGGCTAGTGAGAGGGATGTGGCTAGTGAGAGGGATGTGGCTAGTGAGAGGGATATGGCTAGTGAGAGGGATGTGGCTAGTGAGAGGGATGGGGGCTAGTGTGAGGGATGTGGCTAGTGAGAGGGATGTGGCTAGTAAGAGGGATATGTGGCTAGTGAGAGGGATGTGGCTAGTGAGAGGGATGTGGCTAGTGAGAGGGATATGGCTAGTGAGAGGGATGTGGCTAGTGAGAGGGATGTGGCTAGTGGCTAGTGAGAGGGATATGGCTAGTGAGAGGGTGAGAGGGATGTGGCTAGTGAGAGGGATGGGGGCTAGTGTGAGGGATGTGGCTGAGAGGGATGTGGTAGAGAGGGATATGGCTAGTGAGAGGGATGTGGCTAGTGTGAGGGATGGGGGCTATGAGGGATGGCTAGTGAGAGGGATGGGGGCTAGTGTGAGGGAGGGCTAGTGGGGGCTAGTAAGAGGGACATGGCTAGTGAGGGATGTAGCTATGAGAGGGTGGGGGCTAGTGTAGGGATGGGGGCTAGTGTGAGGGATGTGGCTAGTGAGAGGGATATGGCTAGTGAGAGGGATGGGCTAGTGAGAGGGAGGGCTATGAGAGGGATGGGGGCTAGTGTGAGGGATGTGGCTAGAGGGATGTGGCTAGTGAGGGAGGGCTAGTGAGAGGGATGTGGCTAGTGAGAGGGATGGGGGCTAGTGTGAGGGATGTGGCTAGTGAGAGGGATGTGGCTAGTGAGAGGGATGTGGGCTAGTGAGAGGAGGGGGAGGGGGGGGGGGGGTGCTGTGGCAGGGCGTCAGCTGGTAGTTTAGGAAACAGCGTTACATGATGGGCTGGTTGGTGGGAGCGGTTGGGGTGATCTTGTGTCCGGGTGCTGCCTGTGCCATCACTCCCAGCCCGCGTACTTACCGTTGTTCCCCCCCCCCCTCCCTCCCGACACACTTGCCTGTTGTGGCTGATGATTGCTTGATGAAAATTAAGCCACCGAAGAGGCAGCACGGGCATGAATAGCCCGTAATGTTGTGGCTGGCTCGCCGGCTGTCATATACTGGCCAAACTCGTCGCTGGTCATCCTGCATGATCGTACTCCTCCGGCAGTATTTTGACGTTTTTTGTGTTGAATTATAGAAGCTGACAATATGCTGTTTAACTCGAACGTAAAAAAATTTAGTTACCGTAAACAATTTACAGAAAGAGACAGTAAACAATTTACAGAAAGAGACAGTAAACAATTTACAGAAAGAGACAGTAAACAATTTACAGAAAGAGACAGTAAACAATTTACAGAAAGAGACAGTAAACAATTTACGGAAAGAGACAGTAAACAATTTACAGAAAGAGACAGTAAAGAATTTACGGAAAGACTGTAAACTATTTAAGGAAAGAAAGACCCGTGATCAAATACAACCCGTCCTCTTTACAAATTTTCCCTCGTATGCCCTACGGCCAAATATCGACGTAATTCAAGATGGAAATTTATTTTCCAATTAAATTTTGGAATTTGTTTTTCCAAACCAGCAAGTTAAGGGTCCTCTGGTAGGTTAGGAGGGCAGAAGCCAAAGCCACAATACATACAAATGGAACAGAAACCCATACAAGAGAGAGCAAATTCAAGAAGCATATTCACATATGCAAAATCCAAATCAAAACCTCCCACCAGTTCTCCTAAGGTTTGTCGTCCATTTAAGAAGGCGTGTCGAAGGTTGTCGGAACCTTAAGCTTGATCTTAATAGTTTTATCTCTAGATCCTTATTTTAATTACCGGATGTGCCATTATTGTTGGCGAAGACGGCTCCTGTGCGTGAAGGAGGCGTTAGGTGCTGTTTAATCTGTCTCATTAGTGATAATGGGCTGCAGCTCTCGGGACCCGCCTCTTAGCTCTTCGCGCAGCTGCTGGTGCGATGTTCACTCGTAGACTTAATCCATCTTCTCACTCACCCAACCACTTACCTGGAGAGGGTTTGGGGAGAAACCTCGGGAACTTGGGCTGGACGGTAGAGCGAAGGAGTTGCAGGTCGGCGTTCATTCCCCGACCATCCAAGTGGTTGGACACCATTTCTTCCCTCCCCCCCCCCCCCCGTCTCATCCCAACTCCTTATCCTAATCCCTTCCCAGTGCTATATAATCGTGATGGCTTGGTGTTTTTTTCCTCATAGTTCCCTTCCCTTTCCTTCCCTGCTCATTGTATCTGCTCAATGTACCTCATCACTCCACCTGCTCACTCCGCGTACCCTTCATGTAATTATAACTGGAGTTTGTATAAGGAGCTTGGTCACACTGTGTGGTTGAGTGCTCAATTACTCACTATGGCTGGAAGCCGTTCTTCTGCCCTGTCAATGGTGGAAAAACGAAAACATATTTATATTGATTAGAGTTGTAGTTTGTCTTTGTAAACATCACACTCACCTAAGGTCGAGTACTCAATGACCCACTCCACTCTATGTACAGGAGCAGAGTTCTAATTCTGTGTATAACAAAACAGAAGGAAATATAGATATGCTGGGTAGTATTAAACAAGCACTTCAGTCGCCTTTTGTGGTTGAGAAGGTATTTATACTTATACCTGATCAAGCAGGCTATGATTCATACGTTAGGCTGCAAGCAGCCGCGTCCAACAGCCCGGTTGACCAGTCCAGCAACCAGGAGGCCTGTTCAGAGACCGGACCGCGGGGACGTTGACCCCAGGAATCACGGCAAGGTAAGGTAAGGAGAGTTCAATAACTCATTATTGAACCCTCCCACCAGTGCACGGTTTGAGCAACACTAAACCTTGTGCCTGAAGGAAAGCCAAAAATCTATATTTGCTAATTAGATTGTGTAGATATATGGCCACGTGTGTGGTAGGAGAAAGTCTTCAGCAGGGCTTCCTTATGACTCTCGTTGTCTTGATAATGTTCTCCTGTACCGACTCTTGTATCCGACTCATTCAGAAACGTTCGTGTTTAAATAAATGTTCCACCGTTAGCACAAACGCAAAGAATCATTGTGATGAATCAGGCATTAGGATATATTTACAGAGGACACAACTGAACATAAGATGTGTCATACTTACGTGACAGACGAAAGATATATCAAATAATATACACGTGGAAAATACTGGAGGGCCAGGTACCAAATTTAGAAAGCAAGATTGTTTTCTTCAAGAAGTGCCGGACTAACCGGGCGGATCTAGCTCTCACAAGTCAAGCCTGGCCTCGGGCCGGGTTTGGGGAGTAGAAGAACTCCCAGAACACCCTTATCAAGCAGGCACTAATGTGTAATGGGAAAGCGTAGTCGTAGTTTAGTGAGAGTAGTCGCAGATGTAATAGCAGCAGTTTAAAAAATATAAAAGATTCTACACTGAGTACATGTACTCCAAAAGTCCAGGTCGGGCTTGTGGAGTACAATTTCAATAATAAAGGCATTGATTGGGAGAAAAATAAACATTGAACTAGCAAAAGTTGACAACTAGAAAACATTCCTGGGTACACCGCTCCAAGTACGAGAACTCCCACACAGATACTGTAAACATTGACCGCGAATGTGTTCTGTTGCGGAAGGCCAAAATTAAACAGACATGGATGCAGGGCAAAAAAGGCACTACAAATGACGGGAAAATAATACCTGAAATGTTCAAGCATTTCAGGTATTATTTTCAGTCTATAAATTTTCCATCTATACTATTTTCTGTTTGTGTAATATAAAATTTAATATTTATATCTCACACACACACACACACACACACACACACACACACACACACACACACACACACACACACACACACACACACACACACACACACACACACACACACACACACACAAAACGGGCCTGTGGCTAAGTGGACAACGCTCTGGACTCGTAATCCTAGGGTCCGGGTTCGATCCCGGCTGATGGCAGAAACAAAATGAGCAGAGTTTCTTTCACTTTGATGCCTCTGTTACCTAGCAGTAAATAGGTACCTGGGAGTTAGACAGCTGTTACGGGCTGTTTCCTGTATACGGGCTGTGTGTGTGTGTGTGTGTATGCTTTAGGGGGCTTGGTAGCCTGGTGGATAGCGCGCAGGACTCGTAAGTCTGTGGCGTGGGTTCGATTCTCGCACCAGGCAGAAACAAATGGGCAAAGTTTCTTTCACCCTGAATGCCCCTGTTACCTTGCAGTAAATAGGTACCATGGAGTTAGTCAGCTGTCACGGGCTGCTTCCTGGGGTGCGTGTGTGTGGTGTGGGGGAAAAAAAGTAGTTAGTAAACATTTGATTGACAGTTGAGAGGCGGGCCGAAAGAGCAAGGCTCAACCCCTGCAAACACAACTAGGTGAATACACACACACACACACACACACACACACACACACACACACACACACACACACACACACACACACACACACACACATTAGAAAGAACTTTTTCAGTGTCAGAGTAGTTAGTAAATGGAAAACAGGAAGTGATGTGGTGGAGGCTGACTCCATACACAGTTTCAAATGTAGAAATGATAGAGCTCGAGAAGCTCAGGAATCTGTACAACAGTAGATTGACTGTTGAGAGGAGGTTATCTTGAGATGACCTCTCATGATGATGAGGAGAGCAAAGAACCGAAGCTCAACCCCCGGAAGCACAACTAAGTAAGTACACACACAACAGTTCATCCAAACAGGCAGACTGAAGAACTAGACCAGAAGCTAAAGCCAGAAGACAACAAATTCAAAATACTTTTTCACATATGCAAAATCAAAATCAAAACCTCCCACCAGTTTTCGACCTATACTTACTAGAAAATGTTCACACACAGAAGATGACAAAGACATAACGGAAAATCCTAAAAAAGAACAATAAGAAGCTATGTTTAGCACCTCGATACACCATGAAGTTAGAGAACCCTGACAGCGTCTTCATGAACCGCATTGTCACGTGGCCTCAGGTGAGAAGCCTGGCCTCAGGTCGGGCTTGGCGAGTTGAAGAACTCCCTCTCCCCTCTCCCGGTAAAGCATGTCTCACATTCTTGTAAAGCCACTAGCACGCATAGGGTTTCGGCCAGGTCCTTAATCCTAATTTTTTCCCGGAATACGACCCGCCAAATCGTTTAACAACCAGGTACCCCATTCACTGCTGTGTGAACAGAGGCTTCAGTTAAGGATTGGCGCCAAGTCAATCCTCCCGGGCCAGAATACGAACCCAGGCCAATGTGCTCGAGAAGTGTTTTTACCACTAGGCCATGAGGACTGCCACGGGGATCGTGTTTATGTTCATTCAAGAGTTTAGTTCATTGGCCAGTGTGTATTATGTAAATAAATAATATATTATCTTGTGTAACACGTTCGTGTGATGGTTGAGAGTGTTGCACCTCCACGATGATGATACCAAGTAGCAACAGCCTGGTGGTTTGGGGAGTGGTGACGCCACCTCCTCCGGGTGTCTATACAAAGTACTGTCATCGGGTACATGACACCCACAACATACACTCCTGTGTGCCACACAGCCCCACTCCAGTACCAGGTTAGTCCACAACGGGCTCACCATAGCCCGTGCTACTTGCAACTTTTTGTTCCGAGTAGCTGAATCTAAAACAACAAGAGGGTACATGAGCTTACACCGTGAGTCAGGTGTGGGTGCTGGCCGCAGGTGTGTACCCCCGTCTTGTAGTGGAACTGCTCTAGGTTATCTTGAGGTTATCTTGAGATGATTTCCGGGCTTTTTAGTGTCCCCGCGGCCCGGTCCTCGACCAGACCTCCACCCCCAGGAAGCAGCCCGTGACAGCTGACTAACACCCAGGTTCCTATTTTACTGCTAGGTAACAGGGGCATAGGGTGAAAGAAACTCTGCCCATTGTTTCTCGCCGGCGCCTGGGATCGAACCCAGGACCACAGGATCACAAGTCCAGCGTGCTGTCCGCTCGGCCGACCGGCTCCCACGTATTACGGCTCCCAGGTATTTCAACAAGAGTGGCGGTGTCTGGTACTGTATAGTGTGTGACCTTTGCTTCTATTATTGTGTTGTATCTGTGTCCGAGTCGTTGAGTTGAAGTAAGTGTTAAAAAGACTTTTTGTTCGTGTTAAATGTTATTATATCAAGTATACGAAGTCAGTTGTATTATAGGTGTTAAAGTAACTTTATTTCTTTTATTCCAGTAATTTATATTAAAAACAATTGACTTTACTCCTGTTTTCACATTGTAAACTTATGTGCCTTTTTTGTTATGCTGCGTGAGTATAACACCAGCTGGGTTGCCTGGGTATGTCCCCGCCGTGCCTCACTTCACGTGACAACTTGTCACTTCAGACAAAGAATATTGACACAAGCACAGCAGACTTCATTTTAATTAACATGTCCATGGACTAGGCCCGGGGTCCTGCCGACTCTTAGAACTCCATATTTATAAAGAAATGTCAAGTACCAATAGTATAAGCACTCTTTGTGAAATGTAGTAAAAAGCATGATTCTGTGGTTCGGGTAGTTCATATTTCAAAAAATATGTTCTTGTCCTGTCTACCCCCTGCGGTATTTTGTAGTTCGTAATCATGTTCCGTCCTGCGCGTTCCAATGCAGTGAGTTCTAGTTCCTATAGCCTTAAAAGATCCTTGATTACTGTACCAAATAACCCCCCCCCCCCTTACTGAACCCACCCACTCAGTTGATCCCTTCAACCGCTCAACCAGCTCACCTCATCTCCCTGTACCGAATAATCGCATAGTAAAGCTCTTTGTAAGAGATGCAGAAGCGCATGACAATGTAACACGTTTTCATCTTGACCCCCTCTCCCTTTCCCATGGGGTGCAGACCAGTGAAGACTTCCCATCACCCCTTCGCCCCATTGCTATAGCCCATCACCCCAGCCGCCCCTCGTGTTCCCAGGAAAGAAAGAGTCCGGTCGGGGTTATATCTCCTTATTTTGGGTCGTTGGGCGCTGTGATGGGGGTAGGAATGACCGTTAATCGCGGCTCACCGGCAGTTGGGTCGCTGTGGTGATTACACGATGCATTACATCAATTGCTGTCAAATTGCATGGCCCAACACCGCGCAGTTCCTCTGAAGCTGCGGCCACTCGTAGCCGCAGTTCCTCCCGACGACTCCACTCCCGCACCTTGCCGCTGCGGCGTCTCTAGTATTTTGCGGACTGTTTCGCATCCAAGAGGTTTTTTCCTCTTCACTGCGTGTCTCCACCTTTCTGCTACCACACTCTCCCCCACACCCGACGGCTCGGGCTCGCCGCCGCAGCTCTCCGTAGACGCAGCCTGCCGTATTACGCGTGCACAACCGCATGCGGCCCAACTCGGTCATCCATTGTCCTTTATACTTAATAATTCACAAGTTAATTTCCTGTACAGGAACAGAGGTGGTAACGATGCTGGGCCGTGGTAATGTGGTGGAGCCATGGGGGGGGGGGCACGTCAGGTGCGGAGATGACTCCCTGTGTGTGTGTGTGTGTGTGTGTGTGTGTGTGTGTGTGTGTGTGTGTGTGTGTGTGTGTGTGTGTGTGTGTGCTCGCCGTGTTGAGCTGCGGCTCTTGGCTCCCGCCTCTCAACTGTCAATCAGGTGGTGTACAGATTCCTGAGCTTCTTGAGCTCTATCATATATCTATCTTTGAACTGTATGGAGTCAGCCTCCACCACCCTAGGGAGCCGGTCGGCCGAGCGGACAGCACACTGGACTTGTGATCCTGTGGTTCTGGGTTCGATCCCAGGCGCCGGCGAGAAACAATGGGCAAAGTTTCTTTCACCCTATGCCCCTGTTACCTAGCAGTAAATAGGTACCTGGGTGTTAGTCAGCTGTCACGGGCTGCTTCCTGGGGGTGGAGGCCTGGTCGAGGACCGGGCCGCGGGGACACTAAAGCCCCGAAATCATCTCAAGATCTCAAGATAACCACATCACTGCTTAATGCATTCTATTTATTAGCTACTCTGACACTGAAAAAAAGTTATTTCTAACGTCCCTGTGGCTCATTTGGGTACTCAGTTTCCACCTGTGTTCCCTTGTTCGTGTTCCACATATGCTGAATAGTTTATCTTGGTCCACCTTGTAAATTCCTCTGATAAATTTGTAGGTGGTGAACATGTCTGCCCTGTGGCCAGCCAGAGGCTCGGCCCACGCAGGAATATCCCTGCAACTCACACACACACACACACACACACACACACACACACACACACACACACACACACACACACACACACACACACACACACACACACACACACACACACACACACACACACACACACACACACACACACACACACACACAATATCCCTGGCTAACATCAGAACGGCGTTCAGGAACCTGTGTAAGGAATCATTCAGAATCTTGTACACCACATATGTAAGACCAATCCTGGAGTATGCGGCCCCAGCATGGAGCCCGTACCTTGTCAAGCACAAGACGAAGCTGGAAAAAGTCCAAAGGTATGCTACTAGACTAGTCCCAGAACTAAGAGGCATGAGTTATGAGGAAAGGCTGCGGGAAATGCACCTTACGACACTGGAAGACAGAAGAGTAAGGGGGGACATGATCACAACCTACAAAATCCTCAGGGGAATCGACCGGTTAAACAAGGATGAACTATTCAACACTGGTGGGACGCGAACAAGGGGACACAGGTGGAAACTGAGTACCCAAATGAGCCACAGAGACGTTAGAAAGAACTTTTTCAGTGTCAGAGTAGTTAGTAAATGGAATGCATTAGGAAGTGATGTGGTGGAGGCTGACTCCATACACAGTTTCAAATGTAGATATGATAGAGCCCAATAGGCTCAGGAATCTGTACACCAGTTGATTGACGGTTGAGAGGAGGGACCAAAGAGCCAGAGCTCAACCCCCGCAAGCACAATTAGGTGAGTACAATTAGGTGAGTACACACACACACACACCTCCATACGGCGCTAGTGGCTGAGTGGACAGCACGCTGGATCCTGTGGTCCGGGGTTCGATTCCCGGCGCCGGCGGAAACAGATGGGCAGAGTTTCTTTCATCCTGATGCCCCTGTTATCTAACAGTAAATATGTACCTGGCAGTTCGCCAGCTGTTACGGGCTGCTTGCTGTGTGTGTGTGTGTGAACAAAATAATTTAATAACGTTGAATGATTGACATTTGAGAGGCGGACCGCAAGAGCAGAGCTCAACCCCCGCAAACACAACTAGGTGAGTACACACCAAGCCCCAAAGCACCAGGATGATCGTTCTGGACAAGATGCTGCTGCAGTGTTGCCTTAGGAACTCATTTCTGACAATTATATGGAGAATTTTGAGCCGTGAGTAAAGGTCGGTGGGCCGAGTGGCAGACTCTGGACCTTACTCCCGGTGGCCAGAAGGGCGACGATTGCACTGCCATCTGGCGGAGGGTTGTCTTCCCTGGGAGTTTACCTGGAGACCATTTCGCGGTCTCCCTCTCCCAGTCCGGTCCGGGGGTCTTATATCTTGGTTGTGTAAGACCATTTGTTGAGTGGTTGGGGGCCGGCTGTGGTGTCTTGTTCCTTACGACCCTGCGATATAAGGTCGATTATGGCGCAATTACCCGATATTCGGTCCCATTTCCTATGGCTGAATGACACAAGAGCGGTGGCAGGACGATCGGGTGGCGTTCCATTGCCGTCCCTATTGCAAGAGGTACGTTAGATCTGTAATGGCTTGTCCGGCCGCTGTGGCTTACACCTTCCCCCCCCCCCCCACTCCTCCCTGCCATGTTCACATTGGTTATGATTGGTTTATGATCAGAGGAGAACGTGTGCCGCAGGCGGTTCTAGACCTTATGGGGGAGGCGAGTAGTGTCTGTGATGGGTGTGTAGAGCCTCGGCGTCTTACGTCCCTCTTGCCAGCAGTGCTTGGGTCATGATATGCTAATGAAGAAGCAGCGTGTGTCAGTCATTGACGTGCAGCAGGGATGGCCACGGCGGCCACGGTGGCCACGGTGGCGGAGACCACTGCAACGGCGGCCACGACAGCGGGTGACAACGGCGGCCACGACAGCGGGTGACAACGGCGGCCACGACAGCGGGTGACAACGGCGGCCACGACAGCGGGTGACAACGGCGGCCACGACAGCGGGTGACAACGGCGGCCACGACAGCGGGTGACAACGGCGGCCACGACAGCGGGTGACAACGGCGGCCACGACAGCGGGTGACAACGGCGGCCACGACAGCGGGTGACAACGGTGGCCACGACAGCGGGTGACAGTGGCGGCCACGACAGCGGGTGACAACGGCGGCCACGGCAGCGGGTGACAGTGGCGGCCACGGTGGCCACAGCGGCAGGTGACAGTGGCGGCCACGGCAGCGGGTGACAACAGCGGCCACGACAGCGGGTGACAGTGGCGGCCACGGTGACAGTGGCGGCCACGGTGACAGTGGCGGCCACGGTGACAGTGGCGGCCACGGTGACAGTGGCGGCCACGACAGCGGGTGACAACGGCGGCCACGACAGCGGGTGACAACAGCGGCCACGACAGCGGGTGACAACAGTGACCACGACAGCGGGTGACAACAGTGACCACGACAGCGGGTGACAACAGTGGTGGCCACGACAGCGGGTGACAACAGTGACCACGACAGCGGGTGACAACAGTGACCACGACAGCGGGTGACAACAGTGACCACGACAGCGGGTGACAACAGTGACCACGACAGCGGGTGACAACAGTGACCACGACAGCGGGTGACAACAGTGACCACGACAGCGGGTGACAACAGTGACCACGACAGCGGGTGACAACAGTGACCACGACAGCGGGTGACAGTGGCGGCCACGACAGCGGGTGACAGTGGCGGCCACGACAGCGGGTGACAACGGTGGCTACGACAGCGGGTAAACAGTGGTGGCCACGACAGCGGGTAAACAGTGGTGGCCACGACAGCGGGTGACAGTGGCGGCCACGACAGCGGGTGACAACGGTGGCCACGACAGCGGGTGACAGTGGTGGCCACGACAGCGGGTGACAGTGGCGGCCACGGCAGCGGGTGACAGTGGTGGCCACGACAGCGGGTGACAGTGGTGGCCACGACAGCGGGTGACAGTGGCGGCCACGGCAGCGGGTGACAGTGGTGGCCACGACAGCGGTGGCCACGACAGCGGGTGACAGTGGTGGCCACGACAGCGGGTGACAGTAGTGGCCACGACAGCGGGTGACAGTAGCGGCCACGACAGCGGGTGACAGTGGCGGCCACGACAGCGGGTGACAGTGGCGGCCACGACAGCGGGTGACAGTGGTGGCCACGACAGCGGGTGACAGTGGCGGCCACGGCAGCGGGTGACAGTGGTGGCCACGACAGCGGGTGACAGTGGCGGCCACGACAGCGGGTGACAGTAGTGGTGGTGGGTGAAGATACAGACCAAACTACACACCACTGCGCCCTTCGTTGTTGCGGACGAAATCAAAATCCGGAGAACATTGTCGTGCTCGATGCCGGCGATAAGTTACCACCTTGTACAACCTCGCGCCATCACAATACTCCCAGCGATGGCGTCACGTTGAGCGGTGACGTGTAAAGGCTTCGAATTTGACATGTTAAATAATTGCAGGACGAGAGTCGTATGCTGTTGCAGGGCAGGTTATCTTGAGATGATTTCGGGGTTTTAGTGTCCCCGCGGCCCGGTCCTCGACCAAGCCTCCACCCCCAGGAAGCAGCCCGTGACAGCTGACTAACACCCAGTTACCTATTTTACTGTTAGGTAACAGGGGCATTAGGGTGAAAAAAACAATGCCCATTGTTTCTCGCTGGCGCCCGGGATCGAACCCGGGACCACAGGATCACGCGTCCAGTGTTCTGTCCACTCAGCCATTAGCATATCATGTCCCTAGCACTATGATCTTACATGACTATGACAGTTACAGGCAAGTAACTGTCTTGCCATGATAAACCCAGACGTGGTAAAGTTGGGCAGACATGCAGACGAGGAGTCACAATAACGTGGCTGAAATATGTTGACCAAACCTCACACTTGGGTCTACTTGTACTTGGGCAAGTACAGCGCAGGAAACGTAGCATAGGTGTCATAGCATCCAGGAGGCCTGGTCGACGACCGGGCCGCGGGGACGCTAAGCCCCGGAAGCACCTCAAGGTAACCTCAAGGTAGGTCTATTTCCAACCTCTTTCCTCGCCTATGTCGCATTTTTAACGGAGTCCACCCGTCTGAACCTTTGTTGGTGTTTTCTGTGCATCAGCCTCAATAGGTTAGTTGGGTTCGTGCGTTTCTGGTTAGGGTAAAACTGTTGTATTTTTTAAGTAGTGAAAACAAAAATATGGCACTTTTATGGACATGGTTCAATGCTCACATCCTCCTTCATTCAGTGAGTGAGGACACCCATTGGCTTTCAAACAGTGAGATCCACCAGCTGGTGGTGTCATGCTAGATGCACCTGTACACTCTGGGCTGGTCCTCTCGACGCCGCCTCAGTGATAACGAGCGTTTCACCATCAAACTTTGTCCTCTTGAACAGGCCAACACCATCAATAGTGATGATGGTTGTGGTGTACTGGTGTACCATCAGTAGTGATGGTTGTCGTGGTGCACTGTACTGGTATACTAGTATACCTTCAACAACGCAGCTATCATCACCATTAACTAATGGCTGAGGTGAGTCAAGGGTCAAGGGTCCTTGACTCTTGACCTCTATTGAGGTCAAGGATCGCCACGTTATGATCTACAATATGTGTGAGACAGATGCAACTCTGTGATATTGAGTGGCCCTAAGGTACTGGTGAGTGTCGCACTATGCTATCACTGTCACCATCACCATCTACCAGGTCACCTCGCGGTGGTGCAAGGTGGCTGCCCCCACCCGCCCCCATCACAATCACCCCAGCCATCACCATCAGTAGCTCCTCCAAACTAGGTGCAGGTAAAGCAGCATCGCCGCACTCACTACCGCCCACCACCACCAACACTATCACCGCCACTATCACCACCATTCCAGGAGCTGTACTAATCTTGTGGCTGAGGGCCCGGACCGCAAGAGATGAGGGATTCCAAGTTCTTATGCAAAATTGGGGTAAATTGCGCCGCTCGGCGTCAGGTTTAAATCTTTATTGCCATCTGGGTAGGATGGTGGTGGTGGTTGGTGATGGTGATTGTGGTGGTGGAGGATGGTTGTTGTTGTGGACGGTGGTAGTGGGGGTAGTGGTGGAGGTTGTTGAGGGGGCGGGGTGATTGTGAGTGGTGGATTGATATGTTCTTCACTACACCTTTACCAAAGCTCAACTATACATAGTTCCGGGAATTAGTGTCCCCTTGATCCGGTCCCTCACCACGTTTCCTGAAGTAGTGGTCTGGTCAACCAGGCTATTACACGTCGCTGAACGTAGTCTGACGTATAAATCAGTTCGGTTGATCATCTGTCCTTTCGAGGTGTTCATAAATATATCTTCTAGCACCGTGAGAGGCCGGCTAGTTATTTCCTTTGTGTGTAGAGGGAGATTGTTGAGAAGTCTTGGTCCCTTAAAAGAATGAGAAAATACAGATGTGATCATGAAATGATAGCCCATAAAATAAGATCAATGGGAATAACAGGCTAAGTAAGGCGATGCCAATTTAATTTAATGCCAAGCGGAATGCATAGAGTAACAGTCAATTAAAATCAAGTCAAAGCTCAGTGAAAAACTCTGTACCTCAGGGCACAGTCCTTGCACCGCTGCCTTTTCTTGTATCAAAAAGAGAAAACAAATACAAATCACAGCTTCGTGTCATCCTCAACAGATGACAAAAATCAGCATGAAAATTGCTTTTATATAAGGACAACCCGATATTAATAAAGCCTTCGATTGGGCAACCGAAAATAACATGATGTTTAACAATGATAAATCCCAGGTACCTAGGTATGGCATCTCCAGGTATGGTAAAAACGAAGTCCTTAAAAAACAAATTTTTTTCCTATGGTAAAAACTTGCGGTAAAACATATTAAAAACGAAGAACAAGATACAGGTTACAGGACAGAATCAAATCTGCCCATAGTAGGAAAACAACATGTAAAGGATCTGGGAATAATGATGTCTGAGGACGTAATGTTTAGGGAGCATAACTAAGAAAATATAGCGTCAGCAAGGAAGAATAATAGGATGGATTACGAGAACCTCCAAATCCTTGGATCCCACCTCAATGCCAATATTATTCAGATCACTTGTGCTGCTCCGCCTTGAGTACTGCTCGATACTCACTTCTCCATTCAGAGCAGGAGAGATTGCTGAAATAGAGGGGAAATAAAGAGAACATATACGGAATGAATAGACCGATAAAGCACCTGAACTATTGGAGTAGTTTCAAAGCTCTAAAAATGTATATCCTATAGTAAGAAGAGAGGTGTCAAATAATATATACATGGAAAATACTGGAAGGCCAGGTCCCAAATTTGCACAGTGAAATAACATACTGGAGTGAATGATGAGAAGGGAACTGCAGAATGGATTCAGTGAAGAGTAAAGGTGCCATAGGCAAAGAGAGCGCTGTATGAACATTTAGAGCTCCACGGGTCTTTAGTATCCTCCCAGCAAGTACAAAACATTTTGCCGTAACAAAAGTGGAAATCTTCAAGAAATACCTGGACAGTTTTCTGCAAGAAAACCGGGTTCAGCCGGTTCAGCCAACCGGGCTGAAGTGGATATGTGGGGCTTAGGGTCGCCCCAAGCAACAGCCTGTTGGACCAAGTTATCACAAATCGAGCCTGGCCCAGGGCTTGACTTGGAGAGTAGAAGAACTCCCAAAACCTCATCCAGGTACAATCCAGATCCAGGTAGACCAGAAGGCATGACAGGAAGTACAAAACAGCGCCGTTGAAAAGCAGAGATGGAATAGGTATGCTGAGAGACAATCCCATTAACATCAGGATCCTAAGACTTTTATATGCTCGCAATACAAGAGAGAGACAATTAGCCGACGTCTCTGTGATCAAAAGGATACCTGATCAACCGGGCGATAATTCATATTTCGAACCACGAGCAGCGGCGTCTAACAGCCTGCTTGATTATACCACTAACAAGGTGGCCATGTCAGAGACCTGGCCGCTGGGACATTGATCCTTGGAGCCAGCTCAAAGTAATCTTAAGGTAAAGTGAGTGTGTTCGCCAGTTGTAGAGCAATTCAGCAGCAGATATAATGGGTCGAGTTCCTTGCCTTCCATGACGAATGGGTGTAAATGTTCAGACCTTGACACCCGTGGCCTGAAGGAACCTGTGGGCCAGTCCAGGTGGAGTCTTAAAGGACCTCTACAGCGTCGTCTGTCACTCTTCCTCCCTACCTTGATCTTGGATCAGCCACGTTGGTGAACAAAATTATGCCTCGACAAATTAGGGAAGTAGAAAAGCTCCCAGAGACTAGCTCCTCTGCACAAGGGGGGTGGTAAAACTTTGACCAAAAATTATAGACCAGTTGCACTGACATCACACATAATAAAAGTTTTTGAAAGAGTGATTAGGAATCAAATTTCTAGTTTTATGGAAAATAGTGAATTACTCAACCCAGGACAACATGGATTTAGAGCAGGAAGATCCTGTCTGTCACTGTTACTTACTCAACCACTATGACAAAATCACAGAAGTGATTTAAAAGAAAAGCAAGTAAAATGCAGATGTTGTACACACAGACTTTGCAAAGGCATTCGACGTGATAGTACACAAAATGATGTCAATGGGAATAACCGGTAAAGTAGGACGGTGGATACTCAATTTCCTGTCAAACAGAACACAAAGAGTAACAGTCAATCAAATAAAATCTAGTCCAAGCTCAGTTAAAAGCTCTGTACCTCAGTGTACAGTCCTTGCACCACTGCTTTTCCCTTATTCTCATATCAGATATAGACAATGCAAGTCACAGCTTCCTATCATCCTTTGCAGATTACACAGAAATCAGTATGAAAATTACCTCGGCTGAAGACATTGACCCCATAAAGCACCTAAATTATTGTGATCATCTCAAAGCTCTCCAAATGTACTCGCTAGAAAGGAGACGAGAGAGATTTCAAATAATATACACGTACAAAATACTGGAGGACCCGGCACCAAATCTACACAGTAAAGTTAACAACGTACTGGAGTGAACGATATGAAAGAAAATGTAGAATAGAACCAGTGAAGAGCAGAGGTGCCATAGGCACAATCAGAGAACACTGTATAAACATCAGAGGTCCCCGGTTGTTCAACATCCTCCCAGCTAGTATAAGAAATATTGTTGGAACATCTGTGGACATCTTCAAGAGAAAACTAGATAGTTTTCTTCAAGAAGTGCCGGACCAACCGGTCTGTGGTGGATATGCGGGCCTGCGGGCCGCTCCAAGCAACAGCCTGTTAGACCAAGCTCGGAAGAAGAACACCCAGAACCCCATCAGGCAGGTATGCATCTGACGATAATACCCTAATAGTTATCAAGGAGGCACTGAAAGCCCTTACCTTTATAGTGACGTCTAAGAGAGTGCAGTTACAAGACCGTGGCTGAACACTAGTTGGCCAACCCAAATATATGAAATGAAAGTGTACATAGAGTACTTATTGTGAGTCTGTTGTGCTACTATGTCTCTCAATCTCGTACGATATTATTTCATTTGATTCTAGTCATGCTCTTATTTGCTTGTGAGACAGGGATCCAGCAAGTTGTTGGGAGCCTCGTGGTTCATACATCTGCTGCTTCCGTAGTGAGCGCCGTGGTATCCCCTGGTAAGTAACTGGCGCCACTGGTAAGGTCAGTGTTGTTGAGCACCCGCTGGAGCAGTTCGGGCTCAGTGCATCCTGAAGCCATCCCCAATAGCAAGAACCTTCCAGATCAATAAGACCTTGCCGGACCCACCCTAAAAGTCGGTAAGGGCCTCAAAGGTCGGCGACTTCTGGCCCTAACCGACCCCAAAAATGCCACCTGCACCGTCGATGTGTTATTGTGCATTGTTTCCTTTGACGCCATATTGGCTACCTCCAAGTGTCAAAGAAAATGGGGAACTGATGAGACTAAAACAGCCGCCGCGCCATTATCTCTGGTTCGCGTTCCCCGCAGATTTCTTGTTTCCGTTTATGATATTTTTAACGATAATATATCTGAGCTTTTTAACATTTCATGGGGGGAGACTTGTTTGTCGATTTTTTTGGGGTTCACCCTTTTTTGTGTTTTTTAATGGTCGCTAATGGTGGTTTTTGCAAATGTCGCTAACACACTTACCTTTTCACTGCAACAAAAGCATTCCCGGTGACGTCTTACCCTGGTAATGGTAATGACTCGGAGATTGACGGACGCCACGCCCACACCTGTAATTTGACGAGCAAGAATGACTTCATACCTGATGGGGGGGGGGGGCAGGGGTGTGTTAGCGAGGCGGGGGAGGCCGGGGAAGGTGGTGGCAGGGATAGTTTGGTGGGGGGAGGAAGGGCTTGAAACGATTACAGGGGTGTGGGGGTGTGGATGGTTATGACGGAGTTAAGGAAGGAAGGGTGGGGGGAGGTAAGGAAGGAAATGGGGAGGAGAGGTAGGGAAGGAATGGAGGGAGGGGGGGGGAGTGTCACATCCGTTATAACATGTTATCACAGTCAAAATGGCGGCAAGGAGGTGGGATCAAAGACGTTTATTAAGACATAAGAGACACAGGAGTGATAACGATGACAGCTGCCTTTCTCTAGAGTGACTTTTTTGTTTATATGTTTACCTGCGGGTGATTTCCAGTGTTTACTTCCGCAGCCAGGCCTGGTCTATTAGGCTGTTAGTGCCGGTAACGCGCAGCCACTACAGCCAGCTCCAACGGTGTGTCGTATGTCTGCTGGTCGGAGGCTGAGGAGTCGTGGGCTCTTTGGCTGGCTCTGTGTGTGTATTCACCTACTTGTACTCACCTAGTTGTGGGGGTTGAGCTCTGCTCTTTCGGCCCGCCTTTCAACTGTCAATCAACAGTTACTACTATTTTTTCACACACACACACACACACACACACACACACACACACACACACACACACACACACACACACACACACACACACACACACACACACACACACACACACAGGAAGCAGCCGTAGCAACTGTCTAACTCCCAGGTACCTATTTACTGCTTGGTAACAGGAGCATCAGGTGAAGGAAACTGCCCATTTGTTTTTCCATTTGTTTTTTCATTTGCGGTGCTTAGTGATCGAACCCCGGTTCGTAGGTCCTTGAGTCTTGAGCGCTGTTCACTCACCCACCACGCAAAGATTGTGTGTGTGTGTACTCACCTAATTGTACTCACCTAATTGTGCTTGTGGGGGTTGAGCTCTGGCTCTTTGGTCCCGCCTCTCAACCGTCAATCAACTGGTGTACAGATTCCTGAGCCTATTGGGCTCTATCATATCTACATTTGAAACTGTGTATGGAGTCAGCCTCCACCACATCACTTCCTAATGCATTCCATTTACTAACTACTCTGACACTGAAAAAGTTTTTTCTAACGTCTCTGTGGCTCATTTGGGTACTCAGCTTCCACCTGTGTCCCCTTGTTTGCGTCCCACCAGTGTTGAATAGTTCATCCTTGTTTACCCGGTCGATTCCCCTGAGGATTTTGTAGGTTGTGATCATGTCCCCCCTTACTCTTCTGTCTTCCAGTGTCGTAAGGTGCATTTCCCGCAGCCTTTCCTCATAACTCATGCCTCTTAGTTCTGGGACTAGTCTAGTAGCATACCTTTGGACTTTTTCCAGCTTCGTCTTGTGCTTGACAATGTACGGGCTCCATGCTGGGGCCGCATACTCCAGGATTGGTCTTACATATGTGGTGTACAAGATTCTGAATGATTCCTTACACAGGTTCCTGAACGCCGTTCTGATGTTAGCCAGCCTCGCATATGCCGCAGACGTTATTCTCTTTATGTGGGCTTCAGGAGACAGGTTTGGTGTGATATCAACTCCTAGATCTTTCTCTCTGTTTCATTAAGTACTTCACCTCCTATTCTGTATCCTGTGCCTGGCCTCCTGTTTCCACTGCCTAGTTTCATTACTTTGCATTTCCTCGGGTTGAACTTCAACAGCCATTTGTTGGACCATTCACTCAGTCTATCCAGGTCATCTTGTAGCCTCCTACTATCATCCTCTGTTTCAATCCTCCTCATAATTTTTGCATCGTCGGCAAACATTGAGAGGAACGAATCTATACCCTCTGGGAGATCATTTACATATACCAGAAACAGTATAGGTCCAAGGACTGACCCCTGCGGGACTCCACTTGTGACGTCTCGCCAATCTGAGACCTCACCCCTCACACAGACTCGTTGTCTCCTGTTGCTTAGGTACTCCTCTATCCACCGGAGTACCTTCCCTCTCACTCCAGCCTGCATCTCCAACTTTCGCACTAGCCTCTTGTTTGGCACTGTGTACTCACCTAATTGTACTCACCTAATTGTGCTTGCGGGGGTTGAGCTCTGGCTCTTTGGTCCCGCCTCTCAACCGTCAATCAACTGGTGTACAGATTCCTGAGCCTATTGGGCTCTATCATATCTACATTTGAAACTGTGTATGGAGTCAGTCAGTATGGAGTGTGTGTGTGTGTGTGTGTGTGTGTGTGTGTGTGTGTGTGTGTGTGTGTGTGTGTGTGTGTGTGTGCGTGCGTGCGTGCGTGCGTGTGTACGTACCCGTGTCCGCCCGTCACGTTATCTCTCTCATAATTATGTAAACAAGGGCCTCCAGGTGGCGAGCAATACACGTGTTCAGTGCGATAAGGCGAGCGGCAGGTAAGATGGAGCTACTGATGCGGGAGGGACAAATATTTACCAACACGGTAATGTTGAGGAGCAGGCAACCCCTGGCCCTCTCATGCCTCCTTCCATAAGCTTCGCCCCTCCTTCCCTTACCCCCCCCCCCCTACCCCTCATGCCCTCCGTCTCATGCAAAATACCTGTGTAATATGAACCTTCCATCTGCAAATGGCTGGTCCTTGTTGACAGGCTATAAAAGGGATTGGTGGGTAATCTTCGACAATTATACGACCATTAGGGATGTGGTGAGAGTTGGGTGTGGCGGGGCCCGCTGCCTCTCCCCCGCCGCCCCGGTGCTGCTAGCGGGGCTCGCTGCCTCTCCCCCGCCGCCCCGGTGCTGCTAGCGGGGCTCGCTGCCTCTCCCCCGCCGCCCCGGTGCTGCTAACGGGGCCCGCTGCCTCTCCCCCGCCGCCCCGGTGCTGCTAACGGGGCCCGCTGCCTCTCCCCCGCCGCCCCGGTGCTGCTAACGGGGCCCGCTGCCTCTCCCCCGCCGCCCTGGTGCTGCTCGCGGGGCCCGCTGCCTCTCTCCCCCGCCGCCCCGGTGCTGCTAACGGGGCCCGCTGCCTCTCCCCCGCCGCCCCGGTGCTGCTAACGGAGCCCGCTGCCTCTCCCCCGCCGCCCCGGTGCTGCTAACGGGGCCCGCTGCCTCTCCCCCGCCGCCCTGGTGCTGCTAGCGGGGCCCGCTGCCTCTCCCCCGCCGCCCCGGTGCTGCTAACGGGGCCCGCTGCCTCTCCCCCGCCGCCCTGGTGCTGCTAGCGGGGCCCGCTGCCTCTCCCCCGCCGCCCCGGTGCTGCTAACGGGGCCCGCTGCCTCTCCCCCCGCCGCCCCGGTGCTGCTAACGGAGCCCGCTGTCTCTCCCCCGCCGCCCTGGTGCTGCTAGCGGGGCCCGCTGCCTCTCCCCCCGCCGCCCCGGTGCTGCTAACGGAGCCCGCTGCCCTCTCTCCCGCCGCCCTGGTGCTGCTAACGGGGCCCGCTGCCTCTCCCCCGCCGCCCCGGTGCTGCTAACGGGGCTCGCTGCCTCTCCCCCGCCGCCCCGGTGCTGCTAACGGAGCCCGCTGCCTCTCCCCCGCCGCCCCGGTGCTGCTAGCGGGGCTCGCTGCCTCTCCCCCGCCGCCCCGGTGCTGCTAGCGGGGCTCGCTGCCTCTCCCCCGCCGCCCCGGTGCTGCTAATGGGGCTCGCTGCCTCTCCCCCGCCGCCCCGGTGCTGCTAACGGAGCCCGCTGCCTCTCCCCCGCCGCCCCGGTGCTGCTAACGGAGCCCGCTGCCTCTCCCCCGCCGCCCCGGTGCTGCTAACGGGGCCCGCTGCCTCTCCCCCGCCGCCCTGGTGCTGCTAGCGGGGCCCGCTGCCTCTCGCCCGCCGCCCCGGTGCTGCTAGCGGGGCTCGCTGCCTCTCCCCCGCCGCCCCGGTGCTGATAGAAGGACGTATCAGAAGCGTGCTAGTGGAGACAGCGCTTATTGGTGGCTGATGTTGGTGTGGTGTAAATTTCCGTGGTATAGATGGTAGTGTGGCGGTACTGGTGCGTCCGGGAGCCATCTCCCGTCACGCAGTGTGTAGTTGCGCCTCCACAGATCTCCAGTATCATCTTTTGATACTGGTAATGGCTCAAAAGGGCCACCACTTACGGGGTATTCATGCCCGTGTCACCTCTTGGGTGGCTTAATCTTCATCAATCTTCAATCGGTACTGGTGGTGGTGATGGAGGCTGAGGCAGTGGCCAGTCTCTTAGACGACTGCCTCGCCTCTTCTAGACGGTCCGATTAGTCGAGCTGATCCACCTGCTCGTAC
>NC_059577.1:29191391-29236657 GCF_020424385.1 Procambarus clarkii | reverse complement strand
TCTCTCTCTCTCTCTCTCTCTCTCTCTCTCTCTCTCTCTCTCTCTCGCTCTCTCTCGCTCTCGCTCTAGCTCTCTCTCGGTGTGTGTACTTACATAATTGTGCTTCCTGGGACTGACCTTCGGCTCTTGGTCCCGCCTCTCAACTGTCAATCAACTGGTGTACAGGTTCCTGAATCTGTTGGGCTTTCATATCTCCATTTGAAACTGTGTATAGTCAGCCGCATCCACCTCCTTCAGCCTCCACCGCATCACTCCATAGTGCATTCCATGTGTTAGCTATCCTGACACTGAAAAAGTTTCTCACGTCCCTGTGGCTCATTTGGGTACTATGTTTCTACATATACTCACCTAGTTGTGCTTGTGGGGGTTGACCTTTGGCTCTTTGGTCTCGCCTCTGAACCGTTAGTCGACCCATGTCCCCTTTTTCGCGTAATACCCGTGCTAAATAGTTTTATCTACCCAGTCGAGGACCGGGCCGCGGAGACGCTAAGCCCCGAAAACAGCTCAAGGTAAAGTACTCGTCAATTCTTCTTGAGAATTTTACAGGTGATGATCAAATCTCTCTTAACTCTTTTTGTCTTTCGGTGTCGTGAGGTTTAGTTCAATTAGTCTTTCCTCGTAGCTCATAGCTCTCGGCTTTTTTTTTTTTTTTTTTTTTATTATTAAGAAATGAGGTACATCTGCATTAGTGCAGCTACCCTAAACTATATGAAGTGGAGTACAGTGTGTCAAAAAAGCTAACTAGGTGATGCTAAAAAATCCCCATCACACAGGATGGTTAGTCATACAGAGGCATGTGATAAGCAGCCTGCACTGGCAGACTCCAGCTTGGGGACTAGTCTGGTGGCATAACTCTTAACTTTTTCAAAGTTCGTTTTTGTGTTTGACTAAATATGTACTCCACGCTAGAGCCGCATACTCCAGTATTGGTCTGACATATGTGATTTAAATGGTTCTGAATGATTACACAAGTTTCTAACAGGCAGTTCCTATATTTGGCAGCCTTGCATATGCTGCTGATGATATCGTGATGTGCGTGTGTGTGTCCTTAATTGTTGTGTTCAAGCCACTATTGCTATCTCGCCTGGTATACTGCACATACCGCTGTCGTGGCCCCATGGGTCCAGTTCAACGATCACGCCTTCAATGAGACGTTGGGGGTCTGACTCTTTGTCAAGTCCTTGTAGTTCCCAGGGTGCCCTGGAGTCAAACCCTGGGGTCAAGCCAGCCGGCGAGAGCTCAGGACCTTGGGTCATGCCATGGGGTCATGACCTGGAGTTAAGTCATGGGGGGTCACGCCATGGGACCGGACCATGGGGTCAAGCCCTAGGGACCGGATCTGGGGTCAAGCCCTAGGGACCGGACCATGGGGTCAGGACCTGGGGTCAAGCCCTAGGGACCGGACCTGGGGTCAAGCCCTAGGGACCGGACCATGGGGTCAGGGCCTGGGGTCAAGCCCTAGGGACCGGACCTGGGGTCAGGACCTGGGGTCAAGCCATGGGGTCAAGTCATGGGGTCGGGACCTGGGGTCAAGTCATGGGGTCGGGCCGTTATCAGAGTAATATTCAGGGTAACAACGTGTCACATTTATTGTGGCTCGGGGGGCGGGTTGTTCCAGGCGGCGGGAGACAAAGGCGGTAATGACTCGAGCTGTGATAACCCCGTGCTGATGGATGGCCACTGGTGGCCCGGTGTGGCCCAGGGGGGCGGGTGTGGCCCGGGTGTGCCCCGGGGGCCCCTGGTGTGACCCGGGAGCCCCTGGTGTGGCCCGGGGCCGGGTGTGGCCCGGGAGCCCCTGGTGTGGCCCGGGGGGGGCGGGTGTGGCTCGGGGGGCGGGTGTTGCCCGAGGGCCGGGTGTGGCCCGGGGGCCCCTGGTGTGGCCCGGGGGCCCCTGGTGTGGCCCGGGGAGCGGGTGTGGCCCGAGAGCCCCTGGTGTGACCCGGGAGCCCCTGGTGTGACCCGGGAGCCCCTGGTGTGACCCGGGAGCCCCTGGTGTGACCTGGGAGCCCCTGGTGTGGCCCGGGGGCCCCTGGTGTGGCCCGAGGCCTGGTGTTGCACAGGTGCCGTCTGTAGCCTTGGTGTGGCCCAACCTCCCCGGCTGGTCTAGGTTCATGTTATAACACTCCGGCTGGCTTAGACTCATTGTATAATCTTTCTGGCTAGTATAACTTCCCTGGCTGGTTCAGGCTCCTGGTATAACCTCCCCCGACTGGTCTAGTTCGTTGGTATAACCTCCTCACTTCCCCTCCCTCTTCCACTCTACCTGGATTATACCTGTATCCCTCCAAAGGATACCTGATCAATCAGGCTGTGATTCACACGTCAGGCTGCGAGCAGACGCGTCCAACAGCCTGGTTGACCAGTCCAGCAAAGTGCAGGCCTGGTCGACGACCGGGCCGCGGGGACGCTAAACCCCGGAAACACCTCAAGGTAAGGGAGGGGGTGTCGGGAGTTCTTCTACTCCCCCCCATTAACTAATAGTTAGTCGCCGTCTGTGTTAGAGATGTGACCTGCCAGGTCCGCCTCTGAGATGAACACCTCCGGGGAGCCGGTCGGCCGAGCGGACAGCACGCTGGACTTGTGATCCTGTGGTCCTGGGTTCGATCCCGGGCGCCGGCGAGAAACAATGCGCAGAGTTTCTTTCACCCTATGCCCCTGTTACCTAGCAATAAAATAGGTACCTGGGTGTTAATCAGCTGTCACGGGCTGCTTCCTGGGGGTGGAGGCCTGGTCGAGGACCGGGCCGCGGGGACACTAAAGCCCCGAAATCGTCTCAAGATAACTTCTGTACCCTCCAAACCTTGAAGGTGGTCCTACCCTCCTGGTGTTGTACTTGCCGAGGTCAGCATCCTCGAAAATATATTCCCACCACGGTGGCACACCTCGTAGCCAGCTGCTTTCCACCCACCCCTTTTGCCAGCTGTCACGCTCTAGCTCAACTCCCGTTGTAGCTCTTAAACCGTAGCCAGCTGTGTAGCCTGCTGACTCTTCTTCTCTAAAGCCAGCAGCCGCTCCTGCACCTCGGATCGTCTACCATAGACCAGGTAGAGAGGCGTTTCCCGCCCGTCGCCGTCTGCCTCCACCCGACAGTTCGCTGATTGGCTTAGCGCCGTCCAATCGTCGAGAAGCTAAATTTGCACCGACCAATGAGATCCCCGGCTGTAACCGCCTCGGTGTCACCGTCCGGTATTGATCATGTGGCGCTCCTGACGTGAAATCTTGCCACTGCCTGAAAAATGCCTCCAAGACATCATTTTTCTTGGTCGCAAAACACTTTCTTGCCGCTTCGATACCAGGTATGCCAGGCGAGGTATATCAGAACCAGACAACCGGAATTTGTGTGTGTGTATATATATCACATACACAAAGATATTTATGTCTACTACTATGACAGGGTAAGATAGCTGCTATAGAAACTGTGTTATAAAGCACTTAACCACTGGAGGTGATTAAGCTCAAGTTACAAGCTTGTTACGTTACGCAAGTTAAGTTACAAGCTCAAGTTACAGTTAAATCACATATATCACATAACTGATGCATTACATAGTTGAACGTCGACCCTACATGAAGCGAGGCCGCTTCGTGAAGGGTCGAAGGGTACCGAGCAGTCCAAGATGATGGAGAAAGAGAATAAACGGGAAATTAACATTATACTGTTAACCCCATTCTGTCCTCCCTCTTCCCCCATTCTGTCCTTGCTCTTCCCCGTTCTGTCCTTTCTCTTCCTCATTCTGTCATTGCTCTTCCCCATCCCGACTACTATAACACCCTCTCCCCCTTCCCCATCTCTGTCTTCTCTGAGTCCGTGGCATCACTCCCACCTTCAGAAATGGTTGATGGCATTTTCTCCTCTCCTCTCCCTCTTCCTGTACTCACTCTTCTCTCCTCTCCCTCTCCCCACCTCCTCCGTGTGTCCTCCAGGTCGTGGCGTCCTCCGACCTTCTCACAAGTAACTTTAAACTCTGTTTCTTCTTTAAGTTTTCGGTCCATTAGTTTAGGTTTTGGGTTCTGACCTCTCCCTCCCATTCCTTTCCCTCTCCTCTTCCCTTCTTCCCTTCCCATCTTCCTCAGTTTTGTTTTCTTCTTCCCCCATTTCCTGTTCTATTCCACACTCCTCCCTTGTCTGTCATACTCTCTCCCTATTATTAATATCTCTCCTCCCTCCAACACTCCTCACCTCCCCCTCTCCCCCTTTTTCCTCAGCTAAAGGATCATTAGTTTTCTTCTGCTCCTTTCAGGTTTACTCTCCTCTAATGCTCTTCTGCCTTTTCCTCACGCACTTTTCCACCTCCCCTCTCTCTCCCTCTTTGTGTGAGTTAGAGCTATCGTCATCCTTGTGTGTCTCGCTCCCTACCTATATTTCTTATTGTGTGGATTTTCTCTTCCTTTTCCAAGGTTTTCGACACTTTTTTTTGGGGGGGGAGTAAAGAGGATGGAGAGGCATAGGTGAAGGGAAGTTTAGAAGTGGGAAATACCATGAGAGTTATGAAAGCAGGCGAGCTGTCCGCCTTGCTTATTCTTATTCCTTGCCCTCTTAGGAAGGAGGGAGTTCCCGCTCCCTGCCCTCAGAGGAGGGAGGGAGGGAGTTCCCGCTCCCTGCCCTCAGAGGAGGGAGGGAGGGAGTTCCCGCTCCCTGCCCTCAGAGGAGGGAGGGAGGGAGTTCCCACTCCCTGCCCTCAGAGGAGGGAGGGAGGGAGTTCCCACTCCCTGCCCTCAGAGGGGAGGGGCGATGATACAAGGATTCTTTTCCGTTCCCAGTTGACCACATCCGCTGTATATCCATCACCACCCGGCCAGTACACCCATCACCACCTGGCCACACCCATCACCATCCTCTCACACCCATCACCACCTGGCCACACCCATCACCATCCTCTCACACCCATCACCGCCTGGCCACACCCATCACCATCCTCTTACACCCATCACCACCTGGCCACACCCGTCACCATCCACCCACACCCATCTCCGCCTGGCCACACCCGTCACCATCCTCTCACACCCATCACCACCTGGCCACACCCATCACCATCCTCTCACACCCATCACCACCTGGCCACACCCATCACCATCCACCCACACCCATCTCCGCCTGGCCACACCCGTCACCATCCACCCACACCCATGGTGTCAGGGGCACTGGCACAGTCTGGGCTCGCGTGCTAATTATTCGTCATTCGGAAATTGTTTGATAAAAATGGCTACCTCTATCCCTTCCCGTTTCATCCTTTGGCTCTCTCCCTATCCCCTACACCATCCCCTTTGGCTCTCTCCCTATCCCCTACACCATCCCCTTTGGCTCTCTCCCTATCCCCTACACCATCCCCTTTGGCTCTCTCCCTATCCCCTACACCATCCCCTTTGGCTCTCCCTATCCCCTACACCATCCCCTTTGGCTCTCTCCCTATCCCCTACACCATCCTCTTTGGCTCTCTCCCTATCCCCTACACCATCCCCTTTGGCTCTCTCCCTATCCCCTACACCATCCCCTTTGGCTCTCTCCCTATCCCCTACACCATCCTCTTTGGCTCTCTCCCTATCCCCTACACCATCCCCTTTGGCTCTCTCCCTATCCCTACACCATCCCCTTTGGCTCTCTCCCTATCCCTACACCATCCTCTTTGGCTCTCTCCCTATCCCCTACACCATCCCCTTTGGCTCTCTCCCTATCCCCTACACCATCCTCTTTGGCTCTCTCCCTATCCCCTACACCATCCCTTTGGCTCTCTCCCTATCCCCTACACCATCCCCTTTGGCTCTCTCCCTATCCCCTACACCATCCCCTTTGGCTCTCTCCCTATCCCCTACACCATCCCCTTTGGCTCTCTCCCTATCCCCTACACCATCCCCTTTGGCTCTCTCCCTATCCCCTACACCATCCCCTTTGGCTCTCTTCCTATCTCCTACACCATCCCTTTGGCTCTCTCCCTATCCCTACACCATCCCCTTTGGCTCTCTCCCTATCCCCTACACCATCCCCTTTGGCTCTCTGCCTATCCCCTACACCATCCCCTTTGGCTCTCTCCCTATCCCTTACACCATCCCCTTTGGCTCTCTCCCTATCCTTTGTTCCATACATCCCCTTTGTTCCATCTTTCCTATGCACTCCCCTCTGAGTGCCTCTGCCATCTGGAGTGAAGATCTGCAGCCTCCTCGTCAGTCTTCTAGATGTGCATATTTCCAGTGATAGTTCCCGTGGCACTCCACAGTGGCTCTCTCCTCCCATTGCACGCTGCAACGTGGCCCTCACCTCCATGGCACCTCAATGTTGGCCTTCACATTCATGGCACTCCTCCGTGGCACTGTCCCCAGTGCCATTCTACTCATGGCATTGTCACATTGTGGCCATTTATAACTGTGGTAGTTGAGAAATACACAGGGTGTCTTGCTTTTTTCTTGGGCGAGGGCTGAGGTGGTTTGTCTCCGTCACGGCGCCCACTGGCTGGTCGCTGCTGGGGTGTTGCCCTCCACCACCACCACTCATACTACCACCACTACTAGCACCATCATCACCACCTCTAGCACCACCATCACCACCTCTAGCACCATCATCACCACCTCTAGCACCACCATCACCACCTCATCTAGCACCACCACCACCACCTCTAGCACCATCATCACCACCTCTAGCACCACCATCACCACCTCTAGCACCATCATCACCACCTCATCTAGCACCACCACCACCACCTCTAGCACCATCATCACCACCTCTAGCACCACCATCACCACCTTTAGCACCATCATCACCACCTCTAGCACCATCATCACCACCTCTAGCACCACCATCACCACCTCTAGCACCACCATCACCACCTCTAGCACCACCATCACCACCTCTAGCACCATCATCACCACCTAGCACCATCATCACCACTTCTAGCACCATCATCACCACCTCTAGCACCATCATCACCACCTCTAGCACCATCATCACCACCTCTAGCACCACCATCACCACCTCTAGCACCATCATCACCACCTCTAGCACCATCATCACCACCTCTAGCACCATCATCACCACCTCTAGCACCACCATCACCACCTCTAGCACCACCATCACCACCTCTAGCACCACCATCACCACCTCTAGCACCATCATCACCACCTCTAGCACCATCATCACCACCTCTAGCACCATCATCACCACCTCTAGCACCACCATCACCACCTCTAGCACCACCATCACCACCTCTAGCACCACCATCACCACCTCTAGCACCACCATCACCACCTCTAGCACCATCATCACCACCTCTAGCACCATCATCACCACCTCTTGCACCATCATCACCACCTCTAGCACCATCATCACCTCCTCTAGCACCACCATCACCACCTCTAGCATCATCATCACCACCTCTTGCACCATCATCACCACCTCTAGCACCATCATCACCTCCTCTACCACCATCATCACCTCCTCTAGCACCACCATCACCACCTCTAGCACCACCATCACCACCTCTAGCACCACCATCACCACCTCTAGCACCATCATCACCACCTCTAGCACCATCATCACCACCTCTAGCACCACCATCACCACCTCTAGCACCACCATCACCACCTCTAGCACCATCATCACCACCTCTAGCACCATCATCACCACCACATGACACATTTTCTCTCTCGCCCTCTCTCTTCCCAGGGCATTGCGGGAGAATCCCTCCCTCCCTCCCACGCCCCCATTCCACCGCATTTAGGGTTGCTGTTGGCGTGAGACTTGTTTTATGAGGAAGGGAGGGCTGGTTTTCGCGTGAGATCTCCCTGGCGGGAGGCATGACCTGCTGCACGTGTTTGTGAGAGCCCACTGACCGGAGGCTGCAGGTGTCTGAGAGAGCCCACTGACCGGAGGCTGCAGGTGTTTGTGAGAGCCCACTGACCGGAGGCTGCAGGTGTCTGAGAGAGCCCACTGACCGGAGGCTGCAGGTGTCTGAGAGAGCCCACTGACTGGAGGCTGCAGGTGTTTGCGAGAGCCCACTGACCGGAGGCTGCAGGTTTTTGTGAGAGCCCACTGACTGGAGGCTGCAGGTGTTTGTGAGAGCCCATTGACCGGAGGCTGCAGGTGTTTGTGAGAGCCCACTGACCGGAGGCTGCAGGTGTTTGTGAGAGCCCACTGACCGGAGGCTGCAGGTGTTTGTGAGAGCCCACTGACCGGAGGCTGCAGGTGTTTGTGAGAGCCCACTGACCGGAGGCTGCACGTGTTTGTGAAAGCCCACTGACCGGAGGCTGCACGTGTTTGTGAGAGCCCACTGACTGGAGGCTGCAGGTGTTTGTGAGAGCCCACTGACCGGAGGCTGCAGGTGTCTGAGAGAGCCCACTGACCGGAGGCTGCAGGTGTTTGTGACAGCCCACTGACCGGAGGCTGCACGTGTTTGTGAGAGCCCACTGACCGGAGGCTGCAGGTGTTTGTGAGAGCCCACTGACCGGAGGCTGCAGGTGTTTGTGAGAGCCCACTGACCGGAGGCTGCAGGTGTTTGTGAAAGCCCACTGACCGGAGGCTGCAGGTGTTTGTGAGAGCCCACAGACCGGAGGCTGCACGTGTCTGAGAGAGCCCACTGACCGGAGGCTGCAGGTGTTTGTGAAAGCCCACTGACCGGAGGCTGCAGGTGTTTGTGAGAGCCCACTGACCGGAGGCTGCAGGTGTTTGTGAGAGCCCACTGACCGGAGGCTGCAGGTGTCTGAGAGAGCCCACTGACCGGAGGCTGCAGGTGTTTGTGAAAGCCCACTGACCGGAGGCTGCAGGTGTTTGTGAGAGCCCACTGACCGGAGGCTGCAGGTGTTTGTGAGAGCCCACTGACCGGAGGCTGCAGGTGTCTGAGAGAGCCCACTGACCGGAGGCTGCAGGTGTTTGTGAAAGCCCACTGACCGGAGGCTGCAGGTGTTTGTGAGAGCCCACTGACCGGAGGCTGCAGGTGTTTGTGAGCCCACTGACCGGAGGCTGCAGGTGTTTGTGAGAGCCCACTGACCGGAGGCTGCAGGTGTTTGTGAGAGCCCACTGACCGGAGGCTGCAGGTGTCTGAGAGAGCCCACTGACCGGAGGCTGCAGGTGTTTGTGAGAGCCCACTGACCGGAGGCTGCAGGTGTTTGTGAGGCCCACTGACCGGAGGCTGCAGGTGTTTGTGAGAGCCCACTGACCGGAGGCTGCAGGTGTTTGTGAGAGCCCACTGACCGGAGGCTGCCGGTGTTTGTGAGGCCCACTGACCGGAGGCTGCAGGTGTTTGTGAGGCCCACTGACCGGAGGCTGCAGGTGTTTGTGAGAGCCCACTGACTGGAGGCTGCAGATGTTTGTGAGAGCCCACTGACCGGAGGCTGCAGGTGTTTGTGAGAGCCCACTGACTGGAGGCTGCAGGTGTTTGTGAGCCCACTGACCGGAGGCTGCAGGTGTTTGTGAGAGCCCACTGACCGGAGGCTGCAGGTGTTTGTGAGGCCCACTGACTGGAGGCTGCAGGTGTTTGTGAGAGCCCACTGACCGCAGGCTGCACGTGTTTGTGAGAGCCCACTGACTGGAGGCAGCAGGTGTTTGCGAGAGCCCACTGACCGGAGGCTGCAGGTGTTTGTGAGAGCCCACTGACTGGAGGCTGCAGGTGTTTGTGAGAGCCCACTGACCGGAGGCTGCAGGTGTTTGTGAGAGCCCACTGACCGGAGGCCGCAGGTGTTTGTGAGAACCCACTGACCGGAGGCTGCACGTGTTTGTGAGAGCCCACTGACTGGAGGCTGCAGGTGTTTGTGAGAGCCCACTGACTGGAGGCTGCAGGTGTTTGTGAGAGCCCACTGACCGGAGGCTGCAGGTGTTTGTGAGAGCCCACTGACTGGAGGCTGCAGGTGTTTGTGAGAGCCCACTGACTGGAGGCTGCAGGTGTTTGTGAGAGCCCACTGACCGGAGGCTGCAGGTGTTTGTGAGAGCCCACTGACCGGAGGCTGCACGTGTTTGTGATAGCCCACTGACCGGAGGCTGCACGTGTTTGTGAGAGCCCACTGACCGGAGGCTGCAGGTGTTTGTGAGAGCCCACTGACCGGAGGCTGCAGGTGTCTGAGAGAGCCCACTGACCGGAGGCTGCGGGTGTTTGTGATAGCCCACTGACCGGAGGCTGCACGTGTTTGTGAGAGCCCACTGACCGGAGGCTGCAGGTGTTTGTGAGAGCCCACTGACCGGAGGCTGCAGGTGTTTGTGAGCCCACTGACCGGAGGCTGCAGGTGTTTGTGAGAGCCCACTGACCGGAGGCTGCAGGTGTTTGTGAGAGCCCACTGACCGGAGGCTGCAGGTGTCTGAGAGAGCCCACTGACCGGAGGCTGCAGGTGTTTGTGAGAGCTCACTGACCGGAGGCTGCAGGTATTTGTGAGGCCCACTGACCGGAGGCTGCAGGTGTTTGTGAGAGCCCACTGACCGGAGGCTGCAGGTGTTTGTGAGAGCCCACTGACCGGAGGCTGCAGGTGTTTGTGAGGCCCACTGACCGGAGGCTGCAGGTGTTTGTGAGGCCCACTGACCGGAGGCTGCAGGTGTTTGTGAGAGCCCACTGACTGGAGGCTGCAGATGTTTGTGAGAGCCCACTGACCGGAGGCTGCAGGTGTTTGTGAGAGCCCACTGACTGGAGGCTGCAGGTGTTTGTGAGCCCACTGACCGGAGGCTGCAGGTGTTTGTGAGAGCCCACTGACCGGAGGCTGCAGGTGTTTGTGAGGCCCACTGACTGGAGGCTGCAGGTGTTTGTGAGAGCCCACTGACCGCAGGCTGCACGTGTTTGTGAGAGCCCACTGACTGGAGGCTGCAGGTGTTTGCGAGAGCCCACTGACCGGAGGCTGCAGGTGTTTGTGAGAGCCCACTGACTGGAGGCTGCAGGTGTTTGTGAGAGCCCACTGACCGGAGGCTGCAGGTGTTTGTGAGAGCCCACTGACCGGAGGCCGCAGGTGTTTGTGAGAACCCACTGACCGGAGGCTGCACGTGTTTGTGAGAGCCCACTGACTGGAGGCTGCAGGTGTTTGTGAGAGCCCACTGACTGGAGGCTGCAGGTGTTTGTGAGAGCCCACTGACCGGAGGCTGCAGGTGTTTGTGAGAGCCCACTGACCGGAGGCTGCAGGTGTTTGTGAGAGCCCACTGACCGGAGGCTGCAGGTGTTAGTGAGAGCCCACTGACCGGAGGCTGCAGGTGTTTGTGAGGCCCACTGACCAGAGGCTGCAGGTGTTTGTGAGAGCCCACTGACCGGAGGCTGCAGGTGTTTGTGAGAGCCCACTGATCAGAGGCTGCAGGTGTTTGTGAGAGCCCACTGACCGGAGGCTGCAGGTGTTTGTGAGAGCCCACTGACCGGAGGCTGCAGGTGTTTGTGAGAGCCCACTGACCGGAGGCTACAGGTGTTTGTGAGAGTCCACTGACTGGAGGCTGCAGGTGTTTGTGAGAGCCCACTGACTGGAGGCTGCAGGTGTTTGTGAGAGCCCACTGACCGGAGGCTGCAGGTGTTTGTGAGAGCCCACTGACCGGAGGCTGCAGGTGTTTGTGAGGCCCACTGACCAGAGGCTGCAGGTGTTTGTGAGAGCCCACTGACCGGAGGCTGCAGGTGTTTGTGAGAGCCCACTGACCAGAGGCTGCAGGTGTTTGTGAGAGCCCACTGACCGGAGGCTGCAGGTGTTTGTGAGAGCCCACTGACCGGAGGCTGCAGGTGTTTGTGAGAGCCCACTGACCGGAGGCTGCAGGTGTTTGTGAGGCCCACTGACTGGAGGCTGCAGGTGTTTGTGAGAGCCCACTGACCGCAGGCTGCACGTGTTTGTGAGAGCCCACTGACTGGAGGCTGCAGGTGTTTGCGAGAGCCCACTGACCGGAGGCTGCAGGTGTTTGTGAGAGCCCACTGACTGGAGGCTGCAGGTGTTTGTGAGAGCCCACTGACCGGAGGCTGCAGGTGTTTGTGAGAGCCCACTGACCGGAGGCTGCAGGTGTTTGTGAGAGCCCACTGACCGGAGGCTGCACGTGTTTGTGAGAGCCCACTGACCGGAGGCTGCAGGTGTCTGAGAGAGCCCACTGACTGGAGGCTGCAGGTGTTTGTGAGAGCTCACTGACCGGAGGCTGCAGGTATTTGTGAGAGCCCACTGACCGGAGGCTGCAGGTGTTTGTGAGAGCCCACTGACCGGAGGCTGCAGGTGTTTGTGAGAGCCCACTGACCGGAGGCTGCAGGTGTTTGTGAGGCCCACTGACCAGAGGCTGCAGGTGTTTGTGAGAGCCCACTGACCGGAGGCTGCAGGTGTTTGTGAGAGCCCACTGATCAGAGGCTGCAGGTGTTTGTGAGAGCCCACTGACCGGAGGCTGCAGGTGTTTGTGAGAGCCCACTGACCGGAGGCTGCAGGTGTTTGTGAGAGCCCACTGACCGGAGGCTACAGGTGTTTGTGAGAGTCCACTGACTGGAGGCTGCAGGTGTTTGTGAGAGCCCACTGACTGGAGGCTGCAGGTGTTTGTGAGAGCCCACTGACCGGAGGCTGCAGGTGTTTGTGAGAGCCCACTGACCGGAGGCTGCAGGTGTTTGTGAGGCCCACTGACCAGAGGCTGCAGGTGTTTGTGAGAGCCCACTGACCGGAGGCTGCAGGTGTTTGTGAGAGCCCACTGACCAGAGGCTGCAGGTGTTTGTGAGAGCCCACTGACCGGAGGCTGCAGGTGTTTGTGAGAGCCCACTGACTGGAGGCTGCAGGTGTTTGTGAGAGCCCACTGACCGGAGGCTGCAGGTGTTTGTGAGAGCCCACTGACCGGAGGCTGCAGGTGTTTGTGAGAGCCCACTGACCGGAGGCTGCAGGTGTTTGTGAGAGCCCACTGACCGGAGGCTGCAGGTGTTTGTGAGAGCCCACTGACCGGAGGCTGCACGTGTTTGTGAAAGCCCACTGACCGGAGGCTGCACGTGTTTGTGAGAGCCCACTGACCGGAGGCTGCAGGTGTTTGTGAGAGCCCACTGACCGGAGGCTGCAGGTGTCTGAGAGAGCCCACTGACCGGAGGCTGCAGGTGTTTGTGAAAGCCCACTGACCGGAGGCTGCACGTGTTTGTGAGAGCCCACTGACCGGAGGCTGCAGGTGTTTGTGAGAGCCCACTGACCGGAGGCTGCAGGTGTTTGTGAGAGCCCACTGACCGGAGGCTGCAGGTGTTTGTGAAAGCCCACTGACCGGAGGCTGCAGGTGTTTGTGAGAGCCCACCGACCGGAGGCTGCACGTGTCTGAGAGAGCCCACTGACCGGAGGCTGCAGGTGTTTGTGAAAGCCCACTGACCGGAGGCTGCAGGTGTTTGTGAGAGCCCACTGACCGGAGGCTGCAGGTGTTTGTGAGAGCCCACTGACCGGAGGCTGCAGGTGTCTGAGAGAGCCCACTGACCGGAGGCTGCAGGTGTTTGTGAAAGCCCACTGACCGGAGGCTGCACGTGTTTGTGAGAGCCCACTGACCGGAGGCTGCAGGTGTTTGTGAGAGCCCACTGACCGGAGGCTGCAGGTGTTTGTGAGAGCCCACTGACCGGAGGCTGCAGGTGTTTGTGACAGCCCACTGACCGGAGGCTGCAGGTGTTTGTGAGAGCCCACCGACCGGAGGCTGCACGTGTCTGAGAGAGCCCACTGACCGGAGGCTGCAGGTGTTTGTGAGAGCCCACTGACCGGAGGCTGCAGGTGTTTGTGAGAGCCCACTGACCGGAGGCTGCAGGTGTTTGTGAGAGCCCACTGACCGGAGGCTGCAGGTGTCTGAGAGAGCCCACTGACCGGAGGCGGCAGGTGTTTGTGAAAGCCCACTGACCGGAGGCTGCAGGTGTTTGTGAGAGCCCACTGACCGGAGGCTGCAGGTGTTTGTGAGCCCACTGACCGGAGGCTGCAGGTGTTTGTGAGAGCCCACTGACCGGAGGCTGCAGGTGTTTGTGAGAGCCCACTGACCGGAGGCTGCAGGTGTCTGAGAGAGCCCACTGACTGGAGGCTGCAGGTGTTTGTGAGAGCTCACTGACCGGAGGCTGCAGGTGTTTGTGAGGCCCACTGACCGGAGGCTGCAGGTGTTTGTGAGAGCCCACTGACCGGAGGCTGCAGGTGTTTGTGAGAGCCCACTGACCGGAGGCTGCAGGTGTTTGTGAGGCCCACTGACCGGAGGCTGCAGGTGTTTGTGAGGCCCACTGACCGGAGGCTGCAGGTGTTTGTGAGAGCCCACTGACTGGAGGCTGCAGATGTTTGTGAGAGCCCACTGACCGGAGGCTGCAGGTGTTTGTGAGAGCCCACTGACTGGAGGCTGCAGGTGTTTGTGAGCCCACTGACCGGAGGCTGCAGGTGTTTGTGAGAGCCCACTGACCGGAGGCTGCAGGTGTTTGTGAGGCCCACTGACTGGAGGCTGCAGGTGTTTGTGAGAGCCCACTGACCGGAGGCTGCAGGTGTTTGTGAGGCCCACTGACCAGAGGCTGCAGGTGTTTGTGAGAGCCCACTGACCGGAGGCTGCAGGTGTTTGTGAGAGCCCACTGATCAGAGGCTGCAGGTGTTTGTGAGAGCCCACTGACAGGAGGCTGCAGGTGTTTGTGAGAGCCCACTGACCGGAGGCTGCAGGTGTTTGTGAGAGCCCACTGACCGGAGGCTACAGGTGTTTGTGAGAGTCCACTGACCGGAGGCTGCAGGTGTTTGTGAGAGCCCACTGACCGGAGGCTGCAGGTGTTTGTGAGAGCCCACTGACCGGAGGCTGCAGGTGTTTGTGAGAGCCCACTGACCGGAGGCTGCAGGTGTTTGTGAGGCCCACTGACCTGAGGCTGCAGGTGTTTGTGAGAGCCCACTGACCGGAGGCTGCAGGTGTTTGTGAGAGCCCACTGACCAGAGGCTGCAGGTGTTTGTGAGAGCCCACTGACCGGAGGCTGCAGGTGTTTGTGAGAGCCCACTGACCGGAGGCTGCAGGTGTTTGTGAGAGCCCACTGACCGGAGGCTGCAGGTGTTTGTGAGGCCCACTGACTGGAGGCTGCAGGTGTTTGTGAGAGCCCACTGACCGCAGGCTGCACGTGTTTGTGAGAGCCCACTGACTGGAGGCTGCAGGTGTTTGCGAGAGCCCACTGACCGGAGGCTGCAGGTGTTTGTGAGAGCCCACTGACTGGAGGCTGCAGGTGTTTGTGAGAGCCCACTGACCGGAGGCTGCAGGTGTTTGTGAGAGCCCACTGACCGGAGGCCGCAGGTGTTTGTGAGAACCCACTGACCGGAGGCTGCACGTGTTTGTGAGAGCCCACTGACTGGAGGCTGCAGGTGTTTGTGAGAGCCCACTGACTGGAGGCTGCAGGTGTTTGTGAGAGCCCACTGACCGGAGGCTGCAGGTGTTTGTGAGAGCCCACTGACCGGAGGCTGCAGGTGTTTGTGAGAGCCCACTGACCGGAGGCTGCAGGTGTTAGTGAGAGCCCACTGACCGGAGGCTGCAGGTGTTTGTGAGGCCCACTGACCAGAGGCTGCAGGTGTTTGTGAGAGCCCACTGACCGGAGGCTGCAGGTGTTTGTGAGAGCCCACTGATCAGAGGCTGCAGGTGTTTGTGAGAGCCCACTGACCGGAGGCTGCAGGTGTTTGTGAGAGCCCACTGACCGGAGGCTGCAGGTGTTTGTGAGAGCCCACTGACCGGAGGCTACAGGTGTTTGTGAGAGTCCACTGACCGGAGGCTGCAGGTGTTTGTGAGAGCCCACTGACTGGAGGCTGCAGGTGTTTGTGAGAGCCCACTGACCGGAGGCTGCAGGTGTTTGTGAGAGCCCACTGACCGGAGGCTGCAGGTGTTTGTGAGGCCCACTGACCAGAGGCTGCAGGTGTTTGTGAGAGCCCACTGACCGGAGGCTGCAGGTGTTTGTGAGAGCCCACTGACCAGAGGCTGCAGGTGTTTGTGAGAGCCCACTGACCGGAGGCTGCAGGTGTTTGTGAGAGCCCACTGACCGGAGGCTGCAGGTGTTTGTGAGAGCCCACTGACAGGAGGCTACAGGTGTTTGTGAGAGTCCACTGACTGGAGGCTGCAGGTGTTTGTGAGAGCCCACTAACTGGAGGCTGCAGGTGTTTGTGAGAGCCCACTGACCGGAGGCTGCATGTGTCTGTGAGAGCCCACTGACCAGAGGCTGCATGTGTCTGTGAGAGCCCGCTGACTGGAGGCTGCAGGTGTTTGTGAGAGCCCACTGACCAGAGGCTGCATGTGTCTGTGAGAGCCCACTGACCGGAGGCTGCAGGTGTCTGTGAGAGCCCACTGACTGGAGGCTGCAGGTGTTTGTGAGGCCCACTGACTGGAGGCTGCAGGTGTTTGTGAGGCCCACTGACCAGAGGCCGCAGGTGTCTGAGAGCCCACTGACCGGAGGCTGCAGGTGTCTGAGAGCCCACTGACCGGAGGCTGCAGGTGTCTGAGAGCCCACTGACCGGAGGCTGCAGGTGTCTGAGAGCCCACTGACCGCAGGCTGCAGGTGTCTGAGAGCCCACTGACCGGAGGCTGCAGGTGTCTGAGAGCCCACTGACCGGAGGCTGCAGGTGTTTCTGAGAGCCCACTGACTGGAGGCTGCAGGTGTTTGTGAGGCCCACTGACTGGAGGCTGCAGGTGTTTGTGAGGCCCACTGACCAGAGGCTGCAGGTGTCTGAGAGCCCACTGACCGCAGGCTGCAGGTGTCTGAGAGCCCACTGACCGGAGGCTGCAGGTGTTTGTGAGAGCCCACTGACTGGAGGCCGCAGGTGTTACTTAATATCCCCCACATGAGCCAGGTACATGGTTTAGACCATGATTACCTTTTCTAACAAGTGTTGCAGACACCTCTGAATGTTTATTCATTAGTCACCTCATGTAAAACAGGTGCCAACGCGCGCAAGAGTGCCGCGAGTAAGCTCATGAACGGGCTCTCTCCGAGCACAACGTTCTTATCTCGCAAGATCGTGCAGCTCCGAGCCGTTCCTTGTCATTTTCCGGCGTCTGCGGGGGGGGGGGGGAGGCAGCTGGCACATTGCGAGGGACATAAATAAAAGAATGTCTTTAATCTTCTCTGTCAGCGAACTGGGCGATGACGAACTTCGCGGGTGCTCCTCTGTCTCTTGGGAAGCTTCTGGAGTCTCTGGCATCGTTAAGGGTCGTCTTGTGCCGGGTCAACTGTCTTCTGCCGGGTCAACTGTCTTGTGTACGTACCAATCCTACTCAGGTCGTCAATCTGTGTAGGATTGATCCAACTACGTAGGATCAACCTGTATCCTACGCAGTTGCATTATTGCGTAGGATACATGTGGAAGCGGGCATACCTGAAGATGGTTTCGAGAGTTCTTCTACTCCCCGAGCCCGACCAGGAGAGCCAGGGTTGGAGGACTCTGCATGTCGGCCGAGCCGGTCGGCCGAGCAGACAGCACGCTGGACTTGTGATCCTGTGGTCCTGGGTTCGATCCCAGGCGCCGGCGAGAAACAACGGGCAGAGTTTTTTTCACCATATGTCCCTGTTACCTAGCAGTAAAATAGGTACCTGGGTGTTAGTCAGCTGTCACGGGCTGCTTCCTGGGGGTGGAGGCCTGGTCGAGGACCGGGCCGCGGGGGCACTAAAAAGCCCCGAAATCATCTCAAGATAACCTCAAGATGTCTCCAGAAAGATCTCGTCACACTCGTCACAGGGCAGAAATGACCCGAAAAAGATGCTAGATTTAAAGGCGTGTTAGATACAGGGTAGAGACGGGTTGGGACAATATGGCCCGGCACAGTGGTCCAGCAGATATTGCGGTGATTCCTGCTTCTTGTGATTTACGTGATTTGAATGGTTGGACGCTTGGGTGTGGAGGATGCTCCTTCTGGCGAGGTGTGGAGATGGCGGCACGCGTGCTCTTATGATTGGCTGATGAATTGATTCAGATTGAGGCAGATAATACCGCCAACAATCACCGCCATGGACACCATTGTCGTTAGCACCACCACCACCACCATCAACAACAACTCCGTCACCGCCACCACCAACACCGTCACCACCACCACCATCACCAACACCGTCACCATTCTTCACACTACCACCGCCTCAGTCACCACTATCAGCGTTCATCTGTTGTCTTTGGCGTAGGCGGTTATGGAGGGCGCGGTGCCTCCCTGCCCCACCTCCTCCTGCTTCCTTCCCCTGCCCCCTACTGCCTTCCCCTGCCCCCTATCCCCTGCCCCCTATCCCCTGCCCCCTATCCCCTGCCCCCTATCCCCTGCCCCCTATCCCCTGCCCCCTATCCCCTGCCTGCATCACCAGGATATTGTGGTTCTTTATTGTTGTAATCGTCTCGAGACAGACTCCTGAATGGTGTGGTGAGTTACTTCTTTGTTCTGCGATATTCTGAACGTAGCGGGAGTGTGAGGCGTGATGCAGGGCCGCGTGTGCATGTATTACTGCTTGTGCCCGGGGTGTCCATGTTGCATGTTAGCTCTTGGACCCCGCCTTTCTAACCCTGGCTTGTCTAATGTATTAACTTCCGTCCTATTTTCTCTCACATCTGTTGTATATTTCACACACACACACACACACACTTTTTTTTAGGCTTTAGGGAGGCTTTTAGGGGGGCTTTACATTGCCTTCGTGAGGCCAGTTTTAGAATATGCCGCGCCATCATGGAGTCCCCACCTGAAGAAACACATAAGGAAACTGTAAAAGGTTCAGAAGTTTGCGACGAGACTCGTCACAGAGTTACGAGGGATGGGGTATGAAGAACGCCTGAAGGAACTGAGCCTTACGACACTAGTGAAAAGGGAGAGGGGGATATGATATGAACGTATAAAATACTCAGGGGAATTGACAAAGTGGAAATAGATGAAATGTTCACACGTAATAATAACAGAACGAGGGGACATGGGTGGAAGCTGGAAACTCAGATGAGTCACAGAGATGTTAGGAAGTTTTCTTTTAGCGTGAGAATAGTGGAAAAATGGAATGCACTTAAGGAACAGGTTGTGAAAGCAAACTATTCATAATTTTAAAACTAGGTATGATAGGGAAATGGGACAGGAGTCATTGCTGTAAACAACCGATGGCTAAAAAGACGGGATCCAAGAGTTAATGCTCGACCCTGCAGGCACAAATATGCGAGTACAAATAGGTGAGTACACACACACGAATCCCCAGGATGCAGCCAGAAGCAGCTGTCTAATTCTTACTTACTGCTAGGTGAGCAGAGACATCAGATGAGAGAAACTGTCCAATTGTTTCTGTCTCGGCCGGGAATCGACCCCGGGTCTATAAGAACGTTGGTGAGCCTGGCTGCTAGTCGCCTTGTTCCGCCAAAGTGAACTTTCAAAGAGACAATGAGGCGCGCTTGCTCTCCCACAATGCCATTGGGCAGCTTATTGATAGGCAGGTGTTTCATCTCGACCAATCACAGCTGGCCTTGCTGTCACCTAGACCAATCACAGCTGGCCTTGCTGTTACCTAGACCAATCACAGGGAGCCATGATGTCACCTCGACCAATCACAGCTGGCCTTGCTGTCACCTAGACCAATCACAGCTGGCCTTGCTGTTACCTAGACCAATCACAGGTAGCCATGATGTCACCTCGACCAATCACAGCTGGCCTTGCTGTCACCTAGACCAATCACAGCTGGCCTTGCTGTTACCTAGACCAATCACAGGTAGCCATGATGTCACCTAGACCAATCACAGGTAGCCATGATGTCACCTCGACCGTCATCATGTCTAGGTGACATAAGTAACATCATGCCATAGTATCGGTCGTCATTGCATCACGATACGTCACGTGATGCAATGACGGAAGTGACGTCAGAGTCCCAGGTCAACTATCATCGCGCCTTAGAAATATATCTTTCTGATACATAAAATATCAAACACTTTTTTTGCAACACTTAACAAAACTAAACATAATAATATAGTGTTGGTGGAAGGGCTCGTATTTGACTCTCTGTCACGAGCGAGCCTGATGCTTCGTTAGACTGGGTGGCGAGCCTTCACCAGGCGGTGGGTGGCACTCCTGCCTTCACCAGGCGGTGGGTGGCACTCCTGCCTTCACCAGGCGGTGGGTGGCACTCCTTCATCGCCTACCCGGTGGGCGCCACCAGGCCGTATGTGTGATTAATGAAGTACACATCATTAATCAGTTCGATCCTAATGAATCATACAATCCCTCCTACCCCTGAACCCCCTCCTCCCTACCGATTTTACACCCCCACATCACCCCTACCTCTCTCTCTCTCTCTCTCTCTCTCTCTCTCTCTCTCTCTCTCTCTCTCTCTCTCTCTCTCTCTCTCTCTCTCTCTCTCTCTCTCTCTCTCTCTCTCTCTCTTTCTCTCTCTCTCTCTCTCTCTCTCTCTCTCTCTCTCTCTCTCTCTCTCTCTCTCTCTCTCTCTCTCTCTCTCTCTCTCTCTCTCTCTCTCTCTCTCTCTCTCTCTCTCTCCCCCTCTTTCCTCCATGACCCCCCTCCCTCATCTTCATAATCTCCCCACTTCCCCCTTTTTCTCATAGTCTCCCGTGTCCATCTACTTTCAAGAAGAAAGTAGACCTGTGCAATGAAAGTGCTATCTAGACCTTTCCCTCCATTTCTTGACTTGTTTCTTTTCCATTGAGTCTTTTCTTTTCGAGTGATTTATAAGAATCATTGCATGTGTGGTTGGAGTGAACAGGTGTACAGCTGTAAGAAACTTACAGCTTACAATTGGAGCGGTGAGACTTATATTGGCGAAACATATCATAAAATTAGATTGATAAGACAATGTAAAGAACCCATTACAAACTAATTGTACCACCAAGTCATAGGACTTTGCCCACCCTCGTCATTGTGCACCAACACATGCCGACGAGGAGTTACAATATTGTGGCTGAAGCGACGATGACCAAATCGGTCCCCTCTTCGTTTCGGTCCGTCTTGGACCATCATCAACAGGTTCTGGAGCTATCCTGGAACAAAATCACTCCAAACGCGGCTCGTAACATAGAGATCTGATTTCAGCCGGTCTAAAAATACCTGTCTGCAAGCCTTTGTGACGGTGGTTCCTTCATAATTCCAGCTGAGAGTCACTCTTGCTCTCTCAGCTGATTGATCAATTCTGTCGTGTAGACCTGTCGCGCCATTATATACAGCGCTCATCCTCAAGTTGTATTTCCTAACAAGTTGATATATCTAGAGATGGAGGAGTTGGCCAGTGAGTACCTGAATAAAATGAGTTGTGTGGATTTACTGGATGGGTGAATCCCCCCTCACACGATTGGATGCTATTTGTTTGTGAATTATTTCTATGAGTTGTTTGGCGTGGACATCACACGCTTACTAGTTGGGGGGGGGGGGGGGGGGCATCATGTTACAGGCAGAGGGGGGGGGAGGGTTCCAGTGTGTACACCATGGGAGGGCATGGTGCCCAGGGAGCACCATGGGAGAGCATGGTGCCCAGGGAGCACCATGGGAGGGCATGGTGCCCAGGTAGCGCCATGGGAGGGCATGGTGCCCAGGGAGCACCATGGGAGGGCATGGTGCCCAGGTAGCACCATGGGAGGGCATGGTGCCCAGGTAGCACCATGGGAGGGCATGGTGCCCAGGTAGCACCATGGGAGGGCATGGTGCCCAGGTAGCACCATGGGAGGGCATGGTGCCCAGGTAGCACCATGGGAGGGCATGGTGCCCAGGTAGCACCATGGGAGGGCATGGTGCCCAGGGAGCACCATGGGAGGGCATGGTGCCCAGGGAGCACCATGGGAGGGCATGGTGCCCAGGGAGCACCATGGGAGGGCATGGGGCCCAGGGAGCACCTTGGGAGGGCATGGTGCCCAGGTAGCACCATGGGAGGGCATGGTGCCCAGGTAGCACTATGGGAGGGCATGGTGCCCAGGGAGCACCATGGGAGGGCATGGTGCCCAGGGAGCACCATGGGAGGGCATGGTGCCCAGGTAGCACCATGGGAGGGCATGGTGCCCAGGTAGCACCATGGGAGGGCATGGTGCCCAGGTAGCACCATGGGAGGGCATGGTGCCCAGGTAGCACCATGGGAGGGCATGGTGCCTAGGTAGCACCATGGGAGGGCATGGTGCCCAGGTAGCACCATGGGAGGGCAAGGTGCCCAGGGAGCACCATGGGAGGGCATGTGCCCAGGTAGCACCATGGGAGGGCATGGTGCCCAGGTAGCACCATGGGAGGGCATAGTGCCCAGGGAGCACCATGGGAGGGCATGGTGCCCAGGTAGCACCATGGGAGGGCATGGTGCCCAGGGAGCACCATGGGAGGGCATGGTGCCCAGGGAGCACCATGGGAGGGCATGGTGCCCAGGGAGCACCATGGGAGGGCATGGTGCCCAGGGAGCACCATGGGAGGGCATGGTGCCCATGTAGCACCATGGGAGGGCATGGTGCCCAGGTAGCACCATGGGAGGGCATGGTGCCCAGGGAGCACCATGGGAGGGCATGGTGCCCAGGTAGCACCATGGGAGGGCATGGTGCCCAGGTAGCACCATGGGAGGGCATGGTGCCCAGGTAGCACCATGAGAGGGCATGGTGCCCAGGTAGCACCATGGGAGGGCATGGTGCCCAGGTAGCACCATGGGAGGGCATGGTGCCCAGGTAGCACCATGGGAGGGCATGGTGCCCAGGTAGCACCATGGGAGGGCATGGTGCCTAGGTAGCACCATGGGAGGGCATGGTGCCCAGGTAGCACCATGGGAGGGCATGGTGCCCAGGTAGCACCATGGGAGGGCATGGTGAGCACCATGGGAGGGCATGGTGCCCAGGGAGTACCATGGGAGGGCATGGTGAGCACCATGGGAGGGCGAGATATTTGTGATACACATCAATCACTGTGTTTGTCCCTGCCAGGGGTCTGTTATTATTAGCTCAGATTAATCCATTTCTCTTAATGATGGTGTTGGTAATGATGAAGCAGGTGGTGTTGGTCGAGGTGAAGGTGGTGGTGATGATGATCCTGAAGGTGGTAGTGGTGCTGCGGGTGGTAGTAGTGCCGATGGTGATGGTGGTAGTGGTAGTGGACATGAAGGTGGTAGTGTTAGTGGTGTTGGTAGTGGTGGTGGTGATGAAGGTGGTAGTGGTAGTGTTGGTCGTGGTGGTGGTGGTGGTGATGATCCTGAAGGTGGTAGTGGTGCTGCGGGTGGTAGTAGTGCCGAGGGTGATGGTGGTAGTGGTAGTGGACATGAAGGTGGTAGTGTTAGTGGTGTTGGTAGTGGTGGTGGTGATGAAGGTGGTAGTGGTAGTGTTGGTACTGGTAGTGGTGGTGGTGGTGATGAAGGTGGTAGTGGTAGTGTTGGTAGTGGTAGTGGACATGAAGGTGGTAGTGGTGGTGGTGGTGATGAAGATGGTAGTGGTAGTGTTGGTGGTAGTGGTGGTGGTGATGAAGGCGGTAGTGGTAGTGGTGGTGGTGGTGGTGGTGGTGTTGAAGATGGTAGTGGTAGTGTTGGTGGTAGTGGTGGTGGTAGTGGTGGTGGTGATGAAGGCGGTAGTGGTAGTGGTGGTGGTGGTGGTGTTGGAGATGGTAGTGGTAGTGTTGGTGGTAGTGGTGGTGGTAGTGGTGGTGGTGATGAAGGCGGTAGTGGTAGTGGTGGTGGTGGTGGTGGTGGTGTTGAAGATGGTAGTGGTAGTGTTGGTAGTGGTGGTGGTGGTGATGAAGGTGGTAGTGGTAATGTTGGTAGTAGTGGTGGCGCTGATGAAGGTGGTTGATGCTGTCCTGGCCGCGGCCGCTCCTAAATCACCGCGTCTGAATAAATCACCTTGACGTTGGTGCTGTGTTTGCCTTGGCTCTGGGGACCGTTGCTTAGATGGCTTGCAGTTATATTAATGAGATTACTTAACACTTGTTTGCCCCTGCTACACGCACCCCTCCCCCCATCCCCCCCCCCCTCCCACCACCACCACTCACTTCAAAATACCCCAAGACCGTCTGAGCCGGGCACAAGACCAGAAACCTCTGAAGACCAACCCCAGGAAATGTTATGCCACTGAGTAAGGAGGGGAAAGGGACCCATATCATTATAGATAGCCGGGCAAAGACCCAAGAGTGGGCAGAAAAGGACAAAGACTTAGACTTGGGATAATTACAATCACAACTCACTCACATAGTATAAAACCAGAAACATAGAATTAGTTGATATAATAACAGCATTCATCATATAAACATAATGTTGTTATAACTTTCTCTTGCTTAAATAATATACTGTATTTTTTTTAACTAATTCAATTATAGATGTACAAACATTTTTCGTTCTCGAGATATTGACTGAAAATTTATCAGAAAAAAATCAAATTTAATAAAAAAAAAGATAGAAAACCGAAATATGACAAAAACATATAATAATTTGCTTTGAGGCGAGTTAAAAATAGTCTAGACTTCCTCCCTGCAGACACTAAGAGGTGGCCACCAGACTCAAAGACACTGCACGTGCAGACAATGCGTCACGGTAACATTGCTGAAGATGTGATGACCAAAGCTCACACACCAGAAAATGGAGAGAAGACGTTTCGTGCCCTCCTGGACCAAACGGGGACAAAGTCCTTGGTTGGTTGGTTGCTGTGGACTCGACCCTTTCACAGTACATACTTAAATGTAAAGGCTTCTTAAAGAAACGTTATCTAACTTAAGCTTTGCCTCTTTTGCTTATTCCTACCTTTCCTCTTATTCTTACCTTCCTCTTTTTATGATACTCTTATTCTTACATTTCCTCTTATTCTTACCTTTCATCTTATTCCTACATTTCATCTTATTTTTACCTTTCATCTCATTCTTACCTTTTTATCATACCCGCTCCTCACCTCTCATCTCACTCTCTTACCTTAGGTATAAATATACCTGTTTCCACAGGGAAATACAGTTACAGCCCCGCTCCTGTGCCAGGTAAGTCCACTACGGGCTCACCATAGCCCGTGCTACTTGGAACATTTTGTTCCCAGTAGCTGAATCTTAAACAACAACAACACTTTCCACTTTAACACATTCAGACGGGGGAGACATCTCCCGTCACGTAGTGTGCAGTCGCACCTCCACCGATCTCCAGTATCTGCTAATGATACTGGCTCCAAAGGGCCACCACTTACGGGCTATTCATGCCCGTGCCACCTTTTGGGTGGCTTAATCTTCATCACCATCATCAGGGAAATAGCAGTTCGGTTATATAGACTACGTCTAGGTTACAGATGCAACTGGGAGATTGGTGAACCCCGACAGAGGGAATGCATCTTGTGCCAAACAGTCACAGAAAAGGCACTACTTCACTGTCTCCTGGAATGTGAAGCAACCAACGACCTAAGAAGAACTTTAAGAGTCCCTGAAGCTTGCAGTAACCACACTGAAGCCATCAACACTGCCACTCTGCCAAACTCTCATGGGCCGGGCTTGGAGAGTAGAAGAACTCCCAGAACCCCTTCAACCAGGTAAACTCTTCTGGTCAAAAAGGTGTCCAGCAGCTGGACACCCTCATAAACACTGGCTCCCCCGCGATAGCAGCTTGTCGATTTAAATGCGACCTCAGCACACAGTATACATTCACTAAAAAATAGAAAAAGAAATCTACCACTTATGGGCTATTCATGCCCGTGCCGCCACCTGGATGGCTTAATCTTCATCAGTCAATCAATCTCTTATATCACACGACTGGATAATGGTCCAGGAGGGATCGAAATGTCGTCGTTTCTTCATTTTCAGACGTGTAGTTTGGTCAACATTGAAAAACACAATTCTCATCTATTGTGAAAAGTTTTCAAAATCAAAATTCTATAGTTGAACAAACTATAGAATCTGTTCACTCGCACTGTTATGACTTTAGAAAATGTAAAAAAAAAGTCTTTTAAAATGATTAAAATAGAGCGAGGCTAATTTGTTTATTTTTTTTAACTTAAAAAAAAAGGTTATACAGTACTACAAAATGCACAGATCCAAATTTACCTTAAGGTCGTCTAAGGTCATGGTAAATGAAGGAAGACGATTTGTACCTCGATACACGACCATAGAATATAACCAGAGGATATATGGTTTACTTAATGTTATGTTAACTTTGGTTAGGCAATAGGAACATTTTTGCAAGAGTCAAGAAATATCGATTTTGATACGACAATCGAGAGAGAGCATTTGACAAGGCTGGCAAGAATATTTGGGCAGGCTGGTAGAACGCTTTTCACAAGGTTAGGAGCCGTTGGCTGAGCGGACAGAACACTGGACGCGTGATCCTGTAGTCCCGGGTTCGATCCCGGGCGCCGGCGATAAATAATGAGCAGAGTTTCTTTCACCCAGATGCCCCTGTTACCTGGCAGTAAATAGGTACCTTGGAGTTAGTCAGCTAACTCAGGCTGCTTCCTGGGGGTGGAGGCCTGGTCGAGGACCGGGCCGCGGGGACACTAAGCCCCGAAATCATCTCAAGATAACCTCAAGGCTGGAAATTGAATATTTAGACTAGGACGGAAGAGCATCTAATTAGTCTCTTAGAATGACGTGATTGCCATACTAGGAACCCCCCCCCCCTCCCCCGTTATTAACGAGGTTGAGTTCAAGGAAGGAAACTGTTTCTCTGTCTTATAAGATAGATAACAGCGCGCAGGTTTGAGCAACTAATTTAATAAGTTGAAAAGCTGTTGTGGTCACCTGTCGATGAGCTTCGACAGACAGATGGTCTGGATTCGGTTTTAAACGGCATCGTTATAGCGGTAGTTTGGCAGTTAGCGGTGTTTAGCGAGTAGCCTCTCATTCAACTCCTTATTCCCAACCATTTATTTTTATTTAATACCAGTTATTATTTAGCCATTAACTTATTTACTCAATAACATTTGGAAGAGGAACTTACCTTTCAAGAGGAGATGAGGACTGGATAGGAGCTGTTATATGATAACAGGATAGAAGCTGGGATATAAGGACAGGATAGGAGCTGGGATATAAGGACAGGATAGGAGCTGGGATATAAGGACAGGATAGAAGCTGGGATATAAGGACAGGATAGAAGCTGGGATATAAGGACAGGATAAAAGCTGGGATATAAGGACAGGATAGAAGCTGGGATATAAGGACAGGATACAAGCTTGGATATAAGGACAGGATAGGAGCTGAGATAGGAGGATAGGAGCTAGGATATAAGGACAGGATAGGAGCTGGGATAGGAGGATAGGAGCTAGGATATAAGGACAGGATAGGAGCTGGGATAAGAGGACGGGGCGTTGATGAAAGCAGTAGCCTCGCTGGCGTGTAATAGCTTGTGACGAGAGTGGTCCCATAAACCACACCTCTTCACTCTGGAGGGATTTATATGCGCCATTTTTCCACTAGCGCCATCACCCGAAATAAGACACAATTGTCGGTTAAAAAAAAAGGTTAATGGCGTTGGGGCAGTTCATTTCCTTATTGTCAGTGGCGAGGCTTTTTTTTTTTTTGGCCGCCGGCATCATAATGGACTTCATCTTTTATTTTTGGGCTCCTTTTTTTACTTCCTTTCCATTAATGGGTTTCCTAATGGGGGTTTCCTAACAATTGTTATCGAAATTCTGCCCTTCTAATGTCATTTTGATGGGGGTAAATGAGAGTGTTTTAAAAGATGACAGCCCTCTGTAAGACGATTTTAGTAGCCCTGATGTGCTGGGTTATGATAGCCATCTTGAGGTTATCTTGAGGTGACTTCGGGGGCTTAGCGTCCCTGCGGCCCGGTCCTCGACCAAGCCTCCATTTTGTTACACACTCACACGCACACACAGGAAGCAGCCCGTAGCTGCTGTCTAACTCCCAGGTACCTATTTACTGCTAGGCGAACAGGGGCATCAGGGGTGACAGAAACTCTGCCCATTTGTTTCCGCCTCTGTTGGGGATTCTTAGGGCTACGAATACCGAGCACTGTCCACTCAGCCGTCAGGTCCCCGTCAGGCCTCCAGCCGATCAGGGCTAGGCTGTGGTAGCCATGATGTGCTGGGCTGTGGTAGACATGATGTGCTTGGCTGTGGTAGCCATGATGAGCTAGGCTGTGGTAGACATGATGTGCTAGTGTGGAAGCCATGATGAGCTAGGCTGTGGTAGACATGATGTGCTAGTGTGGTAGCCATGATGAGCTAGGCTGTGGTAGACATGATGTGCTTGGCTGTGGTAGCCATGATGTGCTAGGCTATGGTAGACATGATGTGCTAGGCTGTGGTAGACATGATGTGCTTGACTGTGGTAGCCATGATGAGCTAGGCTGTGGTAGACATGATGTGCTAGGCTGTGGCAGACATGATGTGCTTGACTGTGGTAGCCATGATGTGCTAGGCTGTGGTAGACATGATGTGCTAGGCTGTGGTAGCCATGATGAGCTTGGCTGTGGTAGCCATGATGAGCTAGGCTGTGGTAGACATGATGTGCTTGGCTGTGGTAGACATGATGTGCTTGGCTGTGGTAGCCATGATGTGCTAGGCTGTGGTAGACATGATGTGCTTGGCTGTGGTAGCCATGATGAGCTAGGCTGTGGTAGCCATGATGTGCTAGGCTGTGGTAGACATGATGTGCTAGGCTGTGGTAGACATGATGTGCTTGACTGTGGTAGCCATGATGAGCTAGGCTGTGGTAGACATGATGTGCTAGGCTGTGGTAGCCATGATGAGCTAGGCTGTGGTAGACATGATGTGCTAGGCTGTGGTAGACATGATGTGCTTGACTGTGGTAGCCATGATGTGCTAGGCTGTGGTAGACATGATGTGCTAGGCTGTGGTAGACATGATGTGCTAGGCTGTGGTAGCCATGATGTGCTAGGCTGTGGTAGACATGATGTGCTAGGCTGTGGTAGCCATGATGTGCTAGGCTGTGGTAGACATGATGTGCTAGGCTGTGGTAGACATGATGTGCTAGGCTGTGGTAGACATGATGTGCTAGGCTGTGGTAGCCATGATGTGCTAGGCTGTGGTAGACATGATGTGCTAGGCTGTGGTAGCCATGATGTGCTGGGCTGTGGCAACCATGGTGACATTTCCTCACCATAATGTCAACTTGGACGTTGACGCTTTATGATTTTAGGTTTATTAGAAAAACATATGCGAAACCTTTTTCAGTTTGTCCAAATTCAGTAGTACCAAATTCTACTTTCTAACTGTTGACTACGTCAATACATGTTCAGTGGTATACCTCGTTATTATAATGACTAAACAGGAGGGGCTGGGATTATTATGACCACCATAATAGCTTACTGACCAACTACCATAATGCTCAACATAGTCCAGGACTATTCAGTAGTCCAGGCCTATGTTCAGCGCTAAAGTATACATGAAAATTATATATAAAGTATATATAATGAGAAATGGGGGTGCACCTGGGTGTATATATTCCTTGTAATTTTTGTTAACTAATTTGGTTATAAATGCGCAATTTTGTATATTTATGAGTTAAGATTTTCAATTTATTATCAATCCAATTCAGTATTTGTGTGTGTGTGTGTGTGTGTGTGTGTGTGTGTGTGTGTGTGTGTGTGTGTGTGTGTGTTTGTTTTTAGCATCGCTGGCGTTAAATTTGTGATTTAATTAATTATTCTGGCTTACACAATATAGGAGAATGCTACTAAAAATAGACACTAGTTAGTCGCGACTTTTGACCTTAAAAGGTCAGTAGTGTAGTTGAGTCTCCCTCCCGAGGGAAGGCGGAGGGGAGGCGGCAGAACACGGGAGCCACATACCTCTTAATCCACAACACACTGCCACTTAAGGGGTGAGGAAGGGGGAGGGGAAGAGAGGACTCGGGGTGGGAGAAGTAGGAAGAATCGTGGAGAGACAGAAAGGGGAGGGAGGTAAACAGGAAGAGAAACAAAGGCAATATGTACTCGGTGTTCATTGGATGCCTTGAAATTATTTATTGTATTGCATATATAAAGTTATTATCCTTCTGCCACCAGTTATGGTTCCCCTCCCCGTCACCACCCACCTATCCAACCCTTCCTTCCACCTTCCCCTTACCCCTCTCCCTCTTAACCCCCCCCCCCCTATCACACCCCACTTATCCAAACCCCTCCACCTCGCCCCCTTTCCTATTGCCTGCATCTGTCACAAGGCTATTAATGTTTTGTATAACTGTGTTGTTACGGGCTATTCATGCCCATGCCACCTCTTGGGTGGCTTAAGCTTCATCAGTCTTCATCAATCGATTGTGTTGACAGATACTAATGATTATTTTGTCTTTGACAGGTGAGGCGTGACCTGCAGGCCGTGTAAGAGGGAGAGCTGCCACTACTGATGCAGGCTCTTAGAGGTAGGCTGGATAGGTTGCCCCATTACCAGGCTGGATTCATGGGGGGGGGGGGAGTTATGTCTGCGAGTTGGTGGTCATAAAAAGGAATTACACGGTGTGTATATCTGGAGCATACCTGGAGAGGATTTCGAAAGTTCTTCTACTCCCCGAGCCCGGTCCGAGGCCGGACTCTACTTGTGATAATGTAACATTGTAAAAGTGTTTGGGTTAGTTTATTTAAAATATATATAGAATATGAGTCACAGACAGGGATTTGGAAAGGCGCCAAGTTGTCGGCGGAGATCTCACACCTCTAACCGTTAATGACCCCAAGTGACCTGAGGTCAGATCATGAGAATTTCACCTTGCTTCCGCTAAGCTTATAATTGTAGTCTGGTAGCTTTCAAACATGCCGACGTTTAAGGAGTGGCTTGGTAGTGCCGGAGGCTATCTACTTGTGGGCGGAGTTAGTACTAGGGTCCCCAATATAACTCGGAGAGCTATCGAGCATTAAGCATTAACAGACAGAACAGCAGACGAGCCAGTAGAGAAGACGTCCCTAGCAGGGAGGCTGTCGGCCGGCAGGGGCGAGACAGTCTCTGTCAAGCTACAGACCCCCCCCCCCCTCTCTATTCAACTTAGACTCAGTCCTCGGTGAGTGAACAGTAAGGTGACTTGGTCGTGTTTTACAAGTGATGTGTGAAGATCAGGGGCAGTCAATTGTAGTGTTCTCAGATTCTTGGAGGATGACTCACTTTGAATATTAATCTTTAACATTTTAAGTGGATTGCTTATATTATGATACTTAGTATGTGAAATATATGAACTTATTATTTAAATCGTCTTTGTTCCCTAGAGCTTTGAGTTGAGGTGAGAAAGCCTCGGTGGTTACTAGATTCAAGATATTAATGAGTACATGTTTGGAGTTGATACATGGTATAGAGGGAACATACTAATAATGAACTCATGATAACATCCTTTGAGAATTTTGTGATACAGGCAAGTTCCATTCCTTGTCTTGTAGGTAATGATCATGAATGGATGGTGGCAGCATTTCGTCTTCTACTTTCTACTCTTCTATTTCTACTATCTACTATTCTACTTCTACCTATCTACACCTCTCCCTCCACCCCCTCTCTAAACTCTCACTTTCAACTAATGACCCTCCTCGCTCCTCCGACCTCTCTGCCTCTCACCCCAAACCCTCACTAATTACTTCACTATTCATTTCTTTCCTTTCGTTTTCTCTTATACGTTTGTGGCAATGATTTTGTATTCTAGAGTTCTCTCTAGAGTTTCGGGTAACTGATCAAGTGACGGCGCCTTGTGGTCTTAGCACTTAGGTAGTCAATTACCTAGGTTACAAGGTGTTGAACGAGAGAGGTTGCCTTAGGAACACTGGGAGTGCTCTAGAATAGTTAGCTAACTGGGGACGGGATAACGGACTAGAGAGAGCTGTTTCCCCCGGCCTCGTTAGTTAACTGGGGGGTGGAATAATGGACAAGATAGAGCTATTTCCCCCACCCCCCCGTTACAATAACTTGGTCCAACAGGCTGTTGCTTGGAGCGGCCCGCAGGCCCACATATCCACTACAGCCTGGTTAGTCCGGCAATTCTTGCAAGAACCTGTCCAAGTGCCTCTTGAATACATCCACCTTCGTTCCGGCAATATTTCTAATGCTTGCTGGGAGTGTATTGAACAGCCGCGGGCCCCTGATGTTATGACAGGGGGTCTTTGGGGGTCCAAAGGTCCGTTTTTGTACGTTTTACCAAATAGTAGTTATAAGTACTATCATTTTAAGAAAATGGGTTGCATGGGGTGCTTGTGGATAACTTTTGTGATTCTTATAGCAATTGATATAGTTTTCTTTTTTGGGCCTGAACTACGGAGTGGGTTAATACATTTATAATTTTAGATGGCTAAGGTATGTATGTATATGGCAGCAGAGGCTTATATATATCAGCTTTGACCTATGTATGCCTGCTTAGGCCTTCAGGACAGCCTAGGCCCATGTATGGCAGCCTAGACGTGCATATGACAGCGTTGGCCAACATTTGACAGCTTAAGCCTATTTATAGGAGGGTATAGGCATGCATGTGGCAGCGGCTGTTTCATCGCAACGAGGCCAGCCTGTCATTGACTCGTAATGAGTGACTGTCAGTGACTGTCAGTGACTGTCACCGCCTGTCGTCCGGCCCAGCTGGCCGCCATTTTTATAGCGGTTTGATTACGTCATATCAAAACGTTAGCCCCGCCCAGCGCCCAGCCTCGGTCGCTGAGTGGTGGGAAGCCCTTGATTGTCCTGTGATCTCCGGGTCGTTGACGGTACGGGGACGGGAGGGGTGACGGAAGAGACGGGGGGGGGGGGGTGAAGGGGGAGGTGGAGGAAGGAGAGATATACGAAGATTAAAAAGCTGGAATTTATAGAGGAATGGAGACGGGATGTTGAGTGGGGTTGTCAGGGATGGTGTTGGAGGGTTACCTACGGAGAGGCTCTTGACGCTGCCTCTGGGGGAGCCAGGATATGGAGGGGGGTGGGGCGATATGGAATGAGGGAGGGTTATGGAGAGGAAGGGAAGGGGAGGGGGGACGGTACTGGTGGATGGAGCCATTGGTGAGTATCGTGGCTCGGGATTATATCAATACGAGGGGTTGTGGTAGCAGTGTGGTTGCTGCCAACTGGTTTCAATGGTTGCACCGGATTTGAATAGATCCGCGAAAAAAAAGTAGCAACATGGTTAGAAAAGACGCAGCAAATGTCAGAGAGAGAGACTAACAGACAGACAGAGACAGATAGCTACAGTCAGCGACAACTTACCTACTGAAGAACAACTAGCAATATAACGCGAGGCTTCAGACATTAAAGATGTCCTGTGTCCAATATTATAATATACATTATTAACACAACATTTTATCAAACTAATGTCATATTTTACTGTGAAACAAGATTACCATATTCGTACACTTTTTAAATGTGTTTTAAATAAAATATACATTAATTCATTTTAAATTGGGTGTATTAATTCTGTTGGGATTCGAAGCCGTAAATGTTCCATACGGACAAATTGTATAATTTTCATAGCCAACAGGGGCCAGATTCACGAAGCCGTTACGCAAGTACTTACGGAAGTACAACTTTCCTCAATCTTTGACAGCTTTGGTTACGTTTATTAAACAGTTTACAAGCATGAAAACTTGCCAATGAACTGTTGTTATTGTTATAAACAGCCTCCTGGTGCTTCGGAGCTCATTAACTGTTTAATAATTGTAAACAAGGCCGCCAAAGGCTGAGAAAAGATGTACATGTTCGAAAGTGCTTACGTAAACTGCTTTATTAACCCGGATCCTGTACATCTTTTCTCCATCTTCAGGGCGGCTTTGTTTACACATAAACAGTTCCGAAACTCCGAACCACCAGGAGGCTGTTTATAACAAAAATGTCATATAACTGAGAAGTTTCGATGCTCGTAAACTGTTTAATAAATGTAACCGGTAATAAATCAGAAAGATGGACAGTTTCCTAAGTAGACGCGTAAATCCTTGTTGAATCCTACCCAGATTTTTTCAAGTGCTACGACCATCATAGACCTTATAAATCCCTGTGCAGGTAGAGAGGCGAAGGCGAGAGGGAGGGAGAGAAAGATAACAAAAGGATACGTTAATAACCATTTAGTAGGCGGGTCTTTGTCAGGAAGATTGGCACTTTAGCGGTACACGGATCCATCTTAAGGGGTGTGGTCGGGGGTACCCTCCCCCCCCTCTCCTCTTGCCACCTACCCTCCATAACACCTCCAGGTGGGCCGTGCGATTCCTCCATACACACACACTCACACACTGGAACACGCAATGGAATGCACTGGGAAGTGATGTGGTGGAGGCTGATTCCATACACAGTTTCAAATGTAGATATGATAGAGCCCAGTAGGCTCAGGAATCAGTACACCAGTTGGTTCACAGTTGAGAGGCGGGACCAAAGAGCCAGAGCTCAACCCCCGCAAGCACAACTAGGTGAGTAGACACAATAGGGCCGGCTCTCGGCCACCCCACACACCTTTGTGTGCTCCCTCTCAGCGCACAAGTGGTGCGCAGATTACACTTCTTACAATCGAAATCTGCCTTGTATTGCTGTCCCGACTCCCTGGGATATCCCGATGCTCCCTGGACCCTTGAAGTGGTCCAGGACTCTGAACCCACAGTGTGACTACACTCTTGAAGTGGTTTGGTCATCTTCAGTGATTGTGCCTCTGATAATGTGTTGATTAACGCGAAAGTGCTCAAGTCAATGTGGGTTTCAATTTTCCTTCACTATGATTTCTCAGAGGATTCGAACCCAGGCTGCCAAGGGTCTTTCCCCCCTATCAACAGCTCTGGTACTCCGACCACTGTACCAGTGATTGGCTGGTGCAGTCAACATATATTAGGCTACTGGTCAGTGGTCTGTTTACAAGACCCCGGACCACTGCAGAAGCTTCACTGAATGACCCGGCAACACAAGCAGAAGCAACCAGAAGAACATAAGCTGCCAACATGTCACACTCTTAATTTAATGTCCGTTAAATTAAATGTCCACCATTTATATATATATATATATATATATATATATATATATATATATATATATATATATATATATATATGTCGTACCTAGTAGCCAGAACGCACTTCTCAGCCTACTATGCAAGGCCCGATTTGCCTAATAAGCCAAGTTTTCCTGAATTAATATATTTTCTCTAATTTTTTCTTATGAAGTAATAAAGCTACCCATTTCATTATGTATGAGGTCAATTTCTTTTAATTGGAGTTAAAATTAACGTAGATATATGACTGAACCTAACCAACCCTACCTAACCTAACCTAACCTATCTTTATAGGTTAGGTTAGGTTAGGAAGCCGAAAAAGTTAGGTTAGGTTAGGTTAGGTAGGTTAGGTAGTCGAAAAACAATTAATTCTTGAAAACTAGGCTTATTAGGCAAATCGGACCTTGCATAGTAGGCTGAGAAGTGCGTTCTGGCTACTAGGTACGACATATATATATATATATATATGTCGTACCTAGTAGCCAGAACTCACTTCTCAGCCTACTATGCATGACCCGATTTGCCTAATAAGCCAAGTTTTCCTGAATTAATATATTTTCTCTAAATTTTTTCTTATGAAATGATAAAGCTACCCATTTCATTATGTATGAGTTCAATTTTTTTCATTGGAGTTAAAATTAACGTAGATATATGACCGAACCTAACCAACCCTACCTAACCTAACCTAACCTATCTCTATAAGTTAGGTTGGGTTATGTAGCCGAAAAAGTTAGGTTAGGTAGGTTCGGTAGCCGAAAAACAATTAATTCATGAAAACTTGGCTAATTAGGCAAATCGGGCCTTGCATAGTAGGCTGAGAAATGAGTTCTGGCTACTAGGTACGACATATATATATATATATATATATATATGTCGTACCTAGTAGCCAGAACTCACTTCTCAGCCTACTATTCAAGGCCCGATTTGCCTAATTCGCCAAGTTTTCCTGAATTAATATATTTACTATAATTTTTTTCTTATGAAATGATAAAGCAACCCTTTTTTCTATGTATGAGGTAAATTTTTTTTTATTGGAGTTAAAATTAACGTAGATATATGACCGAACCTAACCAACCCTACCTAACCTAACCTAACCTATATTTATAGGTAAGGTTAGGTTAGGTAGCCAAAAAAAGCTAGGTTAGGTTAGGTTAGGTAGGTTAGGTAGACGAAAAAACATTAATTCATGAAAACTTGGCTTATTAGGCAAATCGGGCCTTGAATAGTAGGCTGAGAAGTGCGTTCTGGCTATTAGGTACGACATATATATATATATATATATATATATATATATATATATATATATATATATATATATATATATATATATATATATATATATATGTCGTACCTAGTAGCCAGAACGCAATTCTCGGCCTACTATGCAAGGCCCGATTTGCCAAATAAGCCAAGTTTTCATGAATTAATATATTTTCTCTAATTTTTTTCTTATGAAATGATAAAGCTACCCATTTCATTATGTATGAGGTCAATTTTTTTTATTGGAGTTAAAATTAACGTAGATATATGACCGAACCTAACCAACCCTACCTAACCTAACCTAACCTATCTTTATAGGTTAGGTTATGTTAGGTAGCCGAAAAAGCTAGGTTAGGTAGGTTAGGTAGTCGAAAAACAATTAATTCATGAAAACTTGACTTATTAGGCAAATCGGGCCTTGCATAATAGGCTGAGAAGTGCGTTCTGGCTATTAGGTACAACATATATATATATATATATATAAATATATATATTTAAATATATATATATATATATATATATATATATATATATATATATATATATATATATATATATATATATATATAATAATAATATGCTCAATCCAGATCAAACAATTTTCTTACCACAGCAAAGATAGAATATTTGTTGTTTCATTCGCTAATATCATCAGAGTCGAATTCGGGCCAGAAAAAAAGACGTTTAAGTTGTCCTACCAACCACACCTTGGATGTTCCTGTACCTAATTGGTACCTGGACGGAGGTGCTTTAATCTTACCTGTCCCTCCATTAAGGTGGAGATGATCCACTTATGATTTAATGGGTCTCGTTGTGTGAGAGCTGCGTCAGGTGACCCTGTTGAAGGTCATGGGTTTGGGAGGTCACGGTGCGTTAAAGTTCAAGTACGTTTATTGAGACAGTAAAATATATCTCAAAGGAATAGAGCAGCTCTATGTCTACCCTCCCTCGGTGCGTACCGTCCTCGCTCCGTCAGGATAATTGAGACGTCGTCAAGTCTGGAACCCGGCACGACTGTGTGGTCAGATTCTGCACCTGGATTGTACCTTACCTGCTTGATGGGGTTCTGGGAGTTGTTCTACTCCCCAAGTTGGGCCCGGAGCCAGGCTTGACTTGTGAGAGCTTGGTCCAACAGGCTGTTGCATGGAGCGGCTCGCAGGTCCCCATATCCATGGTTGGTATGCCCTGAATATTACTGCCTAGATCTCTTCTTCACTCCTCTATATCCCCCCCCCCCTATCATTAACCCCCTCCTGGATCTGATGCCCTTATGGGGGTCGAGGGCCCCCTCCCCGTACACCGCTCCCCGTACACCCCTCCCCGTACACCCCTCCCCGGACACCTCTCCCCGGACATAATGGTGGTCATCACTGGAAAAATGAACCGCTGAAGATCTGAGGCGTCGGCCAATGGTAGCGCGTTCGAGCAGAAAACTCGAGCGTGTGAACCTTTCTCCCTCCCCCCTCTTCCCCCTCCAACCCCCCTCTACCCCCCCTCCACCCCCCCTCTTCCCCCTCCAACCCCCCTCTTCCCCCTCTCCACCCCTCCTCTTCCCCCTCTCCCTCCCCCCTTCCCTGTGTGAACCTGACGACTCTGGTCTCCAGGTGTAGCCGTAATACACACACCTCACTCGCTACACGGGGTACCTCAGCTCGCCTGGTGCACCTGTACACCCAGTACACTCGCAGCTGAACATTGCCAAGGGAGTGTACACTCTACTTTCATATACCCGATGATGTCGACGGCCCGGTGTACACCAATCACTGGGTGTACTCGCTGATGTCACTACACACACCAGATGTACACGGGCGACGTCTCCAGGCGCCAGGGATGACCAGGTGATATCACCACGTGCCAGAAGTACACAAATTACTACAAGGTTAGTGTACATGTGTAGTGACACCAAGAGCCATATGTACGCACATACGACTACGAGTCAGGCGTGCGCAGGTGACGTCATCAAAGATCAGGTGTACACATGTGACGTCATGGGTACAGGTAGGGGTGGGGGATAGGAGGGGGAGGGGGGTTGTGGTGTTCACCTTGGGTGTGGGTGCCAGGGTCAGCAGCCACGTGTCTATGTTTACTGTTTTTGTGAACGTCACAGTGCCACAGTGCCAAGCGCCACTCCCCTCCCCCCACCACAGTGTAATCCCTCACACATACACAACTATCTTATTCACGCACTTTACTCGCCAACGCTCTCACTCACCCATTTTCCTATTCATCAAGTTACTCATTTATTCACTGTGCCACTCACCCCACAACCACTCCACTCACTACCTCAGTCACCTGCTCAGTTGGGTTAGTTGTGTCGCCATGAGTGGACGTGTGCTGGTTGTACAGGCGGGTGTTGACAGCACAATATTCTATACACAATATATCATTTATATTTATTTATATAGAATTGTATTCTTATATTATGTATAATAAATATAATAAGTATATATATATATATATATATATATATATATATATATATATATTCACTTTATATATAATATATAGACTTGAATATATACCACAATATTCTGTTGAGGATTTAACATGAAAGGGCAAGTACAGCTCCCCAAGATGAGGTATTAGAAAAGGCCTTGCCATCTTCAAGAAAGAAAGGCGAGGGGGGGGGGGTTCGCGGGGGGCAATCATTGGACCTTGATTGTTCAATCCAGCCTCCATAAATGATTGTACTCACAGCCACCATTTTTTTATCGAACTGGCGAAATTGGGCTGTTGTACCCCAATAAAGTTTGTCGTGGACTACTGAAATACTCCAAATGGCATGATAAAAGTAGAACATTGCCTATACAAGCTGGCCTGTTCTAGGCCTAAAAAGAAAAGTACATAACAATTACAGAAACTGCAGACGACTTATTGTTCTGTACAACATTACTATATTAAGTCGTTCTTATTTACATCCACCCAAACTCAGTCATGTATCAACCTGTCCTCCTACAAAGAACGTCGCATTTCGCTCGTATGCGTTACGAAAGGCCAAAAATTGTCGTACTAGAAAATGGAAGCGGCTGACGAAAATGACGCACTGTCCCGTTTTCTGTTTTGGGTCCTCTGGTAGGTTAAGGGAGGACACTTTATATTGACAGTTTTCATGACGTTGGGAAACATTAGGAGGACGGGCTGGATGTATATGTCTAAACCATATTTGAAACAATCAAGCAATTCCACGTCTATACATTAACTATTTCCAAGCCAGTATTTACCCAGGTCTTTCGTGAATCAAGATGTTTACAAGTTATATTTACGGTTTCATGTTCTGTTTTGTGTTATATTTAAAACCTTACTTATATCGCCTGTGTTATACCCCATTCATTCACATCTGTTATGTCTGTACTCACCTAGTTGTGCTTGCGGGGGTTGAGCTTTGGCTCTTTGGTCCCGCCTCTCAACTGTCAATCAACTGGTGTACAGATTCCTGAGGGAATAACACCTATGGTCTATGTGAGACCACAGGTGTTACAACGACCACCAGACCTGTGGTGTTAGTCTGGTGGTCGTTATTGGTGCGTCCCGACCATCACTGCAGGTCGGGGGGGCCAACATGACGACCACCCGACCATCACTGCAGGTCGGGTGGCCGCCGGAACGACCACCCACGCGCCGGAATGCCTCGGCAACTCGGCGCTAACTACCGTAATTGACTTGTGTGGTTTGAGAGGACAAAAAAGCCGACATTGGTTTGCTGGGCGGGCGACAGATGGCGCCAGGGCGGTCACCTCACCCCACGCCCCTCCCCGCTGGCCTCACCCCACGCCCCTCCCCGCTGGCCTCACCCCACGCCCCTCCCCGCTGGCCTCACCCCACGCCCCTCCCCGCTGGCCTCACCCCAAGCCCCTCCCCGCTGGCCTCACCCCACGCCCCTCCCCGCTGGCCTCACCCCACGCCCCTTCCCGCTGGCCTCACCCCACGCCCCTCCCCGCTAGCCTCACCCACGCCCCTCCCCGCTGGCCTCACCTCACGCCCCTCCCCGCTGGCCTCACCCCACGCCCCTCCCCGCTGGCATCACCCCACGCCCCTCCCCGCTGGCCTCACCCCACGCCCCTCCCCGCTGGCCTCACCCCACGCCCCTCCCCGCTGGCCTCACTCCACGCCCCTCCCCGCTGGCCTCACCCCACGCCCCTTCCCGCTGGCCTCACCCCACGCCCCTCCCCGCTAGCCTCACCCCACGCCCCTCCCCGCTGGCCTCACCCCACGCCCCTCCCCGCTGGCCTCACCCCCACGCCCCTCCCCGCTGGCCTCACCCCACGCCCCTCCCCGCTGGCCTCACCCCACGCCCCTCCCCGCTGGCCTCACCCCACGCCCCTCCCCGCTGGCCTCACCCCACGCCCCTCCCCGCTGGCCTCACCCCCACGCCCCTCCCCGCTGGTCTCACCCCACGCCCCTCCCCGCTGGCCTCACCCCACGCCCCTCCCCGCTGGCCTCACCCCACGCCCCTCCCCGCTGGCCTCACCCAACGCCCCTCCCCGCTGGCCTCACCCCACGCCCCTTCCCGCTGGCCTCTCCCCACGCCCCTCCCCGCTGGCCTCACCCCACGCCCCTCCCCGCTGGCCTCACCCCACGCCCCTCCCCGCTGGCCTCACCCCACGCCCCTCCCCGCTGGCCTTACCCCACGCCCCTCCCCGCTGGCCTTCCCCTACACCCCTCCCCCCACGCCCCTCCCCGCTAGCCCTTAACAGTTAAGGGACAGCTGAGTGGTGTACAGATGATGTATTCTGTAATTTGATGGCGCGGTAGTTAATGTTCCGAGCACCTTGTTGAACCACCTTTATCCATTCTGAAGGTAATTCGGTAGTTAATGTGATTGGCGCTAATATTCGGGGAACGTTGAGAAATCACATAGTTGACTTACTGTGTATCTTGGTAGTTGTGGGACACTACCTTGTATAGGTTGGTGATCATACTGTTAAGTCACATGTAGTCGTTATGTGTTAGGTAATTAGTCACTTAGGGATCTTAAGAATCTGTTTGATACCTGGTTGATGGGGTTCTGGGAGTTGTTCTACTCCCCAAGCCCGGCCCGAGGCCAGGCTTGACTTATGAGAGCTTGGTCCACCAGGCTGTTGCTTGGAGCGGCCCGCAGGCCCACATAGCCACGCAAGTCGTAGTTACAAGTTATCCCGCGAGGTTACTCGCTGTTTTAGCTTGTGTATTAACCGCCTCCGACACTCTCTAGTTAGGGGTTATCTTGAGATAACTTCGGGGCTTAGCGTCCGCGCGGCCCGGTCCTCGACCAGGCCTCCTTTTTTGTTACACACCCCCCAGGAAGCAGCCCGTAGTAGCTGTCTAACTCCCAGGTACCTATTTACTGCTAGGTAACAGGGGCATCAGGGTGAAAGAAACTGCCCATTTGTTTCCGCCATCACCTATGTGTTCCGCCGTCTGTGTGGGACGGCTAGTAGTCAAGGTCAGCGCTTGTATTCAAGGTCATTGAAGGTCAGCGCTAGTTGCCAGGGTGAGCGCAAGTAGCTAGGGTCAGTATAGGTCAGCGCTAGTAAAGAGTTTAAGGGGTAGTAAAACAGTGAGCACTAGTACACCAGTCAACAAAGGTCACAATCACATGAGGCTCCGGGAGAGCGAACAACCAACTAACAACAGCTGGTGGTTCATGGATAAATAACCTAACAACCTGTGGTGCAGTGGTAACACTCGCCCCGCGCTTCCCCAACTGTTTGGCCTGGGTTCGTATCCTGGCCGGGGAGGATTGACGAGGCGCCAGTCCTTAACTGTACGCCTCTATTCACCCAGCAGTGATTGGGAACCTGGTTGTTAAAGGATTGTCGGGTCGTATTCCAGGGAAACCATTGGGCAAGGCTTACCATGACCCAAGGAAAGCTCTGAGCCTGCGGACAGGAGTCAGCAGTCTTCTCTTCTTGTTACAGTTTACAGTTTACCTGTGTAAAACAATAACTGTAGTTAGTGGTCTAATAATCACTTTGTTTAACCTAAGCGAAGCCAGGAAATCGTAGCAGCGTCCCACGAGACCGGAAAATACCGAATTGCTATCAAATTACCCAACAGCTCTACAAACCACTGTAGTGTAACCACTTGGAAGTGAGTAATATTGAAAATGCGGCTATTGCATTACTTAATTATTCCCAGATCTGTTTTATTGGCCTCTAACAAGCAGCGGAGACATGAAATGAGGCTATTAGCTCGCAAGAACGCCCCCTCCAGTAACCCAGTTGTTAATGTACGATTTACAGAGTGGTTTGGTAATACAGTAATTAGGCCTCTCACGTGACGGTTAACACGGCAGGAACTGGCGGGGGTACAATTGCCTTGTTTTTAAAGTAGTTCAGCGCTCCTGATTGTTAATTGATTTACACTCTGCCTTTATTTTTGTATTTATTTGTTTTCAAAAGAGGTTGCAAGCAATGACAGTTTCTTTGTTCATTTGTGTGGTTATTTACGATGTGTTTATTTTTTTCAAATATTTTTCTAATTCATCTCTTCCGCCTCCTACTCTTCTTCCTTCATGCTGCTCCTCTTCCTCTTCCTTCATGCTGCTCCTGCTCCTCTTCCTTCATGCTGCGCCTGCTGCTCTTCCTTCATGCTGCTCCTGCTCCTCTTCCTTCATGCTGCTCCTCTTCCTCTTCCTTCATGCTGCTCCTGCTCTTCTTCCTTCATGCTGCGCCTCTTGCTCTTCCTTCATGCTGCGCCTCTTCCTCTTCCTTCATGCTGCTCCTGCTCTGCTCCTCTCCCTTCATGCTGCTCCTGCTCCTCTTCCTTCATGCTGCTCCTGCTCCTCTTCCTTCATGCTGCTCCTGCTCCTCTCCCTTCATGCTGCTCCTGCCCCTCTTCCTTCATGCTGCTCCTGCTCCTCTTCCTTCATGCTGCTCCTGCTCCTCTCCCTTCATTCTGCTCCTGCTCCTCGACCTCCTTGCCTGTGCTGCTCCTCGTTATTACTGCCACCTCTGGTTGTCACGACATATATCCCTGCTTGACAAGGTCGTTGGACCAAACAACCCCAGCGTCCTAATTATCACAAGCCGGGGGGGGGGGAGCGGCAATTAGGGGACAAATGATGTGATTATGTGCGTCTCTCAATGACCCGATGACTTGGTTGGCATGTTTATGGCACTTTGTGGCTTTAGTGGGGGGGGGGGAGTTACGTGGGGGGGGTGTCGAAAGTGCCATATTTGTCGTGCTCTCGAGAATCTGGCGATGGTGATAAGGAAGATTGTGGCGATTGTGGACATTTTGTGGCAACTTGTGTTAATCCTACAGCGGTTTGTATCTGCCGTCGAGTTATGGCGAGAGAGTGGAACAATGGCAGCCGCCTCACACTTGCCGGTAATCAGACCGTGGCAATTTTTGCACGATTATTGTGTTGTAGTATTGGCAAGTGTGCCACTATGACAATAGGCTCGCTATGGCAAGAGGCGCACGGGGGGGGGGGGGGGGGGGTGGGAGTGGCCACTATGGCAAGAGGCGCGGCGGGAGTGGCCACTATGGCAAGAGGCGCGGCAGGAGTGGCCATTATGGCAAGAGGCGCAGCGGGAGTGGCCACTATGGCAAGAGGCGCGGCAGGAGTGGCCATTATGGCAAGAGGCGCGGCGGGAGTGGCCATTATGGCAAGAGGCGCAGCGGGAGTGGCCATTATGGCAAGAGGCGCGTCGGGAGTGGCCATTATGGCAAGAGGCGCGGCGGGAGTGGCCACTATGGCAAGAGGGGCGGCGGGGGGTGGGGGGGGAGTGGCCACTATGGTAAGAGGCGCAGCGGGGGGGGGGGGGAGTGGCTACTATGGCAAGAGGCGCGGCGGGGGGGGGGGGGGTGGCCAATATGGCAAGAGGGGGGCGGCGGGGGGGGGGGGGGGGAGTGGCCACTATGGTAAGAGGCGCAGGGGGGGGGGGGGAGTGGCCACTATGGCAAGAGGCGCGGCGGGGGGGGGGGGGTAGCGGCCACTATGGCAAGAGGCGCGGCGGGGGGGGGGGGTGGCCACTATGGCAAGAGGCGCAGCGGGGGGGGGGCGGGAGTGGCCACTATGGCAAGAGGCGCAGCGGGTGGGGGACGGGAGTGGCCACTAGGGCAAGAGGCGCAGCGGGGGGGGGGGGGAGTGGCCACTATGGCAAGAGGCGCAGCGGGGGGGGGGCGGGAGCGGCCACTATGGCAAGAGGCGCAGCGGGGGGGGGGCGGGAGTGGCCACTATGGCAAGAGGCGCAGCGGGGGCGGGGGCGGGAGTGGCCACTATGGCAAGAGGGGCGGCGGGGGGGGGGGGGGGGGAGTGGCCACTATGACAAGAGGCGCGGGGGGGGGGGGCACCTTGGCCGGGATTATTAAACATAATTACAGTCAAGCTCTGGCAACACTGCGGCAGGAAATGGTGATTGGTAATGATGTATAATAGTTCACATTTGTATGTTTATTACTGATTGTATTGGTGTATTCTGGCCGACTGCTGTATTCTGGCCGACCTGTATGCTGGCCGACCGCTGTATTCTGGCCGACCTGTATGCTGGCCGACCGCTGTGTTCTGGCCGACCTGTATGCTGGCCGACCGCTGTATTCTGGCCGACCTGTATGCTGGCCGACCGCTGTATTCTGGCCGACCTGTATGCTGGCCGACCGCTGTGTTCTGACCGACCGCTGTATTCTGGCCGACCGCTGTATTCTGGCCGACCGCTGTATTCTGACCGACCAGCGGACCCCTATACCCTGACCGGCTAGCCGAACACTGTATTCTGGCCGATCAGCGGACCCCTATACCCTGACCGGCTAGCCGAACACTGTATTCTGGCCGATCAGCGGACCCCTATACCCTGACCGGCTAGCCGAACACTGTATTCTGGCCGATCAGTGCGTCCTGACCAGCCAGCCCACCAATCAATGCAGCCAACCACTAAAAAAATACGTTCGTTCTGTTATTCGAATTTTGGCGATTTTTTTTTATTATTATTTTCTACCACAGACGTGGCCACACATTTACAATGCTAACCAGCATATATACATTTTCTTGTGAGAATTATGTGGTTATTGCGCCAATATTTCGCACGCTCACACTTTGTGATTTTCCCTCAGTGTCAGTGCTGACGCTGCAAGTTCCCTCGCTCATTTTATATATATATATTATTGTTGGATTTTCTACTCGTGGCTTTAAATTAATATCATTGTTTCATTGCTTGTCCACAAATGCAAGCAATAATTTTGATTTCTTGTTACGAATGTAGAAGTTGGGGGAGGGGTGGGTTGTTGTTGCTGTTAAAGATTCGCTACCTTCCAAGTAGCACGGGCTATGGTGAGCCCGTGGGGAAGATCAAATCTTTTAGGAAAGAAAATATGGTTCGATAATTTGGGAACTGGGGAGATGAAGGCTTGCATTTATTTTTTCTGGGAG
>NC_059577.1:29093891-29186391 GCF_020424385.1 Procambarus clarkii | reverse complement strand
TCTGTTCACCCAGCAGTAATTGGATACCTGGTTGTTACACGATTGGTGGGTCGTATTCCAGGGAAACTAGTGGCTAACGCTTACCATGACCGAGGGGAAGGAAGAGCTTCTGCCAAACCGAGTGATGTTCCTGTACCCACCTGTGAATACAAAAAAAAAATATTACAATGCTTTAATAGTCAGACCCTATTATCGAAAAACCTTTCCCCTGACTATTTGCAAAACAATTGAAACGAATTCCTTTCTTCTGTACCAAAACAAAAGTGTTGTTTTCCTAATTATTTTTAATTTAAGTAAATGTAGCCGGCATAGCACTATTTCGTCAGTGAAACACGTGATTTGTTGAAAGTTAATTGTTTACACACACACACACACACACACACACACACACACACACACACACACACACACACACACACACACACACACACACACACACACACACACATATATATATATATATATATATATATATATATATATATATATATATATATATATATATATATATATATATATATATATATATGTCGTACCTAGTAGCCAGAATGCACTTTTCGGCCTACTATGCAAGGCCCGATTTGCCTAATAAGCCAAGTTTTCCTGAATTAATATATTTTGGCAAATTTTTTTCTTATGAAATGATAAAGCTACCCATTTCATTATGTATGAGGTCAATTTTTTTTATTGGAGTTAAAATTAAAGTAGATATATGACCGAACCTAACAAACCCTACCTAACCTAACCTACCCTATCTTTATAGGTTAGGTTAGGTTAGGTAGCCGAAAAAGTTAGGTTAGGTTAGGTTAGGTAGGTTAGGTAGTCGAAAAACAATTAATTCATGAAAACATGGCTTATTAGGCAAATCGGGCCTTGCATAGTAGGCCGAAAAGTGCATTCTGGCTACTAGGTACGACATATATATATATATATATATATATATATATATATATATATATATACAATATATATACAGCCCTTCGGATTCGTAGTCCTGAGTTTTCAGTTGCATATTGTCCTGGGGACCATTCAGGCTTGTTCGCATTTGTGTTCCTCACGTGTGCCCCAAAGAATGAGGTGATTTGGTAAAATGCTATGCCCAAGATTACTATCCGAGTGCCGGCGGTGGGGTGGTTCAAATAGCCTCGGCTATCACCTCATTTTGTCCGGTCGTGATGGTCAAGTGGATTAAGGCGTCTTGTACATACCAGTTGCGTTGCTCCTGGGAGTATGGGTTCGAGTCACTTCTGGGGTGTGAGTTTTCAGTTGCATATTGTCCTGGGGACCATTCAGGCTTGTTATATATATATATATATATATATATATATATATATATATATATATATATATAGTTATATATATATATATTCATGATATATATATATATATATTCATGAACATATACAGCGCATAATACAATGTGCGGCCTTATCTTCTCTAAGCAAAATCTGGATTTCATATGACAAAAAGTTATCTGATCAATTCATAAATCAGACTACGAGGCCTACTCTGTCTGACCCACTTTGCGGGCCTGACGGCTGAGTGGACAGCCCTTCGGATTCGTAGTCCTGAGGTTCCGGGTTCGATTCCCGGTGAAGGGGGAAACAAATGGGGCATAGTTTCTTTCACCTGATGCACCTGTTCACCTAGCAGTAAATAGGTGCTTGGGAGTTAGACAGCTGCTACGGGCTGCTTCCTGGGGGTGTGTAACAAAAAGGAGGCCTGGTCGAGGACCGGGCCGCGGGACGTTAAGCCCCGAAATCTTCTCAAGATAACGAGAAGATGCGTTTAAGAGTCTCGCTGACTAGACCACCAGTCAAGAAGGCCTGGTCAGAGACTGGGCCGCGAGAATGTTGATCCTTGGAAGTAACGCACGGTAACCGCACAGTAATGTGGGATGTGTGGTTGATTAGTGGAGTAATTATGCATAACTGTTGAAGCGGCTGAAGTGGTTGAACCCGACTGTTTCTCTGTGGGTAATGTAGTTATCAGTTCTGGAAGATATACATGTGTAGTCTACCTCAGCTGACTGTATGTGTCAGCCAGGATGAATACACATGTGTTGTTTCCCGCCAGCTGTCTGTTGTTGTATGATGAATATGTATGCTGTGTATATGTATGTTGTATATGTATGATTGGAAAACAGGGTTATCTGTCTACAGGGCGGTGCAAGTGAGGCTCCTCTTGATGCCCTTGACTTCATTGTACTATGTTCCATCAGACTGTGGTGGCTGTGTTCGTGATCTGCCTGACCGCAAATACACTTGAATACAGTATGGATTAAGGCAGAAATATCATTCAGTTTTAAAGGTCTTTTTAAGTATTTGAGACAGATATTTAGACGGTTCGCTGCAAATTCTGTGTAACTGTGGTTGTGAAGTTTGCATGATTGGTGGTAATGGTTGAGTCGTTAACAGCGATGGTGGCAGTGTGATTTATAGTGATTATGGCAACTCGTCCTCGTGTTTAGATAGTAGTTTAGTAATTATGTGGAGCATCGTGCATACATAGACGTAATGAACAATGAGATGGTAGAATTTGGTGCTTTAGAGTCCAAAAAAATGGTCCTAAAAACCAAACTTAAATATTCCTAGGCTTATAGTATATATGTTATAATATATGTTATAATATATGTTATAATATGTTATATATATACTATACTATTATATAACTACTAGCTGTACCCGGCCATGCGTTGCTGAGCCACAGCAACCTTCCCCTAGTCCCCCAGTCCTCCCCACCATTCCCCCCTCCCCCATCCACACGTTCTCCCAACTATTCCCCACTCTCCCCTCCCCTCGTCCTCCCATCCATTCCCCACTTCCCCATCCCCTTGTCCTCCCTACTATGCCTCACTCCACCGACCCCTCGTCCTCCCCACCATTCCCCCTCCCTCCATCGTCCCCTCGTCCTCCCCACCATATCCCACTCCCCCGTCCCCTCGTCCTCACTACCATTCCCTCCTCACCTGTCCCCTTGTCCTCCCCACCATTCTTCATTCAACAGTCTCCTCGTCTCCACCATCCCCAACTCCCACGTCCCCTCATCCTACCCATCATTACCCCCTCCCCTCTCCCCTTCGTTCTCCCCACCTTCCCCCTACTCCCGTCGCTTCGTCCATTCCACCATTCCGATGCATTCCCAAATGATCTGATGTTCCCATCATTGAAAAATAGAAAGAACAGTAAAAAAACGAAGTGAAAAAAATGAAAAAATATAAAAATAAACTATACTCACGAAATGAATGATATGGTAAACAACACAGCTCAATTCCAACGCAATGTCTTACAAAGTAATTAAATCAAAATGAAAGTAAATCGAAATCTATGAAAATTCAATTTATCAATAAATCAGAAACATTGAATTGGAATCGTAACATATTTAGTGTAACGTGTGTTGCTCTTACGTGCAACAGATGGTGCTGTTTTTCATAAGATACATGGTTTTACCTGTCACAGGTGTGGCATCTATACTTATACTCACGAAATGAACGGTATGGTAAACAACGCAGCTCAATTTCAACGCAATATAACACAAAATAATTAAATGAATATTAAAATAAATCGAAATCTATGAAAATTCAATTTATTAGTGCAATCGGAAACATTGAAATGGAATCGTAACATATTTAGTATAGCGTGTGTTGCTCTTATATGCAACAGATGGCGCTGTTTAAAAAAAAAAAAACATGTTTTTATCTGTCACAGGTGTGGCATCTATATAGTAGGTATATATAAACACGTGCGTATTCGAATGGAACGTTGTGTCAAAATTTCAAAGCAATCAGTGAAGAACGTTTGAAGATTACAGCATGTGTTGCTCTTTCATGCAACAGATGGCGCTGTTTTTTTTTTTTTTTAAAGCATGTTTTTTCATGTCACAGGTGAGGCATGTATATAGTAGGTATTTAAAAACACGCACCTGTTCGAATGCAACGTTGTCTCAAAATTTCACAGCAATCGGTGAAGAACTTTCGGAGATAAGCGATTTTGAACAAACGAACATTTACATTTTTATTTATATAGATAATAGGCCCCAGGTGTATTAGGCCTAGGAAAATTAGATTAGGTTAAGTTTTCTTTGCAACATCAATACAAAATCTTTTCCGGTTTGTCCAAATACAATAGTACTGATTTCTACTTTCTAATTGCCTTTTACGTCAATATATGTACATAAGAAGAACATAAGAACGAAGGTAACTGCAGAAGGCCTATTGGCCCATACCAGGCAGCTCTTACGACGGTCCTCATCGTTTCTATAAACACTTCCTAAACAAGAAGTGCGCTGAATTTTGGTAGATTAGTTGGTGGTTATTGTGTGGTGGTTGTTGTGTGTGGTGGTTGTGGTGGTTGTGATTGTGTGGTGGTTGAGGGAGATTGTGTGTAGTGACTCCCACAAACTACCCCCAGCAACTGGCACTCCTTCGGTGTTGTGTATGTTGGAGTAGAGGCAAATTCCGTTAGTGCTTCAGTTTACGTACATATATTCACGTAAAAAGCAATTAGAAAGTAGAAATCAGTACTATTGTATTTGGACAAACCGGAAAAGATTTCGATTTCGATTGACACGATTTCTGCCGTGTCAAACAGCCGTATATATAATTCCCGTATGCTAATGATTATAAAGTAGTTGTAGTGGTGATAGTGGTAGTGGTTCTGGTGATAGTGGTGGTGGTGGTAGTAGTAGTAGTAGTGGTGGTGGTAGTAGTGATAGTGGTGGTGGTGATAGTGGTACTAGTAGTAGTGGTGGTGATGGTGTAGTAAATGGTGATAGCAGGGACCCAAGTCTGGCTAATCCCTGACCATCGCCGTCTTACCTTGTGGCTGGGTGAAGCGCTCGTAATTCCCGCAAACATCTCCCAAATTCCCCCTAATTCCCTGTAATTCCAACATCACCCATCATTACATACTTGACATAATGGCCGTCATTTGCATTCTCATAGCGCCCAAATTGAAATAATTTGCATGTTGAAAAATGGTGCAGACGACCCCAGTCGTGGTAACAATGGCGGCACAGTTGCTGGTTTCTGTTTTTGTTGTGATTATTGTTGATATCCAGGGGCCAGATTCACGAAAGCACTTACGCATGCACTTACGAACCTGTACATCTTTTCTCAATCTTTGGCGGCTTTGTTTTCCAAACAATTAAACAGTTAATGAGCTCCGAAGCACCAGGAGGCTGTTTATAACAATAACAACAGTTGAATGGGAAGTTTTCATGCTTGTAAACTGTTTAATAAATGTAACCAAAGCCGTCAAAGATTGAGGAAAGATGTACACGTTCGTAAGTGCTTGCGTAAGTGCTTTGTGAATCTGGCCCCAGATGATTCTTGGGTAATTGTAGTTCGTTCGTTAGTGCTTTGAGACCCTTCGTTCCTGTCTCCCACACAAGTCCACTCATAGTATTGGTGACCCGGACAGTACCCTTTCCCCAAGGGTGCGTGCTTGGGGAAGGCTCGGACGTGCTTGGGGAAGGGTACGGACGTGCTTGGGGAAGGCTATGGACGTGCTTGGGGAAGGCTATGGACGTGCTTGGGGAAGGCTCGGACGTGCTTGGGGAAGGCTACGGACGTGCTTGGGGAAGGCTACGGACGTGCTTGGGGAAGGCTACGGACGTGCTAGGGGAAGACTACGGACGTGCTTGGGGAAGACTACGGACGTGCTTGGGGAAGACTACGGACGTGCTTGGGGAAGACTACGGACGTGCTTGGGGAAGACTACGGACGTGCTTGGGGAAGGCTACGGACGTGCTTTGGGAAGGCTATGGACGTGCTTGGGGAAGGCTCGGACGTGCTTGGGGAAGGCTATGGACGTGCTTGGGGAAGGCTCGGACGTGCTTGGGGGAAGGCTCGGACTTGCTTGGGGAAGATTACGGACGTGCTTCGGGAAGGCTCGGACGTGCTTGGGGAAGGCTATGGACGTGCTTCGGGAAGGCTCGGACGTGCTTGGGGAAGGCTATGGACGTGCTTGGGGAAGGCTCGGACGTGCTTGGGGAAGGCTATGGACGTGCTTGGGGAAGGCTCGGACGTGCTTGGGGGAAGGCTCGGACTTGCTTGGGGAAGATTGCGGACGTGCTTCGGGAAGGCTCGGACGTGCTAGGGGAAGGCTATGGACGTGCTTGGGGAAGGCTCGGACGTGCTTGGGGAAGGCTATGGACGTGCTTGGGGAAGGCTCGGACGTGCTTGGGGGAAGGCTCGGACTTGCTTGGGGAAGATTACGGACGTGCTTCGGGAAGGCTCGGACGTGCTTGGGGAAGGCTATGGACGTGCTTGGGGAAGGCTCGGACGTGCTTGGGGAAGGCTATGGACGTGCTTGGGGAAGGCTCGGACGTGCTTGGGGGAAGGCTCGGACTTGCTTGGGGAAGAGTACGGACGTGCTTCGGGAAGGCTCGGACGTGCTTGGGGAAGGCCATGGACGTGCTTGGGGAAGGCTCGGACGTGCTTGGGGAAGGCTATGGACGTGCTTGGGGAAGGCTCGGACGTGCTTGGGGAAGGCTTCGGACGTGCTTGGGGAAGACTACGGACGTGCTTGGGGAAGACTACGGACGTGCTTGGGGAAGACTACGGACGTGCTTGGGGAAGGGGACGTGCTTGGGGGGAAGGGTACGTGCTAGGGGAAGGCTACGGACGTGTTTGGGGGGAAGGGTACGTGCTAGGGGAAGGGTACGTGCTAGGGGAAGGGTACGTGCTAGGGGAAGGGTAGGTGCTTGGGGAAGCTGTGCGGACTTTCCTCAATAGTGCCAAGACGCGGGGCTCTCCGGCCACAGTCGGCGATGTTTGTGTGAGTAAGGTGACGTCTGGGCTATTGTGGGCAGCATCAGTCGTGGGAGAGGAGGGACGGAGAGGGAGGGAGCCAATGTTGAGGCTGAAGGAAGAGAAGGAGGGAAGGAGTATGGAAGTAGAAGGAAGGGAACAAAGAGTCTGGAAAAGGCAAAGAGGCGCAGAGAATGGAAAAAAGAGAGAAGAAAAATAATTTACCAGATTAATAAAATAGAGGAATAAAGAAGACAATGCAAGAGGGGAGAATAGGGAAGACGAGGCACGAAGAGAAAAAGAGGAGAAGGAAGAGGAGGAAAGACAAGCCAGGAGGAGGAGGAGGAGGAGGTCAAGTTTAGAGGCAGAACAAAGGTAACAATCAGAGGGATTAATAGGTGGTGGCGGGCGGGTATGTGGCATTGTTGGCATTAAATACGAGCCAGGATAAGGTCGGGGCGCTCGTGAGTTACAAGCGGCCGCGGACAACAGCCGGGTAAATACACCACGTTTTAGTAACAATAAGCAAAGGAATAATTGATCTGCTGATATTTACAGTCTGAAGATGAGGCTCCGTGCTGCTGGAGGCGGGGGGCAAGAGGGTGTCATCCCTGGTACACTCCTGTGGTCGGCCTCCGCGTGCTGGAGGTGTAGCAGTTTGGTTCTTATTGTCTCCCGGCACTGGTGCTCCGGGTGCGCTGGAAGGACGTCGCTAATGCATTCAGGTCAGGTGGGCGGCGTTTGGATAGTTCTGAGTGGCGAGGCTGGACTAGGACTGGGATAGTCAATGGATAGTTGTTTGTGGACTATCCCGGACAAGGAGTGGAAATTGGCCTGGGATGCCTGGATAAGGACTAGTGGATGATCGGTGGATTTTGAAAAGTCACGGGCAGGCAATATTTCATTTCATGTAATGATTGCGAGGTTAGATTTTTCATTTTTGCTTGCATAGTTTTATTCAGCGGCGAGTCTGGTGTATTGTGTTGTGTTGCGGCCGCCTCGTGTGTTGTGTGTCTGGTGAGTGGTGGTGTTGGGCGGGGCTTGGCCGCCTTGTGTGGCCACTTTAATAAGGCAGTTTTGTCATTCTGGTGCGTGTGTGTGTGTGTGTGTGTGTGTGTGTGTGTGTGTGTTTGGCTCCCAAGCTGGTGACCCACTTGAGGGTGTTATTGGCGCGGGGTGGGGGGGGGGGGGGAGGAAGGGGGCGCCGTCCCCTTCACGACCACCCTCCACTATATCTGCTTCACCTTTCTCTCCCTTCCTAGGCACCTACTCTCTCTCTCTCTCTCTCTCTCTCTCTCTCTCTCTCTCTCTCTCTCTCTCTCTCTCTCTCTCTCTCTCTCTCTCTCTCTCTCTCTCTCTCTCTCTCTCTCTCTCTCCCTCTCTCCCTCTCTCCCTCTCTCTGTAACACTGTAAAAGTGTTTGGTTTAGTTTAATACATACATAGAGTACATGAGTCACAGACAGGGATTAGAGAAGGCGCCAGTTGTCTGCCTGAGATCTCACACCTCAAAGCGTTAATGACCTCAAGTGACCTGAGGTCAGATCATGGGAATTTCACCTTGCTTCTACTAATCTCTTAATTGTAGTCTGGTAGCCTTCAAACATGCCGACGTTTAAGGAGTGGCTTGGTAGTGCCGGAGGCTATCTACTTGTGGGCGGAGTTAGTACTAGGGTCCCCAATATATACTGAGGGAGCATAGAGCATTGAAGCATTAAGAGAACAGCAGACGAGCCAGCAGAGCAGACGGCCCTAGCAGGGAGGCTGTCGGCCGGCAGGGCGGGAGTCTCCGTCAACTACAGACCCCCCCCCCCCACTCTATCCAGCTATAGGCACACACTTGGTGAGTTGAGCAGTAAGGTGACTTGGTCGTGTTTTACAAGTGTTGTGTGAAGATCAGGGGCAGTCAATTGTAGTGTTCTCAGATTCTTGGAGGATGACTCACTTTGAATATTAACCTTTAACATTTTAAGTGGATTGCTTATATTATGATACTTAGTATGTGAAATATATGAACTTATTATTTAAATCGTCTTTGTTCCCTAGAGCTTTGAGTTGAGGTGAGAAAGCCTCGGTGGTTACTAGATTCAAGATATTAATGAGTACATGTTTGGAGTTGATACTTGGTACAGAGGGAACATACTAATAATGAACTCATGATAACATCCTTTGAGAATTTTGTGATACAGGCAAGTTCCATTCCTTGTCTTGTATGTAATGATCATGAATGGATGGTGGCAGCATTTCGTCTTCTACTATCTACTCTTCTACTTCTACTATCTACTCTTCTACTTCTACCTATCTACACCTCTCCCTCCACCCCTCTCTGAACTCTCACTTTCAACTAATGACCATCCTCGCCCCTCCCACCTCTCTCCCTCTCACCCCAAACCCTCACTAATTACTTCACTATTCATTTCTTTCCTTTCGTTTTGTCTTATACGTTTGTGGCAATGATTCTGTATTCTAGAGTTCTCTCTAGAGTTTCGGGTAACTGATCAAGTGACGGCGCCTTGTAGTCTTAGCACCTAGGTAGTCGAATACCTAGGTTACAAGGTGTTGAACGAGAGAGGTTGCCTTAGGAACTCTGGAGGGTGCTCTAGAATAGTTAACTAACTGAGGACGGGATAACGGACTAGAGAGAGCTGTTTCCCCCGGCCTCGTTAGTTAACTGGGGGGTGGAATAATGGACAAGATAGAGCTATTTCCCCCCACCCCCCGTTACATCTCCCTCTCTCCCTCTCCCCCTCTCCCTCTCCCTCTCCCTCTCCCCTCCTTTTTCCCCTCATATTGGACACTCCCGTGGTGGTTGTGTCCTTGAGGAGTGCCCCTCGACGCCCTCGTGTCCTCCTTATGGCGGACAATTGCCTTGGGCGCAGTTTCTTCTTGCAGTGTTGCCAATATCTCAGTGAGACAGCCTCACACCACAAGCCCGACGCTCACTTCATGTCTGCCACAGGTTCCGAAACGTTGACAACACTACTATCACCAATCGGAGACCCTCCAAAACAACGACAACACACCGTCACTAACCAGAGACCCTCCAAAACAACGACAACACACCGTCACTAACCAGAGACCCTCCAGGACAATGATAACACACCGTCACTAACCAGAGACCCTCCAGGACAATGATAACATACCGTCACTAACAGAGACCCTCCAGAACAATGACAACGTTACTAACATCATCCAGAAATGTGACAACTCTACCATCACCAACAGATACCTGGTTGATGGGGTTCTGGGAGTTCTTCTACTCCCCAAGCCCGGCCCGAGGCCAGGCTCGACTTGTGAGAGTTTGGTCCACCAGGCTGTTGCTTGGAGCGGCCCGCAGGGCCACGTACCCACCACAGCCCGGCTGATCCGGAACTTCTCTTAGAAAACCGTCCAGTTTTCTCTTGAAGATGTCCACGGTTGTTCCGGCAATATTTCTTATGCTCGCTGGGAGGACGTTGAACAACCGCGGACCCCTGATGTTTATACAGTGCTCTCTGATTGTGCCTATGGCACCTCTGCTCTTCACAGGTTCAATCTTTCATTTTCTTCCATATCGTTCACTCCAGTACGTTGTTATTTTACTGTGTAGATTTGGGACCTGACCCTCCAGTATTTTCCATGTGTATATTATTTGGTATCTCTCTCGTCTCCTTTCTAGAGAGTACATTTGGAGAGCTTTGAAACGATCCCAATAATTTAGGTGTTTTATCTCGTCTATGCGTGCCGTATATGTTCTCTGTATTCCCTCTATTTCAGCAATCTCTCCTGCTCTGAAGGGGGAAGTGAGTACTGAGCAGTACTCGAGACGGAACAGCACAAGTGACTTGAAGAGTACAACCATTGTGATGGGATCCCTGGATTTGAAAGTTCTCGTAATCCATCCGATCATTTTTCTGGCTGACGCGATATTTGCTTGGTTATGCTCCCTAAACGTTAGATCGTCGGACATCATTATTCCCAAATCCTTGACATGCTGTTTTTCTACTATGGGAAGATTCGATTGTGTTTTGTACCCTGTATTATGTTTCAGATCCTCATTTTTGCCGTACCTGAGTACCTGAAATTTATCACTGTTAAACATCATGTTATTTTCTGCTGCCCAATCAAAAACTTTGTTGACATCTGCTTGTAGTTTTTCAATGTCTTCAGCAGAGGTAATTTTCATGCTGATTTTTGTGTCATCTGCAAAGGACGACACGAAGCTGTGGCGTGTATTTTTGTCTATATCAGATATGAGAATAAGGAACAGTAACGGTGCAAGGACTGTACCTTGAGGTACAGAGCTTTTAACATCGCTTGGACTCGATTTTATCTGATTGACTGTTACTCTTTGTGTTCTGTTCGACAGGAAATTGAGTATCCAGCGTCCTACTTTTCCAGTTATTCCCATTGACCTCATTTTGTGAGCTATCACCCCATGGTCACATTTGTCGAACGCCTTTGCAAAGTCTGTGTATACAACATCTGCATTTTGCTTTTCTTCTAGGGCTTCTGTGATTTTGTCATAGTGGTTGAGTAACTGTGAGCCGCCTCCTCCTCACCACCAAACTCCACAGCCAGCATGATGCCTTGCCCAATACTCTGGAAAATAATAGGAAGTTCAAGAAAGAACCATCAAGACCACATACGGATATAAACATTGTAGAGCTCAGTCAGCCAAAATATTCGTTTTTTTTTTTTACTCATCTGACCTTCACTCTCTTTTATGTGAATGGCCTCCCAGCCTTGGATTTCAAGACTCATCCACATGACCACGGTATACCACCTCGTTTAGTCTGCACTATCCAAGACTTTTCTTGGATCATAAACCACGTCGGTCAATCTAGTATCCAGACTTCCCCTGGAGCATGATCTAGCTCAAGCAGTTAACACTATCCAGTTAATGATCAAGGTAAGAAACTATCCAAGCAGGTAGGTAGATATCAACACCGTGTATGCTCTAGTTATACATCCTAACAAGACTATTTACTCGTCGAGCCCTGGATTGTTAGGCGATTTTAATTTCATTCCTAAGACAGCGTGGTAAATGTTGATCATTGATGCCACTTTCTGGAATTTTCAAGACTGCCTGACAGTTATTCGTGAGTCTTTGTCTTCTTCCTGCTAAGTAATTTTTCCCTCTGGGTCACGGCAGAGTGGACCATGAAGGCTGTATTGATGTGCCTTGTGCACTAATGCAGGTACACCTGTTTCTGTTGAAGAAAAGGGTGGCAGTGTGAAGGGCTACATCAATGCTAAGGCCCTGAGGGTCGACGAAGGTTTACAGAGTAGGATTAGGAACAGCCAATAGATAATCCCCAGCATGAGGGTCTCGCACGGTTAGGAGATGGCCTGATATCTTTCCTGGAAGCTTTCTCCAGCACTGTTGAATTAATATTCTTCACTGTGGCTATGCTTGCAATGTTGAAGAGGCTACAAAAATATGCTATCGACTTCAATAGACTTTGCCTTGCGCTCTGGTATGATCTATCCCAGCACTGCATCGCCAACAGTATGCAGGGATAAACTTGCAGGCAACGCAGTCTTTCAGGGAAAGATTTGGTGCTTTCTGGCACATTGTCTTTAATTGTTGTTGTTCGTGCTCTCTAAGTTTTGGGCTGTGTAAAGGTAAGCCCTTTACCTTAAGAGTCTGGGTAAGACTCTGGGAGACTGGGTAAGAAGGTAAGACCTATACCGTAAGAGATATAGGTCTGGGTAATGCAAGGTAGTGTGTGAGAGCTGCAAACATTAGGCTCATCCCAGTCACCTATGCAGTACAAAGCCACCCATGACAAAGCTCTATCCTGTGTGACAGTGAATACCAGCATTATCCTCACTCTAATAAGACTTAATTGAAATCCTCAGATTAGGCAAATTGTAATTAAATTTTGTCAATAAAGATAATAATAATAATGATAACATGACAAACTAAGGCACGGTTTGTGCTGGAAGTGGGACATGAGTAACTAATAATGGGTCATGAGTAATGACGGATGAGGAGCTGGGTATGAGGATGAGTGTGTTGTGACGGATGAGTTTGAGGGGCATGAGGACCAGCCAGCAATGGTGGATGAGCAGCGATGGTAACCGATGACGGTGATTTGTGAATGGTGAGTAATGGCGGATGACAGGACTCCCCCCCTTCCATCCCCCCCCCACCCATCCCAGCTCCTCCCTTCTGGAATGGGGTCGTGGAGGGATTAACGGAGGAATCTAATGTCACCGAGGCTGTCTGGCTGGTGTTGACGGCTACCGGATAGTTCAGCTTGGTGTGAAGGAGCAAGGAAGACACTCAGTGGAAGAGAGAGAGAGAGACACACACACACACACACACACACACACACACACACACACACACACACACACACACACACACACACACACACACACACACACACACAGAGAGAGAGGGGGACTTTAATTAAGGAATATCCATTAAGTTATTTAAGATTAATAACAACCAATTATTCTAAGTTTGGTGCATGACTGGTACAAGGTACATGGGTGTAAGGGGTCAAGGAGAAGGGTTGACCCTGGGGGCCGTACCTGCCCTCTCGCCTAGTACGTTGCATTTCTTACGGAATCGACCAATCCGTTACAAATGTGACGTATGGAAGCACCGGAATATTGACGCTTTACATGCATCACCTCCATGGGTTAGGTGGGTTACTGCCAGAGACTGACTGCTTCAGGTGTGGCGTGGTGTTAGGGGCCCCTAACCCCTCCCCCTTTAGTCAGAGATCAAGTGTGGGCCCCTAACCCCCTCCCTCATGCCCCCTAGTCACTCCCCCATGACCGAGAGATCAGGGGCGGCGAGGCTGCAGGCGGCGGCAGTACACACGTAAGATATAACATTGATGGACTGGTTGAAAGGCGGGTTCTCGTGTGGGCGTGATTCTCCCGTCCAACAATGGCGATGGGCGTGGTAGTGGGCGTGTGCCGCCACCCAGCAAGTTGGGTCATTGGTAGTTGGTGTGGGCAGGGGAGGCGAAGGGCGGCAGGTGTGGGCAGGGGAGGTGAAGGGCGGCAGGTGTGGGCAGGGTGATGGCTGTAGGTTCTACAGCCTGTCTCCTGACGCCATTAAGGTTAATGACAAATTTAGAATCCCAGAAGTTAGTGAGGTAACGCGGGCAATCATTATTCTGTCCGCACAACGCCCGCCCCTTCCCCTAACACCTTCCCTTCCTCCCTAGCGCCGCCCCTCTCCCTAGCGCTGCGCCTCCCCCTTATACCGCCCCTCATAATTGTTTCCCGGCTCAGGCTTTAGAAATCGCAGAGTTAGTGGCTTTAAAGTCTAAAGTGGCTTAGAGTCCACTGCCCTACACACTCTACGGTGGCATGATGAAGCTCTAACTGTGCTCCCTCGATTGAAGGTTAATTGACTAATGTTGCTGTTGACTGTTTTATCTAAATCATTTATATGTGTGGCAAGTAGTAGAGGGTCGAGTACGGAGCCCCGAGGGTCGAGTACGGAGCCCCGAGGGTCGGGAGCCACTAACACTCGACTCTTCGGGTCACTAACGAAGCAGTTGCCCATCCGGACTTGACAGTAAATAGAGATGAATATGCAAGAAAGGTGGGGCTCCTGAGCTGAGGTTCGCCCCTACAAGGACAATTCAGTGAGTACCATCACAAGTTACTCATCAATTGATATTTTCGAGACTAGAGATTAAAACCCGCCCCCTGGAATATTGTGAGCGATATTGCCGGGTTGACTGCTTCCACTCACCTCACGAATATGTATATATATATGAATTGAAAAGTGACCAAGGACGCCTCATCGATCCCATCGCCCTGCTCCAGATTTTTTGATATCATTTTGATCATTATATCAAAGATTTTTCACGATATTGTGATCATGTTGTGTACGTGTTTACGAACGTTCCACAAGAATAATCCGGTTAACACTTACTCACTCACTCATTCACTCACTCACTCACTCACTCACTCACTCACTCACTCACTCACGCACTCACTCACTCACGCACTCACTCACTCACTCACTCACTCACTCACTCACTCACTCACTCACTCACTCACTCACTCACTCACGCACTGACTCACTCACGAGTGAGTGACTCAGAAGTGTCGGGACAAAAACATGGCGCACGCGCTACGCCGCTCATCTGTCTGTTCCCTGATCTGTGTTTCTTAAACCTTGGCCCCCCCCTTCCCCCGGCACCCATTGGCACCCCTCGGCACTAATGCCATTCAGTGAGAAGTGCCAAACCTTTTATGTGCGAACACTGCCGGCAACAGCGAAAAAAATCTGACAAGTGAATATGTGTCTTTTAGGGAATGTTGTTTGAAGATCATTGTTGAGGCTGGGTGGTGGTTAGTGGTGGTGGTTAGTGGTGATTGGTGGTGGTTAGTGGTGATTGGTGGTGGTTAGTGGTGACTGGTGATGGTTAGTGGTGACTGGTGGTGGTTAGTGGTGATTGGTGGTGGTTAGTGGTGATTGGTGGTGGTTAGTGGTGATTGGTGGTGGTTAGTGGTGATTGGTGGTGGTTAGTGGTGGTGGTTAGTGGTGATTGGTGGTGGTGATTGGTGGTGGTTAGTGGTGACTGGTGGTGGTTAGTGGTGACTGGTGGTGGTTAGTGGTGATTGGTGGTGGTTAGTGGTGATTGGTGGTGGTTAGTGGTGATTGGTGGTGGTTAGTGGTGATTGGTGGTGGTTAGTGGTGATTGGTGGTGATTGGTGGTGGTTAGTGGTGATTGGTGGTGGTTAGTGGTGATTGGTGGTGGTTAGTGGTGATTGGTGGTGGTTAGTGGTGATTGGTGGTGACTGGTGGTGGTTAGTGGTGATTGGTGGTGGTTAGTGGTGATTGGTGGTGGTTAGTGGTGATTGGTGGTGGTTAGTGGTGATTGGTGGTGGTTAGTGGTGATTGGTGGTGGTTAGTGGTGATTGGTGGTGTCTGGTGGTGGTTAGTGGTGATTGGTGGTGGTTAGTGGTGACTGGTGGTGGTTAGTGGTGATTGGTGGTGGTTAGTGGCTGGTTTTTGTTGTTGGTGGTGGTTGATGGTGGTGGTGGCTGTAATGGTGGTTGTTTAGGGTGATGAGTGATTGTTGGTGGTGATGGTAATCCTAGTACTCTGAGGTTCTGAGGTGAACAATATTAATTGTGATATGACACTCTGGTATTCACCTAGTTGTGGTTGCGGGGGTTGAGCTTTGGCTCTTTGGTCCCGCCTCTCAACCGTCAATCAACTGGTGTACAGATTCCTGAGCCTACTGGGCTCTATCATATTTACATTTGAAACTGTGTAGGGAGTCAGCCTCCACCACATCACTGCCTAATGTGTTCCATCCGTTAACTACTCTGACACTGAAAACGTTCCTTCTAACGTCTCTGTGGCTCATTTGGGTACTGTCGTGCTAAACAGTTCATCCTTTTCTACCCTGTCAATTCCTCTTGAGAATTTTGTAGGTAGTGATCATGTCTCCTCTGTGTCTGATGTAGCCAAGACTGGTGATGTGGTGTGGTGTAGCCAAGACTCGTGATGTGGTGTGGTGTAGCCAAGACTGGTGATGTAATGTGGTGTAGCCAAGACTGGTGATGTAATGTGGTGTAGCCAAGACTGGTGATGTAGTGTGGTGTAGCCAAGACTGGTGATGTAGTGTGGTGTAGCCAAGAATGGCGATGTGGTGTGGTGTAGTCAAGACTGGTGATGTAGTGTGGTGTAGTCAAGACTGGTGATGTAGTGTGGTGTAGCCAAGACTGGTGATGTGGTGTGGTGTAGCCAAGACTGGTGATGTAGTGTGGTGTAGCCAAGACTGGTGATGTAGTGTGGTGTAGCCAAGACTGGTGATGTAGTGTGGTGTAGCCAACACTGGTGATGTAGTGTGGTGTAGCCAAGACTGGTGATGTAGTGTGGTGTAGCCAAGAATGGTGATGTGGTGTGGTGTAGTCAAGACTGTTGATGTAGTGTGGTGTAGTCAAGACTGGTGATGTAGTGTGGTGTAGCCAAGACTAGTGATGTAGTGTGGTGTAGCCAAGACTGGTGATGTAATGTGGTGTAGCCAAGACTGGTGATGTAGTGTGGTGTAGCCAAGACTGGTGATGTAGTGTGGTGTAGCCAAGACTAGTGATGTAGTGTGGTGTAGCCAAGACTGGTGATGTAGTGTGGTGTAGCCAAGACTGGTGATGTAGTGTGGTGTAACCAAGACTGGTGATGTAGTGTGGTGTAGCCAAGACTGGTGATGTAGTGTGATGTAGCCAAGACTGGTGATGTAGTGTGGTGTAGCCAAGACTGGTGATGTAGTGTGGTGTAGCCAAGACTGGTGATGTAGTGTGATGTAGCCAAGACTGGTGATGTAGGGTGGTGTAGCCAAGACTGGTGATGTAGGGTGGTGTAGTCAAGACTGGTGATGTAGTGTGGTGTAGCCAAGACTGGTGATGTAGTGTGGTGTAGCCAAGACTGGTGATGTAGTGTGGTGTAGCCAAGACTGATAGTCTAAGGCTACCCCATCACGCCTATGCCCTTCATCCTGCCCTTGATGGCAGAAGCAGATGTTGGAACACTTTGGTTACACCCATTGGGAAGGAGGGCAATTGTTGTTGGCGGTAGAGGCCTCGTTGCCAGTACCTGGAGTGCCAAAATGGACCTTAGGGGAAGCAAGCAATTGTGCGTAGTCCTATGGGTGAGTGTGCCAGCCTGGTTTGTGCCAAATTGGTCTTTATGGCACTAGGCTGTTGTAGATAGCCTTAGGGTCGAGTTTGTCGGGCTGCTGAGTACGAGGATGACCCTTATGGTAGCAAACAATTGTGTGGGGCCGTAGGGTCGAGGGTGCCAGGTTGAGGAGTGCCAGATTGGACCTTGGGCGCGGGTCGGGGCGGGCAATCCTTCACGTGTCGGGTATTGGATCTGTTTCCTGTTGTGTTAACGGCCGAGGGTTCCCCTAATGAAGGAATCATGCCCCGCGTGCCCTGCCCTCCCAAACTTCCCCTCTTCTCCCCTCTCCTGCCCTGCCTCCCTACGCTCTCCCCTCCTCCCCCTCCGGATGCCAATCAACTGTCTCCCATACGCGTATTTCCGAAATTTACAAACTCGTCATATCGGCTTTTACTTTTTCGGTAAATGCTAACTACATCAAGTAAGACTTTAGTGGTGTAAATTGTTTACGTTTTGGGCGTAAACAACGGCGGTGTATCCTGGTGCCTCAGGAGGCAAGTGCCCAACCGTTGGCACCCTTCCCCCTCTGAACCTCAACCACCGCGTCTGATTGGTTCCGATTTTACGATAGGAAGACCTAATTCTCCCCTCCATCAGTCTCCCCTTGTTTATGCCTCCACTCCCCCCCCCCCTTTCCCGGAGGCTCTTGCTCCTCGCATTGTAGTCACGCCAAGGAATTTTGAGCCACGTTCCTGCGAGAGGGGGGTGGGGGGCAGGCGTGTACTGGCGGCTCCATGAGGTGCCATGAGGGGCACTAGAGAGTGCCAAAGGGTGCCAAGGATAGTTTGAGATCCCAAGAAATGCTAGGCAGAAAAGGTGGTTCCTTACCTGGGGAGAGATAAGGATAACGGGTGTTATCCTTATCATGAAATGCTAGGAAATCCCAGGAGGTGCCAAGCATTTAATGTAGGTGGTGCTAGGAGCTGCAGTGACATCTATGTGAGACTAAAATATCTGAGGAGTGCCTGGAGACTCCAAGACAACAAAAATAAGTGTTGTTATGTGTTATAGAGTGCCAGCAAGGGACTATGAATGCTTGGAGGCCCTCTGTAGTGCCAGGTAAAACGGGAGGCCTAGAAGAGTGCCAGGAAGCCCAGGAGGCCTAGCAGAGATCCAGGTATCTCAGGAGGACGTTGTAGATGCCAGGCATGGGCAAGAATGTGATAGAGATGCTTGAAGACACCCTAGCTAACCCCAGGAGAACCCTTAAGAATGCCAGGCAACCCTGGAGATACTGTAGGTGCCATAGAGTGCGAGGAAGGTGCCAGGGTCAGAGGGAGGGTCGGGTGGCACCCTCACCCGGATGCGTCAAAACGGTGTTCGTGTTTGATCTCTAGCCCTGCAGATCACCGGCTGGGACCCACGCTTCCGCTCACGGAAATTAGCAAATTGTCTCCAGGAATGTTTCTGAAGATATTTCCGTGTATTGTAATGGCCCAACCTGTCCTCCTACAAAGAACGTCGCATTTCGCTCGTATGTGTTACGAAAGGCCAAAATTTGTCGTACTAGAAAATGGAAGCGGCTCGTGAAAGTGACGTACTGTTCCGTTTTCTGTTTTTGGGTCCTCTGGTAGGTTAGGAGAGGACACTTTAACTTGGCCGTTGTCTTGCCGTTGGGAAACCTAAGGAGGACGGGCTGAATGGTTACCTTAAAGGAGCAAAACGAGAATTTTTTCGATAAATTCTGACAATTTTGATTTTCTGGGTTTTTAGTTTCGAATTTTTTTGAGTTTTCAAATACTGTAGGATTTGATATTTTAACGATAAGTCATAATAACGTGACTAAAATGACCAAACCACACATCAGAAGATGGAGAGACAACGACGTTTCGGTCCGTCCTGGACCGTTATCACGCCGTGTGTGATAATGATCCAGGACGGACCGAAACGTAGTCGTTTACAGGATGAGTATGGGGTGCACAATAAACCAGCCAAAAGTCAATAAAAATAAAAAATCGTCATTTCTTCATTTTCTGATGTGGTTTGGTCATTAGGATTTGAAGTGTCTCGCTGTGGGATTTTAATATAAAGAGTTTTAATAGAATAAAAATAGAACTAATTTTATTTAGGAATAAAATTGTGTTCTTAAAGCAAATCTTGGATAACTCGGTATTCAATTAAACAAAATTAGTAAACGTCTAAATACGGTTTTCTTTTTATTTAATAAAGCTAAACACATCTCGTAAGGACTTTAGTAAAGTTACTACGAGAGTAAGTCTTTAAGTAAGACTAGTACGATCCCAGAGGCCAGATTCATCAAGCAGGTATGCAACAGTACTTAGGAACCTGTGCATCTTTTCTCTATCTTTGGGCAGCTTTGTTTACATTTATTAAACAGGTTATGAGCACCGAAGCACCCGGAGGCTGTTTGTAACAATAATAGCATTTGACTGAGAAGTTTCGAGGCTAAACTGTTTTATTAAACGTAAACAAAGCCGCCAAAGATTGAGAAAAAGAGATGTACAGGGAGCCGGTCGGCCGAGCGGACAGCACACTGGACCTGTGATCCTGTTGTCCCGGGTTCGATCCCGGGCGCCGGCGAGAAACAATGGGCAAAGTTTCTTTCACCCTATGCCCCTGTTACCTAGCAGTAAATAGGTACCTGGGTGTTAGTCAGCTGTCACGGGCTGCTTCCTGGGGGTGGAGGCGTGGTCGAGGACCGGGCTGCGGGGACACTTTAGCCCCGAAATCATCTCAAAATAACCTCAAGAAGATAGCAGTAAATAGGTACCTGGGTGTTAGTCAGCTGTCACGGGCTGTTTCCTGGGGGTGGAGGCCTGGTCGAGGACCGGGCTGCGGGGACACTTAAGCCCCGAAATCATCTCAAGATAACCTCAAGATAACTTTCCTAAGTAGACGCTTAAATGCTTGTTGAATCCTGGACTGCAGCCTAAGGTGCCAGTGCCTGAAGGTATGAAGTCAGGGCAAAGTTATATATTGATATTATTGAATCATTAGTGATAGCAATGGTTATGTTGGTCTACAGTGTTATCTCGCTTTAGTAAGATCTCGCCTTAGTGAAACTACACCTTACTGAGACCTGCCTATTCCCAGATCCACATACCAGGTAGCAGTCATTTATATCCACTCAAATTCTTTCATATGTTTGTCTACCTTACGCTTGAAACAATCAAGCGATTCAACATCTATTATGTTACTCCATAATTTGGTTATAACAATCGACCATCCTAGTTCCAAACCAGAAATTTGCCACAAGTGAATTACCTGAAATACGAGAGCTGGTATTTAGGAAGGGAAGTGAAGCTTACATCGCTAGGAAAGAGAAGAAGTATAAGACATGATCACATCATCAATGATTATCATAAACAGAGTGTGTTAACTCTGTTTACATAAACTGTAACTAACTGTAACGTAAATTGTTAGCGAGTAGATGGAAGATTGAGCCAGGGAGCTAGGCCCTATCGAGTCAGTTAAATTACTATACTTTTAACTCTCGGTAGGTACGTACTCACACACACACACGCACACACACACACACATTAGGAAGTGATGTGGTGGAGGCTGACTCCATTCACAGTTTCAAATGTAGATATGATAGAGCCCAATAGGCTCAGGAATCTGTACACCAGTTGATTGACGGTTGAGAGGCGGGACCAAAGAGCCAGAGCTCAAGATAGAGCCCAATAGGCTCAGGAATCTGTACACCAGTTGATTGACGGTTGAGAGGCGGGACCAAAGAGCCAGAGCTCAACCCCCGCAAGCACAATTAGGTGAGCACAATTAGGTGAGCACACACACACACACACACACACACACACACACACACACACACACACACACACACACACACACACACACACACACACACAATTGTGTGTGAACAAAAAAAAAAGTTTGACAGTTGAATGGCGGGTCCAAAGAGCCATAGCTCAACCTCCGCAAGCACAACTAGGTGAGTACAACTAGGTAAGTACACACCAATACTGGCAGGGCAAACAAGGCTAAATGAGCTCACCTCTTTAAATATAAACAGATCGCTATCGAGAAGTAAATCTCCCTTGACGATGTTAGTATTGGCTTTTATATAAGGCTCGAGTGAGAAGAGATGTATGGCTCCCTCTGCGGGCAGAACAAACACCTACACATTATATGTTTATTGCAAGTGTGTGTGTGTGTGTGTGTACGTCCGTCTGTGGGTGTGCGTGTGATCAGTAGTCTGCACTGGCAAACTTTGCACGCATTATGAGGATATTCTCGTGTAGACGGGAGGGGATCAAGTAATGGCCAGGTTCCAGTAATGTCATAGTGGCGGGTCTGAAGGGCATAATGACTGGACATTCAATAATGTATTGTGTGTGTGTGTGTGTGTGTGTGTGTGTGTGTGTGTGTGTGTGTGTGTGTGTGTGTGTGTGTGTGTGTGTGTGTGTGTGTGAGCTCATGTCCCAGTTCCTGCTCACAGAGTTTACAGAGGGAGTGCTCAGAACTGGGACACTCGTCAACTGTCACAAGTAACGGTAGCCCAACCTGATCTTCTGCTATGTAGCACTGTTACATAGCAACATTATATATATATATATATATATATATATATATATATATATATATATATATATATATATATATATATATATATATATATATATTATATATATTATATATGTATAATATCCAACACCACAACTCTGAATAGCCTTGGCAACTCACCAGGACCCGAGGTGTTACTCCAGACGAGCAGGACCAGAGTTGACTGATTTGAGGAAGCTCGCCCCTTCCCCCCCTGATGTTGACCCCTTGACCCCCTGAAGGGGTGTGTGGTGTGATGGCAAACTACCGTCTCGGTGATTACTTAATGAGTCAGGGCAAGGCTGGGTGCAGGGACGCCACACACGAAGGGGCATAGACTGTCGTGTTACACAACAGGATACATTTTTATTATGCTATATACATATGGACAATTTACATGAACTCCTGGATGGATGTAGAGTTATGACTGCTTAGGAGAAGCCAGTATACGAGAAAATGAGGGGCAATTATATGACTATATAATACAGGCGCCTGACAACTGAGTGGACAGCGCTCGGGATTCGTAATCCTGAGGTTCCGGGTTCGATCCGCGGTGGAGGCGGAGACAAATGGGCTAAATGTTACTTTCACCCTGATGCTCCTGTTACCTAGCAGTAAATAGGTACCTGAGAGTTAGACAGCTGTCACGGGCTGCTTCCTGGGGGTGGAGCCCTGGTCGAGGACCGGGGCGCGGGGACACTAAGCCCCGAAATTATCTCAAGATAACCCTCAAGATAACCCCCAGAGATGGGTAGATGGAGGTCTAAGCCCAATAAACACCACTTGTCAACAATTCATCAATCTTCCGTGAGGTTTTTAACATGTAAGTTAACAGATTGGTTCAGGAAATACCTGGACAGACAAGCTGTGACGGGCGGTAGCTTTTGCGGACCGCTAACACAAATAGCCTCTATGATCAAGCACTAACTATTGAAACTTCTGGTTGATACCTGGTTGATGGGGTTCTGGGAGTTCTTTTACTCCCCAAGCCCGGCCCGAGGCCAGCTTTGACTTGTGAGAGTTTGGTCCACCAGGCTGTTGCTTAGAGCGGCCCGCAGGCCCACATACCCACCACAGCCCGGTTGGTCCGGCACTCCTTGGAGGAATAAATATAGTTTCCTCTTGAAGATGTCCACGGTTGTTCCGGCAATATTTCTTATGCTTGCTGGGAGGACGTTGAACAACCGCGGACCTCTGATGTTTATACAGTGTTCTCTGATTGTGCCTATGGCACCCCTGATCTTCACTGGTTCTATTCTGCATTTTCTTCCATATCGTTCACTCCAGTACGTTGTTATTTTACTGTGTAGATTTGGTACTTGGCCCTCCAGTATCTTCCAGGTGTATATTATTTGGTATCTCTCTCGTCTTCTTTCTAGTGAGTACATTTGGAGGGCTTGAGACGATACCAATAATTTAGGTGTTTTATCTCGTTTATGCGTGCCGTATATGTTCTCTGTATTCCCTCTTTCAGCAATCTCTCCTGCTCTGAAGGGGAAAGTGAGTACTGAGTAGTACTCAAGACGGGACAACACAAGTGACTTGAAGAGTACAACCATTGTGATGGGATCCCTGGATTTGAAAGTTCCCGTAATCCATCCTATCTGTCTGGCTGTCGCAATATTTGCTTGGTTATGCTCCTTAAACGTTAGGTCCTTAAACTTGGCCTCAGGCTTTGTTGCAATAGTTGCAGTACTCTGGGAAACTGCCACAGGTAAACAAGGAGTAGTGGAGGTTGGTAACAGAGGAGAGGTGGGCGTGGGGGTGTGTGTGTGTGCGTGCTCCACCGTGGCCTGTAAAGTGAGTCATGGCCTGCCACTGGACGCAGGAAATCAGAACATGTGTTTCGTGTTTCTGTAAGTCCGCCTTTCCTCATCTCTTCCACCCCCCCCCCCCTTTCCCATAACCCATCCCATTCCCCTTCCTCCTCTCCTGCTCGTCCCTAGCGGCACTCCGGTGCCTCTCAAACTGGCTCTTCCTTCCCGTGGGTAGGCCCCCCAATCCTGGGTAGGCCTAGCGTTCGACAAGACTGAGGATTGTATTGATGGCCTTCACATTATCGCCCCTACTGACACGTGACTGGGATCACCTCCTACTGCCCCGACCCATCGTCCACATTGGCGCCTCTTCATGGTCGGCGTCCTCATGAGGTGTGGCCCTAGGATCGCTCCTATGGCTGGCGGCGACATGTGGCCCTCCCTCAGTCCTGTCCGTCTCTCTGGCTCCGGAGAGGGAAGGGAGGGAAGGGGAGGGGAGGGGTATTGGCGGGGCAAGAGAGGAAAGGTGGGCCGATTTCACGGTGCCCTCCATAAATCGGTTCCATCTTGAGGAGGGCCGAGACGAACAGACGAGGGTGAAGGATTTTTACAGATGGTGTGTGGATGTTTAGGGAGCAGGAAGGGGGAGGGGGGGGGAGAGAGACAGAATTACCTCGAGAGAAAGAAAATTGCCTCAATAGACAGAAAGAGAATTCCCGCAAGAGAGAGAGAGAGAGAGAGAGAGACACGAGGAGTGGCCTTACGAAACAAAGAGTTGTTCAGTAGACATTCTGTAGTATATCAAAATTAAATATAACCCAATCTTTTCTTCTTGTTATTGTGTTAAATAATATTTTTGTTGTCAAAGCTGTCTTCACCGTGGCATTGTCTGGTTCCCTAAGATACCCATAACAGTTGACTAACTCGTGAGTACCTGTTACCTGCTAGGTGAACAAAGACATCAGGTAAAAGGAAACATATTCTAACGTCACGTCCTGCAAGAGAATCGAACCCGCCTACCATTCGGGTTGATCTTAAATCCCTTCAGAACACTGGTGCATATTTCCAGAGCCGTAGACCATTATATTAAAAAAAAGTTTTTTTCGGTTTCAATAAAACTTAAAACAAAATAAAAGTAACGAAAGACTATTTTCAGCATTGACAAAAAAATAAAAACCACATGGGGTAATAAACATAATAATGAAGAGTTTCCAGAATTTTTTTTATGTTTTTTTATTTTTTTATGTCTATTGCATAGACATAAAAACTGGTTCAATTTATGTCTAGGAAAAGTTTCCAGAATTTTTTATATGTTATGTTTGATGTTTATTGCACTAAACTGTTAACTACCATCCCAGAATTTATTAACTTGATGAAATTTAGAGAATAATATATTCAATATTGATTTGAAAACAAATATTCTGAACCTCCATTAATCTACACGTTTGAAGATGTACGAGTGAAAAGTGTGTGAATCATGTGTCGTATTGTGTGAATCATGTGTCGTATTGTGTGAATCATGTGTCGTATTGTGTGAATCATGTGTCGTATTGTGTGAATCATGTGTCGTATTACGTAATGTGTGTATAGCTCTACTACAATGATTCATTGTTTTGTTATTGCTGCGTATATTTCAGTTAGACGTTTTGAAATGTATAAATTTATGCATTGGGGGGATGGAGGAGGGTTATGCTAGTGGACCCTGCTAGTCAACTAGCCAGCCAACCAGCCAGCCGGCCAGCCAGCCAGTCAACCAGTCAACTACTCATCTAGTCAACTAGCCAGCCAGCCGGCTAGCCAGCTTAGTAATAGGACCACAGTTGAACTATGAGGCATGAATGTGACGGATACGTTACTGATCCTTACCTGATCAACCAGGTTGTGATTCATACGTCAGGCTGCGAGCAGCCGCGTCCAACAGCCTGGTTGAACAGTCCAGCAACCAGGAGGCCTGGTCGACGACCGGGCCGCGGGGACACTAAGCCCCGGAAGCACCTCAAGGTAACCTCAAGGTAAGGTAAGGGGGTGTTTCATTGACCCATCAATATCCTCCATAGAGAACTTGTGCGTTGGGCCCAGTGTGAGGTCCTGTATACACCACTTTTCTCACCTATACACCTTTCCACCCTCCTATTACGACGTTACAAGTGAATGCCAAACGAAAGGAATGCCAGTTTTAATTTGTTGCATTCATGGGACAAAAATGCAAATACAATTAGGTGTAGATAGAGGGGGTGACCCGTATTTGCTAATAGGCCTATTGGATTGTAATTTTAGTTATTATTTGAACATGTAAACAATGGAGCCCATTATGGTCTTCAGAGATGCTTGAAAGAGCTGGGGGGAGTTTTGGCACGTTCGGAGGAAGCAATGTATGAATGACAGCTAATCAATCAAATCACAAAAATTAACAATAAATGGTTGTATATTTATCATTGCGTTTGTTTACACAAAATTACAGTACATTGTTTACCTAAGAGAATGATAACAGCGTGTGTTATCATTATAATTATTAAGTGTATACTCTGGATTTAGAACCTGTGGGATGCCTGAAGTCATGACAGCTGATGACTGACACGCGGTTCATCGAACGACTGTCAGTTGATGACTTGTCACGTGATAGCTCCGGAGGTGTTGAGAGGCGGGAGAGGAGGAGGCCTCCGGAGCCGGACAGGTTATGGCCACTACGACCGGCGGAATGGTCGCACTGGACGACCTGACGAAGGTTATTCTCCTCCTGATGGCTCGCCCGACACATGTGAGCACTTTACTCGCACACTAAACTCGGTTTAGGACCTTGTGAGACCTGTCCCGTGTGTGGGACCTTGTGAGACCTGTCCCGTGTGTGGGACCTTGTGAGACCTGTCCCGTGTGTGGGACCTTGTGAGACCTGTCCCGTGTGTGGGACCTTGTGAGACCTGTCCCGTGTGTGGGACCTTGTGAGACCTGTCCCGTGTGTGGGACCTTGTGAGACCTGTCCCGTGTGTGGGACCTTGTGAGACCTGTCCCGTGTGTGGGACCTTGTGAGACCTGTCCCGTGTGTGGGACCTTGTGAGACCTGTCCCGTGTGTGGGACCTTGTGAGACCTGTCCCGTGTGTGGGACCTTGTGAGACCTGTCCCGTGTGTGGGACCTTGTGAGACCTGTCCCGTGTGTGGGACCTTGTGAGACCTGTCCCGTGTGTGGGACCTTGTGAGACCTGTCCTTGTGAGTCCTGTTCCGTGTGTGGGACCTTGTGAGACCTGTCCCGTGTGTGGGACCTTGTGAGACCTGTCCCGTGTGTGGGACCTTGGGAGACCTGTCCCGTGTGTCCTTGTGAGACCTGTCCCGTGTTTGGGACCTTGTGAGTCCTATCCCGTGTTTGGGACCTTGTGAGACCTGTCCCGTGTGTGGGACCTTGTGAGACCTGTCCCGTGTTTGGGACCTTGTGAGACCTGTCCCGTGTGTGGGACCTTGTGAGACCTGTCCCATGCTTGGGATCTTGTGAGTCCTGTTCCGTGTGTGGGACCTTGTGAGACCTGTCCCGTGTGTGGGACCTTGTGAGACCTGTCCCGTGTGTGGGACCTTGTGAGTCCTATCCCGTGTTTGGGACCTTGTGAGTCCTGTCCCGTGTTTGGGACCTTGTGAGTCCTATCCCGTGTTTGGGACGCACAGGCCAGCCTGGGTGCTAGAAGGCGTCATGGTGGTGGTTCTAGTGATAGCGATGATGCTCATAAATTTATATTGTTTTGATACTAGTTATTGTTTCGAAGTAGGAATTACTGATGCTGTTAATTGTCGTGGTGTCTGCTTGATGGGGTTCTGGGTGTTCTACTCCCCAAGCCCGACCCGAAGCCAGGCTTGACTTGTGAGAGTTTGGTCCACCAGGCTGTTGCTTGGAGCCATATTTGCTTGGAGCAATATTTGCTTGGAGCAATATTTCTTATACTCGCTGGGAATGTGTTGAACAACCGTGGACCTCTGAAAATGGTGCAAGTTTTGGTGCACTCAATGTTCATCGTTTATCTACGAGACACATTATATATATATATATATATATATATATATATATATATATATATATATATATATATATATATATATATATATATGTCGTACCTATAGCCAGAACGCATCAGCCTACTATGCAAGGCCCGATTTGCCTAATAAGCCAAGTTTTCAAAAATTAATAACCTATCGGCTACCTAACCTTACCTAACCTATAAAGATATATAGGGTTGGTTAGGTTCGGTCATATATCTATAAATTTAACTATATTGACCTCATACATAATATGGGTAAGTTTATCATTTCATAAGAAAAAAAATAGAGAAAATATATATTCAGGAAAACTTGGCTAAAATCAGAAAACTATATATATATATATATATATATATATATATATATATATATATATATATATATATATATATATATATATATATATAATATATAGTATGAATGAGTTTAGATAAATAGGAGCAGCGCCCTGTTGATAAATAGAAGGCACCTCGTATGGGCCAATAGGAGCTGTGCGGTATGTTTTCTGTTCTTCATTGTACGTTATTACACGCAGAAGTTTTTCGTAGTTTCCGCGGTAAAATACTTGGAATTTGTCGCCATTGAGCACGATCCGCCAAGCGGTTTACAACCATGTTCCTAATTACTGCTGGGTGAACATGGGGGAGCAGTTAGTGATCGTGCCCGTGTGTGCTACCCAACCCTGGCCTCTCCAACTCTTCCATGTCTTCCTTTGTGTGTAGTGAATGGTTGTAGTGGTGGTGGATGGGTGTTGTAATGGTGGTGGATGGGTGTAGTAGTGGTGGATGTGTGTAGTGGAGGTGGTGGTGGATGTGTGTAGTGGTGGTGGTGGTGGTGAAGGGGGTGTAGTGGTGGTGGATGGGTGTTGTGGTGGTGGTGGTAGTGGATGGGTGTAGTGGAGGTGGTGGTGGTGAAGGGGGTGTATTGGTGGTGAAGGGGGTGTAGTGGTGGTGGATGGGTGTAGTAGTGGTGGTGGTGGTGGTGGTGGTGAAGGGGGTGTAGTGGTGGTGGATGGGTGTAGTAGTGGTGGTGGTGGTGGTGGTGGTGATGAAGGGGGTGTAGTGGTGGGGATGGGTGGCGGGTGAGAGTGAATGAGTGTAGCAGGAGAGCGGGTCAAGCTGGGGCAGGCCGCGTGAAGGGGAAGCTGGAGAATGTAAACAAACAACCAATATTACCAGACATGAGGCACATCACCGCCCTTGGAGACCCCCTGACTCGTCGCCCAGTGGCCCTGTTTACCTCCGCCCACCTTCATCTCCGCCGACCTGGTCTGGGGCTACGAGATGCTTGTGGAGGAGATGCTTGTACTGCTTGTGGATCCAAGTAAGGAGTCAGCCTGAACTGTGTCTTAGCTTATCCTCCTCCCACGTCCTCAATACTAGAACACCTCCAGACGTTCTTCTGCTCAACTTTGTGTTTTCTGTCTTATGATTTTTTTATAAATATGATGAATATGATGAAAAGGCTCAGAAGGAAAAGTTGTGGATTATAGGGAGTTAGTATAGCAGGCGGGCTGTCCGCCTTGCTGGCACGATGTTTGTATGTGGTAGCTAAGCTTGCTCTCTCTTCTTACCAGGGCTCTCCCACGAGCCTGCTTCCTCCTTAGATAGTGCGTCCTGCTCCATCTTGGCTTGTACTTCTGAGTACTTTGTATGTAAACAGTAGCGGGTCGTGTTCATGGTATAGCGGGGTAGGCCCTAAGGTGATGAGGTTAAGGGTATGAGTCAGAAATCCTCTGCAAGTATGCCCTAACTACCTATTGCATCCATAACACGATCCTTACACCACCCACCCCGTCCACAACCCTAAACCCCCGTCCACAACCCGCCCCGTCCACAACCCTAAACCCCCGTCCACAACCCTAAACCCCCGTCCACAACCCGCCCCGTCCACAACCCTAAACCCCCGTCCACAACCCACCCCGTCCACAACCCACCCCGTCCACAACCCACCCCGTCCACAACCCAAAACCCCCGTCCACAACCCGCCCCGTCCACAACCCACCCCGTCCACAACCCTAAACCCCCGTCCACAACCCGCCCCGTCCACAACCCTAAACCCCCGTCCACAACCCACCCCGTCCACAACCCTAAACCCCCGTCCACAACCCGCCCCGTCCACAACCCTAAACCCCCGTCCACAACCCACCCCGTCCACAACCCTAAACCCCCGTCCACAACCCGCCCCGTCCACAACCCGCCCCGTCCACAACCCTAAACCCCCGTCCACAACCCACCCCGTCCACAACCCTAAACCCCCGTCCACAACCCGCCCCGTCCACAACCCTAAACCCCCGTCCACAACCCACCCCGTCCACAACCCAAAACCCCCGTCCACAACCCACCCCGTCCACAACCCACCCCGTCCACAACCCAAAACCCCCGTCCACAACCCACCTCGTCCACAACCCTAAACCCCCGTCCACAACCCACCTCGTCCACAACCCTAAACCCCCGTCCACAACCCACCCCGTCCACAACCCTAAACCCCCGTCCACAACCCACCCCGTCCACAACCCGCCCCGTCCACAACCCTAAACCCCCGTCCACAACCCACCTCGTCCACAACCCAAAACCCCCGTCCACAACCCACCCCGTCCACAACCCGCCCCGTCCACAACCCTAAACCCCCGTCCACAACCCACCCCGTCCACAACCCTAAACCCCCGTCCACAACCCGCCCCGTCCACAACCCTAAACCCCCGTCCACAACCCACCCCGTCCACAACCCTAAACCCCCGTCCACAACCCGCCCCGTCCACAACCCTAAACCCCCGTCCACAACCCACCCCGTCCACAACCCAAAACCCCCGTCCACAACCCACCCCGTCCACAACCCACCCCGTCCACAACCCAAAACCCCCGTCCACAACCCTCCTCGTCCACAACCCTAAACCCCCGTCCACAACCCACCTCGTCCACAACCCTAAACCCCCGTCCACAACCCACCCCGTCCACAACCCTAAACCCCCGTCCACAACCCACCCCGTCCACAACCCGCCCCGTCCACAACCCTAAACCCCCGTCCACAACCCACCTCGTCCACAACCCAAAACCCCCGTCCACAACCCACCCCGTCCACAACCCGCCCCGTCCACAACCCTAAACCCCCGTCCACAACCCACCTCGTCCACAACCCTAAACCCCCGTCCACAACCCACCTCGTCCACAACCCTAAACCCCCGTCCACAACCCACCTCGTCCACAACCCTAAACCCCCGTCCACAACCCACCTCGTCCACAACCCACCTCGTCCACAACCCTAAACCCCCGTCCACAACCCACCTCGTCCACAACCCTAAACCCCCGTCCACAACCCACCCCGTCCACAACCCTAAACCCCCGTCCACAACCCACCCCGTCCACAACCCTTAACCCCCGTCCACAACCCACCCCGTCCACAACCCTTAACCCCCGTCCACAACCCACCCCGTCCACAACCCACCTCGTCCACAACCCTAAACCCCCGTCCACAACCCACCTCGTCTCTTGTCTAAAGAGTCAGTAATCGGTGCCCCAACGGAAGCTTGGGTTGGTGCCGAGTTAATGAGTGTTATCGGTCGTGTACTTCAAGAGCTGATAAGACGTGACTGCTGGAAACTGTAGTCGGGGCGGTTGACGAGGGTCAGAGGTCAGGGGTCAACTTGCCCTGACTACCGATGGCGTCTGAGACAAGTTATAGGTCACTAGTGTTAGACAGATACATGTAACACGCTTGTAGTGTGTGTGTGTGTGTGTGTGTGTGTGTGTGTGTGTGTGTGTGTGTGTGTGTGTGTGTGTGTGTGTGTGTGTGTGTGTGCGTGTGTGTGTGTGTGTGTGTGTGTGTGTGTGTGTGTGTGTGTGTGTGTGTGTGTGTGTGTGTGTGTGTGTGTGTGTGTGTGTGTGTGTGTGTGTATTTACTATTGTGGCTTCAGGACCGAGGTGTTAGCTCTTGGATTCCGCCTGTCTAACCGTGGGCTGTTTTCCGTATTACTGTCGAAGACGGTATGCTTTAATTTGTGGCGGTTATCTGAGGAGTTATTGTGAGAAGCTGCTTCATCTTATAACCGGGTCACCTGGAGGTCACCTGGGGTCACCTGGGGGTCACCTGGGGTCACCTGATCGTCGTTGGGAAGGATAGGGGAGAGGCCTGAAGGTATCTCCTTTCTGGAGGATGAGGTCACCGCCTTTCTTCTCTGGCTCCTCCCCAGTTCCCCTTCTGACCTCGGTTGTGACCCCCTTTCCCTCCTTCTGACCCCCCCCCCCCCTTCATCCTCCTTATGACACTGGTTGACGGTCCCCGTCCCTGGTGACCCGTCACACCAGGCCGGGAAGACCTGTGAAGGGGCTATGTGGGTTGGATGGGATTCACTATACTCAAAAACATCCTAGGCCTACACAAACATCCTAGACGTACAAAACATCCTAGGCCCACACAAGTATTCTAGGCTTATAAAGAACGTCCTAGGTAAACCGAAGAAGCAGGTTGTAACGCGAATTCCATTCATAATGTTAATAGGATAGTGAAATAGGTTAGGAGTCATTATAATTGACATTTGGCGGCTAGAAAGGAGTTAAATCTTCATCCTGCAGACACAACTAGGTGAGTACACACACACACACACACACACACACACACACACACACACACACACACACACACACACACACACACACACACACACACACACACACACATGGTAGTGGAAGGTAGTGGTGTGCATGGCAGGGAAAGGTTACCTTACCTTGAGGTTACCTTGAGGTGATTTCGGGGCTTAGCGACCCCTCGGCCCGGTCGTCGATTAGGCCTCCTCATTGCAGGACTGGTCAACCAGGCCTCCCCTCTAAGGCAGGAGAGAGCATGGGAGGGGAAGGCAGGGGGGGAGATCATGGCAGCGGAGCGGCAGCAGACAGCAGCTGGAGGGCCAGCTCCCCACCACCTACTCGAGGGCTCAGATAAGCCTCGTTGGCTATTTTAGTCGCTAATATCTGGTGGGATTAATGGTAGGGCCTGCACCTCCCCTGCCCACACCCCCTTCCTCAGCACGCCCACGGCACGCCCGCAACACATCCTCATCATGTCCTCAGCACGCCCACGGCACGCCCGCAACACATCCTCATCATGTCCTCAGCACGCCCACGACACGTCCTCATCATATCCTCAGCACGGTCTCAGCATGCCCTTAGCATGCAGACAGCGTTCGGGAGTCGCAGCCCACAGACCCGAGTTAGATTTCCGGTTGAGACGGTAACAAATAGTTTCTTTCACATAATGCCTCTGTTCACCTAGCAGTAAAAGTAAGTACCTGGGAGTTAGTCAGCTGTTGCGGGCAGCATACTGCATACTCACCAAACTTTATTTAATCAGAGAAACATTGAACATTAAAACATAGAACATTGAAACGTTGAAGCACCAAACATTGCACACGCCAATGTGCAAGAAGTGAAGCTCATCAATAATGTGTGGCATTGTAAAATTGTGACAGAAAGTACGAGAGGGTCAGGAATGAGTACATCAGAGGCGGAAGAGATGACGAGAGGCAGCTTGGGAATGACATAGCAAGTAAAACAAAGGAATAACCCTATCTTTCCCAGAGGCCTTCACAATAGAGCAAGGGAAGCTGTCAGATCATAGAGGGTGTAGTTCATACCAACCCAATCTAGATTGAGATTGTTGGAGATGAAGTAAGAAACCACTTACTGGAACTCTACAACAAAGGCCATGTGACCAGACAATATCTCACCTCTGATACTAAGAGGAGCTGATAACTTCTGTTGGACACTGAGATATAAGACGTCACTTAAGACAGGGGAGCTGCCAGAAAACTAGAAAACAGCGAATGTAGTGACAATATACAACAAAGAGAGTCAGGAGTGGATTTAAGTACTAACTACTGACTCTTACATGCAAGATCACAATAAAGAGGTTAGTTGAACACGTAGAACCAATTACCTCTCAATCCTGCCCACCTCTACACCCCCCCCTCCCTCCTGCCCACCTCTTAACCCCCCCCCCTCCCTCCTGCCCACCCCAACACAACCCACCTCCTCCCTTCGATAGCCATGTGACTTTAATATCATCCACTTGAGCCTTCAACAAAACGCTGGCACGAGCCGCCCTCTCCACTCATTGTGGCTTCCACAGGGGCAAGATGGAAGGGGTGAGTGAGGTCAAAATGTATTGTAAAGTAAACAGTATAAACATCAGAGGTCCGCGGTTGTTCAACGTCCTCCCAGCAAGCATAAGAAATATTGCCGGAACAACCGTGGACATCTTCAAGAGGAAACTAGATTTATTCCTCCAAGGAGTGCCGGACCAACCGGGCTGTGGTGGGTATGCGGGCCTGCGGGCCGCTCCAAGCAACAGCCTAGTGGACCAAACTCACAAGTCAAGCCTGGCCTCGGGCCGGGCTTGGGGAGTGGAAGAACTCCCAGAACCCCATCAACCAGGTATCAACCAGGAGTAAAATATGACTATCGTGTAATTTTTTGTTAATCTGGCTGCATAAACTGGAAGACGACAGTGTGAGTACATCCTCCTGGTTGTTGTTGTTATAGATTCAGCTACTCTGAACAAGTTCCAAGTAGCACGGGCTATGGTGAGCCCGTCGGCTGATCCTCCTGGGGGTCTAGCTGGCCGGTGTAGGGAAGCCGCCACGATGGGTAAGGGATGGGAGGAGGAGGAGGGGGAAATGACTGGGCAGCAGGGAGGAGAGTGAGGGGAGAGAGAGAGAAGGTAGGGGTGTGGGGGCGGCTTCTGGCAGATGTGATATGAGTGCCGGTTTTATATCAACCTCCTTGACTCCTAACACCACAACCTTCCCCCAGACCACACTCTACCTTTGTGTGATGCCTGGGCCCTGCTGGGGAGGGGGGAGGTGTAAGGTGGCGTGGGGCGGGGGCAGGGGAGTAAGGTGATGGGTGTGGGGGTGGGTTAGGTGGTGTAGGTGGAGGCGCGGCAGGTAAGGTGGAGGGAGAGTGCAGCAGAGTGGAGGAGCAGGAGGCCCACCATATAACCAGGCACACACAAGGATGGAACTTAAGTGGTGGTTACCCTACGATGGTTCCGAGGATCAACGTCCCCACGGCCCGGTCGCTAACCAAGCCTCCTCCGTGCTGGACTGGTCAACCAGACAGCAGTAGGACGCGGCTGCTCGCAGCCTGACGTTTGAATCCCAGCCTGGTTGATCAGGTTTCCTTTGGAGGTGTTTATGGAGTGTTCATGAGACCCTTGGACGAGGTCCTCCACGAAGTACAGCGCCAACTTTTTCACAGGTTGGGGCCTTACCTTGAGGTTACCTTGAGGTGCTTCCGGGGCTTAGCGTCCCCGCGGCCCGGTCGTCGACCAGGCCTCCTGGTTGCCGGACTGATCAACCAGGCTGTTGGACGCGGCTGCTCGCAGCCTGACGTATGAGTCACAGCCTGGTTGATCAGGTATCCTTTGGAGGTGCTTATCCAGTTCTCTCTTGAACACTGTGAGGGGGGCTTAGAGTACAAGGCACTAGAAGCTAGGAACCACAGGTAAAGCTATCACTGTTTCCCCTTCCCTCCCCGCTCTCTCCCGCCCATACCTGTGGAAGGGTGATGGGCAGAGCGGATAGATGGAGCCATTATGAGGCTAGGAAATGAGTGAGACTCATACAAATCAACCAATCTCATAAAACTGTCACATTAATATAAATTAATATAGATTTTCATTACGTCGGCATCGATAGGTTAACAGTTGTAATTTTTTACGGAGTAGTGAATCAAGAGACCGGAATGCACTCTCGCCATTAATGTTCCTTATCTGCCTACTGTGTGTGTGTGTGTGTGTGTTTGTGTGTGTGTGTGTGTGTGTGTGTGTGTGCGCGTGTGTGTGTGTGTGAGTGTGTGACCACCTAAATGTATTTACAAGGTCGAGCGATAACTTCAGAGCCCCGCCTTACCACCCGTCACTCCCACGCCTTCTGTTTCCTGTCTTGTCTCCTTTTCAGAGTACTTATTGAATTAGATTTTGTATCTCTCAATCTAGTAAGTGCCATCTACCCACTATTACACAACCCAAAGAGTCAGTAAAGTCACCGTGAAAAGTTTATCCCTTCCCCCCTTCCCCCCGGCCCATCCCAAATCCTTATCCTGACCCCTTCCAAGTGCTATATAGTCATGTCTTGGCTTTTTTCCCAGAGGTCACGACGTCTCCGTAGGGTGCAGTCCACAGATCTCCAGTATCAGCTGTTGATACTGGTAATGGCTCCAAAGGGCCACCACTTACGGGCTATTCATGCCCGTGCCACCTTTTGGGTGACTTAATCTTCATCAATCAATCAATCTTTTTCCCCTGATAATCCCCTTCCCTCCAGATTACTGTAGGTGCTCCAGCAGTTGGCCTCGTCTTCATATCGGACATGACAATGAATCCAATTATAGTACTGTATCATCTTTTGCAGATAACACTTGGCTTTCCACGAGAATAGTCAACATAGGAGACGCAGCCAACCTGCAGTCTGACGTTAATCAGGTCTTTCAATGAGCCACAAAAATAATACGATGTTAAACGAAAATAAGTTCTAACTTCTGCGCTGCCTAAGATATCAAAACGGAAACTCACACATAAAACGCAGTTAAATCACGCTATCGAATGAAAACAAACAAAACTGTTTGGGAGTAATGTCGGAAGACCTTAGTTTTTAAGACTATAATGCCCTCTAGGGTTGAAAAGTAGAGGTACATAGATAGAGCGTCGGCCTCACATGCATGAGGTTCAGGGTTCGAGACCCATACAGCCCAGGTGAATGGAGAGGTACAGTTGATACGCTAACAAGCATTTAAATCTACATTAAGCGACTAAGACTTTTCTACACTCTTCCCTCCATATATATCAAGGGAATATGTACTCGCCCTCTCAAGGAGTGTAAAAACCGACTTCATAAAGATCTCAATAACGACTTGATAAAGACTGTTAGAAGCAGCGGCGTCTAACAGCCTGGTTGTCCAGACCACTCGATCAGAGACCGGACCGCAGGGATATTGATTCCCGGAACCAACAACAGCGGTTTTAAAGTGAGAGGACGCAAGTTGAAACTGGAAACGCAAATGAGTCGAAACAAATTTAAGAAAATTCTTGAACCGTGGCCAGAGAGGTCAAGAAGTGTAGTGCACTGAGAGAAGTGGTGGAAGCCACCTCCAGCCACGACTTTAAGGCCAGATTCGACAAAGAATTCGACCGGCAGAATAGTTCGCAAGAGGAAGAGCAAGACAAGTAGGCGGGGACTTCACTTCTCAGTGGACAATGATAAGTAAGCTCAGTAGGCTCAGGAATCTGTACATCAGTTGGTTGACGGTTGAGAGGCGGGACCAATGAGCCAGAGCTCAACCCCCGCAAGCACAACTAGGTGAGTACACACACACACTCTCTCACCCCTGTGCCGTCTGTCAGTCGATTTTTCTTGCTGTCAATTTGTGGTTTCTTCTGCGATTTCCTTTCTTCTCCCCCTCTCCTTGACTCGTTTCCTCTCACCCCCTCACTCTTCTCCCCTCTCCCCCCTCACTCTTCTCCCCTCTCCCTCATGTGTTACCTCTCACCCTCACTCTTCTCCCCTCTCCCTCGTGTGTTTCCTCTCTCACCCTCACTCGTTCCCCCCTCCCCCCCCCACTCCCTCACTTGTCTTCTCTCTCCTTTTTCTTTACGTTTTAATCTCTTCCGTACGCCTCCCGTTCCATCTCGAGTGCCTTCCGGCCGCCATCCCACCCCTCGCTTCCTATCCCTCCTTAGCGTTTCTTCTCCATCCCATTTAGCGTGCATTCGCGTCACTTCCATTCCTCCCCTTCTAACTTTTCCCTCTCCCCAATCTTTCTGCCATTTCTTACTTGGAAAGAGGAGGGGGTTTCATCTCTCACTTGGGGGAGGGGTTGATCCCATCTCTCACCTGGGGGAAGGGGTTCCTATCTCTCACTTGGGGAGGGGGTTCATATCTCTCACCTTGGGGAGGGGGTTCCCATCTCTCCCCTGGATGCCTTCCATATATTAATTCCCAGTACTAAGAGTGGGATATACTTGACTCATCCTGCCTCTTCTTAGTCAGACAGCGGTGCCAGTGTTTCTTAGTGCTATACCTGGTTGGTTGATACCAGGTTGATGGGGTTCTGGGAGTTGTTCTACTCCCCAAGCCCGGCCCGAGGCCAGGCTTGACTTGTGAGAGTTTGGTCCACCAGGCTGTTGCTTGGAGCGGCCCACAGGCCCACATACCCACCACAGCCCGGTTGGTCCGGCACTCCTTGGAGGAATAAATCTAGTTTCCTCTTGAAGATGTCCACGGTTGTTCCGGCAATATTTCTTATGCTTGCTGGGAGGACGTTGAACAACCGCGGACCTCTGATGTTTATACAGTGTTCTCTGATTGTGCCTATGGCACCTCTGCTCTTCACTGGTTCTATTCTGCATTTTCTTCCATATCGTTCACTCCAGTACGTTGTTATTTTACTGTGTAGATTTGGTACTTGGCCCTCCAGTATCTTCCAGGTGTATATGGTGCAGGCTATGGTGCAGTCCAGGTGTTGAAGCGTCTGTTTTATTGGTAGTGATGGTGTTGGAGCGTTGATAGTGATGGTGTTGGAGCATTGGCAGTGTTGGTGTTGGAGGAGTGGGGAGCGTGTGTCTTGGGGGTTATCGACAAGTGAAAGATCTAATAACAATGGATTCGGACGATCTTACCTTCAGTTAATAAGACAAAGGAGTGGCGGCACAGTGGTGGCACTCCTCTAGGCCCTGGTACCTACAAGTCAAGCCTGGCCTCAGGCCGGGCTTGGGGAGTGGAAGAACTCCTAGAACCCCATCCAGCAGGTAAGCAGGTACCTACCGCGTAGTTGTGCTGTTGAATACGCGTTGGTGGTGGTGTTGGAGAAAGGGGGGGTGGGGAAGTTGTGCAAATGATGGTTGTTATTGTCAGGGTTGTGTTTTGTGGACTTGTGTATCGTGGTAGGGAAATTATTGTTGTTGTTGGGGGAGGTGATTGATGATGCTTGTGGCTCTGGGAATGCGGGGTTGTGATGGCCATGGAGTTCTGTTGGTGATGGTGGCTGCGCCTGGAGCTTGGCAATTACTTTATTCACTCTCGTATTCTTGAAGATATCCTCACAGTATACCCAAAATTTGCCAGTGCAGGCTACTAAACATATGGCTCTGTGTGACTAACCATCCTGCGAGATGGGGACTTTTATTACCACTGCTGCCTTATTTACTCTTGTGTTGATGATATCCTCAAAATGCTTCCGGAGTCTGCCAGTGCAGATCGCTTATCACATGCCTCTGTATGACTAACCATCCTGTGTGATGGGCATTTTTTAGCATCACCTAGTTAGTTTTCTTTGACACACTGTACTCCACTTCATATAGTCTAGGGTAGCCATCGAGCCTGGCCTCGGGCCGGGCTTGGGGAGTAGAAGAACTCCCAGAACCCCATCAACCAGGTATGAACCAGCTGCACTAATGCAGATGTACCTCATGCACTAATAAAAAAAAGCTCTTGAGGTAACATTGTGCTTTTTGACACTACTTCCCTTCATATAGTCTAGGGTAGCAGCACAAATGCAGATGTACCTAATGTATTAATAAAAAAATGCTCTTGAAGTGGGAGATGCTGGTGTAGGGGGGAGATGAGGGAGATAGGTGGGGCGGATGCTGTGTGTTGGGGGGAGAGATAATGTGAGGTGGGCCGGCTTGTGTCTCTCTCTCCTTCATGACCTCTCCTCCATATCTTCCAGCTCTCCTTCCACCGCCCCCCCTTCCTTCACATTCTCTCCCTCACTTCCTCTTCTCCATTCCCCCGGTCTCTCCTCTCCTCTCTCTCTCTCTCTCTCTCTCTCTCTCTCTCTCTCTCTCTCTCTCTCTCTCTCTCTCTCTCTCTCTTTCTCTCTCTCTCTTTATCGTCTTCATCTTTCCTCTTTTATACAGGCGTCAGTCCTCCCCCTCTCCCTCCTCCCCTCCCAGCGTGCCATGCCGTCACGGATCAAACGATGGTCATGTTGTTTACAGAGGCACCATTCCCGCTCCGTGTTGACACTGCAACGCGTGGCACTGTGGGAGGGGGAAGTGAGGGGAGGTGTACAGGCCCCTGTGGGACGAGCAGCGAGAATGGGACGGGTGTGTGACGCTTTCACAAGAGCATGTGCAATCTTTGCCAGCGTTTGATGTGGCATTAAAACATTCACATTATTACATGCGACTAAAGAAACTCGGGAGAACTCGTATTGAATATACCGGATGTGGAATTCCATGAGAACAAATCCACAAGGGCCGTGACGAGGATTCGAACCTACGTCCGGGAGTATCCCAGACGCAGCCCTAATCGACTGAGCTACGACATGCTCAAAAGAGTTGAAACCGAAGTTCTACCGAACTTACTGGATCCTGCAGCCGTTCCGAGGCACAAACCAGGGTTTTACACAACTCTCCCATGCACTGGAGCTATGTCAATAGGCCCTCTTAATGGCGTCTGGGATGCTCCCGGACGTAGGTTCGAATCCTCGTCACGGCACTTGTGGATTTGTTCATTTGATGCATCACGCCATTGTGATTTCTGTGTGTAATGGAATTCCATAATCCGGGCTTGAGGAGTAGAAGAACTCTGGGAACCCCACTGGAGGTATACTCCAGGTCAGAGCATCAGAACAGCTCATCGTGAAGATCACGTGGGATGGTGGTCACATTGCTGATGTGCAGGTGATCTCTTATTTACTTGCGCATCGCTATTGAGGATAACAAAGATAACTGCGTCTTCACAGGACTATGGCTGGAAGTTAGAGGGACCTAGCCATGAAAAGAAGATGTCTGCGCCTAATTATATCCTTTGTTTAATGCAGTGAACCTGTGAAAACTAGCTTGGGTACTTCGTGTGATGTGGGTGTGGTACAATGTGTGTAGAGATGTGGTGGTGGAAGCAATAATGACTGACAATGCTTTCAGTGGTCACGTGTTATCCTCTCATTGTACCTTTCTCGTAGGTAAACAATGTACTGGAACTTATGTGAACGCAAAAAATATATTTTCGAATAGTTTTTGATTGATTAGTGATCAATCAAGTTCCCTCATCTAACATTTCATGCACACGCACGCACGCACGCACGCACGCACACACACACACACACACACACACACACACACACACACACACACACACACACACACACACACACACACACATATATATATATATATATATATATATATATATATATATATATATATATATATATATATATATATATATTCAAAATGTATATGTATATATATAAGAGAGATGCCAGATGAGTGAATGTCATCCTTGAACGTTATCAATGTATACTGTTGAGTATGTATAGTTCTACGCGCATTTGTGAGTGTCGTATAGTGAGTGTCTCTGGCTGGGAGAGGAAGTAGTGGAAGCAGAAAGCACTTAAGACACTGACTATGTCCCTGGAAACACAAACCGAAACTGTCTCTATTTTCCGCTTGTTACAACTTGAAATAAAGTTGTTATATCTTGGCTTAACGTGTTTATGACGTATTAGAACGTTGTTACAACCTGCTATACTGGTTGTTATAACTGGTTAGGTGGTGTTAAAACTTGTTCGAACGTTGTACCAACGTCGTAGTTTCGGTGTGTGTTTGGCGGGGTACTACTTAGAAGGGATATGAGAACAAGGAGCTGGGATATGAGGACAAGGAGCTGGGATATGAGAACAAGGAGCTGGGATATGAGGACAAGGAGCTGGGATATGAGAATAAGGAGCTGGGATATGAGGACAAGGAGCTGGGATATGAGGACAAGGAGCTGGGATATGAGGACAAGGAGCTGGGATATGAGAACAAGGAGCTGGGATATGAGGACAAGGAGCTGGGATATGAGGACAAGGAGCTGGGATATGAGAACAAGGAGCTGGGATATGAGGACAAGGAGCTGGGATATGAGGACAAGGAGCTGGGATATGAGGACAAGGAGCTGGGATATGAGAACAAGGAGCTGGGATATGAGGACAAGGAGCTGGGATATGAGGACAAGGAGCTGGGATATGAGAACAAGGAGCTGGGATATGAGGACAAGGAGCTGGGATATGAGGACAAGGAGCTGGGATATGAGAACAAGGAGCTGGGATATGAGGACAAGGAGCTGGGATATGAGGACAAGGAGCTGGGATATGAGAACAAGGAGCTGGGATATGAGGACAAGGAGCTGGGATATGAGGACAAGGAGCTGGGATATGAGAACAAGGAGCTGGGATATGAGAACAAGGAGCTGGGATATGAGAACAAGGAGCTGGGATATGAGAACAAGGAGCTGGGATATGAGAACAAGGAGCTGGGATATGAGGACAAGGAGCTGGGATATGAGGACAAGGAGCTGGGATATGAGAACAAGGAGCTGGGATATGAGAACAAGGAGCTGGGATATGAGGACAAGGAGCTGGGATATGAGGACAAGGAGCTGGGATATGAGGACAAGGAGCTGGGATATGAGGACAAGGAGCTGGGATATGAGAACAAGGAGCTGGGATATGAGAACAAGGAGCTGGGATATGAGGACAAGGAGCTGGGATATGAGGACAAGGAGCTGGGATATGAGAACAAGGAGCTGGGATATGAGGACAAGGAGCTGGGATATGAGGACAAGGAGCTGGGATATGAGAACAAGGAGCTGGGATATGAGAACAAGGAGCTGGGATATGACGACAAGGAGCTGGGATATGAGGACAAGGAGCTGGGATATGAAGACAAGGAGCTGGGATATGAGGACAAGGAGCTGGGATATGAGGACAAGGAGCTGGGATATGAGAACAAGGAGCTGGGATATGAAGACAAGGAGCTGGGATATGAGGACAAGGAGCTGGGATATGAGGACAAGGAGCTGGGATATGAGAACAAGGAGCTGGGATATGAGAACAAGGAGCTGGGATATGAGAACAAGGAGCTGGGATATGAGGACAAGGAGCTGGGATATGAGGACAAGGAGCTGGGATATGAGAACAAGGAGCTGGGATATGAGGACAAGGAGCTGGGATATGAGGACAAGGAGCTGGGATATGAGAACAAGGAGCTGGGATATGAGAACAAGGAGCTGGGATATGAGGACAAGGAGCTGGGATATGAGGACAAGGAGCTGGGATATGAGGACAAGGAGCTGGGATATGAGAACAAGGAGCTGGGATATGAGAACAAGGAGCTGGGATATGAGGACAAGGAGCTGGGATATGAGAACAAGGAGCTGGGATATGAGGATAAGGAGCTGGGATATGAGGACGGGGTGAAGGAACTGAGAACAACCACTTGGCCAGGGCGGAAGTGCCTTTGACTGAGAGAGCAGCGGAAGTGCCTCTGACTGGCAGGTGACTGAGGGTATATTTGATGGCACTGGAGAGTAGACGAACTCTCGACACCTACTACAGGCTACCCTCGTGGCTGGTAGACCTGCCTACCGTGAAGGGTCATTGATTGTTGCCGCCGGAGGCACAGTGCCGCTGGCCGGGAAGTAGATTGTAGTGCCTCTGTATTGTTGGCTAGGAGGGAGGGGAGGGGGGTTCAAGGAGTGCCTCTGGCCGGCGAAGTACCTTTTATAGCAAGGGGAGGGAGTGCCTCTGGCTGTAAGTAGGAGGGAGGGAGTGCCTCTGGCTGTAAGTGGGAGAGAGTGAGTGCCTCTGGCTGTAAGTGGGAGGGAGTGCCTCTGGCTGTTAGTGGGAGAGAGTGAGTGCCTCTGGCTGTTAGTGGGAGAGAGTGAGTGCCTCTGGTTGATAGTGGGAGAGAGTGAGTGCCTCTGGCTGTAAGTGGGAGGGAGTGCCTCTGGCTGTAAGTGGGAGGGAGTGCCTCTGGCTGTAAGTGGGAGGGAGTGCCTCTGGCTGTAAGTGGGAGGGAGTGCCTCTGGCTGTAAGTGGGAGGGAGGGAGTGCCTCTGGCTGTAAGTGGGAGAGAGTGAGAGCCTCTGGCTGTAAGTGGGAGAGAGTGAGTGCCTCTGGCTGTAAGTGGGAGAGAGTGAGTGCCTCTGGCTGTAAGTGGGAGAGAGTGAGTGCCTCTGGCTGTAAGTGGGAGAGAGTGAGTGCCTCTGGCTGTAAGTGGGAGAGAGTGAGTGCCTCTGGCTGTAAGTGGGAGAGAGTGAGTGCCTCTGGCTGTAAGTGGGAGAGAGTGAGTGCCTCTGGCTGTAAGTGGGAGAGAGTGAGTGCCTCTGGCTGTAAGTGGGAGAGAGTGAGTGCCTCTGGCTATAAGTGGGAGAGAGTGAGTGCCTCTGGCTGTAAGAGGGAGAGTGAGTGTCTCTGGCTGTAAGTGGGAGAGAGTGAGTGCCTCTGGCTGTAAGTTGGAGAGAGTGAGTGCCTCTGGCTGTAAGTGGGAGGGAGTGAGTGCTTTTGGCTGTAAGTGGAAGAGAGTGAGTGCCTCTGGCTGTAAGTGGAAGAGAGTGAGTGCCTCTGGCTGTAAGTGGGAGAGAGTGAGTGCCTCTGGCTGTAAGTGGGAGAGAGTGAGTGCCTCTGGCTGTAAGTGGGAGGGAGTGAGTGCTTTTGGCTGTAAGTGGGAGAGAGTGAGTGCCTCTGGCTGTAAGTGGGAGAGAGTGAGTGCCTCTGGCTGTTAGTGGGAGGGAGGGAGTGCCTCTGGCTGTAAGTGGGAGAGAGTGAGTGCCTCTGGCTGTAAGTGGGAGAGAGTGAGTGCCTCTGGCTGTAAGTGGGAGGGAGTGCCTCTGGCTGTAAGTGGGAGAGAGTGAGTGCCTCTGGCTGTTAGTGGGAGAGAGTGAGTGCCTCTGGCTGTTAGTGGGAGAGAGTGAGTGCCTCTGGCTGTTAGTGGGAGAGAGTGAGTGCCTCTGGCTGTTAGTGGGAGAGAGTGAGTGCCTCTGGCTGTAAGTGGGAGGGAGTGCCTCTGGTTGTAAGTGGGGGAGAGTGAGTGCCTCTGGCTGTAAGTGGGAGAGAGTGAGTGACTCTGGCTGTAAGTGGGAGGGAGGGAGTGCCTCTGGCTGTTAGTGGGAGGGAGTGAGTGCCTCTGGCTGTTAGTGGGAGGGAGTGAGTGCCTCTGGCTGTTAGTGGGAGAGAGTGAGTGCCTCTGGCTGTTAGTGGGAGAGAGTGAGTGCCTCTGGCTGTAAGTGGGAGGGAGGGAGTGCCTCTGGCTGTTAGTGGGAGGGAGTGAGTGCCTCTGGCTGTAAGTGGGAGGGAGTGCCTCTGGCTGTAAGTGGGAGAGAGTAAATGCCTCTGGCTGTAAGTGGGAGAGAGTGAGTGCCTCTGGCTGTAAGTAGGAGAAAGTGAGTGCTTCTGGCTGTAAGTGGGAGAAAGTGAGTGTCTCTGGCTGTAAGTGGGAGAGAGTGAGTGCCTCTGGCTGTTAGTGGGAGGGAGGGAGTGCCTCTGGCTGTAAGTGGGAGAGAGTGAGTGCCTCTGGCTGTAAGTGGGAGGGAGTGCCTCTGGCTGTAAGTGGGAGAGAGTGAGTGCCTCTGGCTGTTAGTGGGAGAGAGTGAGTGCCTCTGGCTGTTAGTGGGAGAGAGTGAGTGCCTCTGGCTGTTAGTGGGAGAGAGTGAGTGCCTCTGGCTGTTAGTGGGAGAGAGTGAGTGCCTCTGGCTGTAAGTGGGAGGGAGTGCCTCTGGCTGTAAGTGGGAGGGAGTGCCTCTGGCTGTAAGTGGGAGAGAGTAAATGCCTCTGGCTGTAAGTGGGAGAGAGTGAGTGCCTCTGGCTGTAAGTGGGAGAAAGTGAGTGCTTCTGGCTGTAAGTGGGAGAGAGTGAGTGTCTCTGGCTGTAAGTGGGAGAGAGTGAGTGCCTCTGGCTGTTAGTGGGAGAGAGTGAGTGCCTCTGGCTGTAAGTGGGAGGGAGGGAGTGCCTCTGGCTGTAAGTGGGAGAAAGTGAGTGCTTCTGGCTGTAAGTGGGAGAGAGTGAGTGTCTCTGGCTGTAAGTGGGAGAGAGTGAGTGCCTCTGGCTGTTAGTGGGAGAGAGTGAGTGCCTCTGGCTGTTAGTGGGAGAGAGTGAGTGCCTCTGGCTGTTAGTGGGAGAGAGTGAGTGCCTCTGGCTGTAAGTGGGAGGGAGGGAGTGCCAGGGTGTCGTAGCTATCATAATAAACCAGAGAAACGTTCATGTTTGTCGAGAGGTAAACCACGTGACGATGACCACCACCGCCGCCGGGACTGTAAACCAGTCAGGGTAGATATAGTGTGTGTGTGTAGCAGTCCATGGCTCTGGGCACAGGGTATGGTAGCTGCTGTGCCCTACTGGGCACAGCAGCTCAGGGTCATACTGTGTGTCACGGGGCATAGGATGGGGAAGAGTGGAGGTCATTCATCTCACAGTCATTAACATATGTGTTTATATTATGGTGTGGTGCATGTTAAATGTGGCTGGGGACGTGCTCTAGCGCTTGGCCCTCGTCCTACAGGTTCGCTGGGGGTGATTGTGGGGTCTCACCTGGCCGTGAGTATCAACATGTAATCAATCTGTTGCAACCTTTCACCACTTTTGTCCTTACATATCCCATCTATATATGCCTTGATGTTGTCCATTGCATGTCCCTGCAATGGGCAGTATGGGCGGCACTAGGGGCGGTGTGGGCGGCACCAGGGGACCCCTAGAGACAGTGATGGAGTGCTTCGTCTTGCAAAAAACTTAATGGGAGCGTGTGATGAACCTTAATATGCTCTTAATGGCGCCTCACTCACCCCAACCTACACCCTCTATCTCACCCGCCCACCCATTTCCCTCGATTTACCCCCCCACTCCCATCACCACCCCATCTCCCCACTCCCATCACCACCCCATCTCCCCACTCCCATCACCACCCCATCTCCCCACTCCCATCACCACCCCATCTCCCCACTCCCTCCCCACTCCCATCACCACCCCATCTCCCCACTCCCATCACCACCCCATCTCCCCACTCCCATCACCACCCCATCTCCCCACTCCCATCACCACCCCATCTCCCCACTCCCATCACCACCCCATCTCCCCACTTCCATCACCACCCCATCTCCCCACTCCCATCACCACCCCATCTCCCCACTTCACCACCCCATCCATCACCACCCCATCTCCCCACTTCCATCACCACCCCATCTCCCCACTCCCATCACCACCCCATCTCCCCACTCCCATCACCACCCCATCTCCCCACTCCCATCACCACCCCATCTCCCCACTCCCATCACCACCCCATCTCCCCACTCCCATCACCACCCCATCTCCCCACTCATAACCACCCCATCTCCCCACTCATAACCACCCCATCTCCCCACTCCCATCACCACCCACGTACTCACCAGAAAACACTTGGCCTCGCCGCACAAGCCGCAGTCACACCAACCATAGAACGAAATATCAGTATCAAAGATGTGGGAGTAATCACGTGGGAAGCCTTCGTAGCCTTCAAATACCACAATGAAGAAGTAGCTGTCAAAACGGCATGGAAAATGACAGGTTGGATAACAAGAACCTTTCAAACAAGAGACGCAAGACCAATGATGATGCTTTTAAAGACAATAGTGCTCTCTTGGGTGGAATATTGTTGCACACTAACAGCCTCATTCAAAGGTGGACAAGTTGGTGATGTAGAGAACGTGCGGGACACTTTGACTGCCGCCGGAATCCATTCAATAAAACATTTCAGTTATTGGGACAGTTTAACATCTTTCATTCTGTACGCCTTAGAGCGCAGGCAGGAGAGATACATAATAATTTACACTTGGAAAGTATGAAGAGGAACTGGTTTTAAATGTTCACACCGAAATAACTCTGCAAGGTGATAGGCTGCCAGGTATCAATTCAGAGACAAGAGAGAGTTACTGGAGCCGCCTTTGCTGTGGTGTGAGGGGGGGTCAGTCACCATGACCTGGTGAGGGGTCATCAAGGCAAGGTCAGTCCTCTCCCCTCACCTCCCCTTACACCCACACCACCCATCATTGTACCTGGATTATACCTGGATGGGGTTCTCGGAGTTGTTCTACTCCCCATGCCCGGCCTGGGGCCAGGACCGTAGAGCGACGATCGTGCTTCACCCAAGACCGTTCAATCCCCGACCGTCCAAGTGGTTGGCAACTATTCCTTTTCCCTGTCCCATCCCAAATCCTTATCCAAGTGATATATGGTCGTAGTGGATTGGCGCTTTTCCCCTGATAGTTCCTTGGGGCCAGGCCATCTATAGATAGTCTACTCAAGGACAGTAGTTGACTACCCCTCGACCACGCCCGTGGCCGAGTTGACTACCCCTCGACCACGCCCGTGGCCGAGTCTGTGTTTCCATTGACTTCCTCCGGGACTGTCATGCTTCATCAGTAATGCTCTTCCTCCCGGGCGCCGGGTCTCCTTCCCTGCCTGACTAACAGGGTTGTGGTGGGTGGTAGTGACGATGGGCGACGACGGACAACCTCTCGAGGACGAGGCCTTGTTAGAGAGAGGAGGAGGAGTTATCAGGAGATAGCACCAAGCCATTACGACTATATAGCACTGGGAAGGGGTCAGGATAAGGATTTGGGATGGGACGGGGGAAAGGAATGGTGCCCAACCACTTGGACGGTCGGGGATTGAACACCGACGTGCATGAAGCGACTCTAGCTATCTCTCTCGAGTGAAAGATAGCTAGAGTAGCCTCTTAACCCCCTACCTGTACCCTCCATGCCCTTACCTGTATCCTCTATAATCTTACCTGTACCCTTTAACACCTTACCTATAGCCCAGAACAGCCTCACCTGTATTACACCGGTGAGGTGGTGTGATATCTCTGTGATATTGTCGCCCGCTATCTCCTTTACAACTCTGTAAACAATGTGGCTGCACTTTACTATTGTCGATGAGAACATGTGTAGGTGCAGGTGGTTCCCACCTGTTATAATGTACGGTGGCACTGACTGTGTGTGCGTGTGCGTGCGTGTGTGTGTGTGTGCGTGTTGGGTTGAAGGTTGAGAGGAGGTCAACCCGGAAATAGATCATCAACCAGGCCCGCCACACGGCTACGGTTGCAAGGAACTAGAATTAACGAACCGCATCGTTTGAACGATAGTAATATTTATATTGCCAATTGCAATGTTAAATTAATATTTATAATGTAAACTAATAAAATAATATATACAATGATGATATCAATAGTCATGTTTTTCCAGGAGGTTGAACAAAGCGATCTGACTGTGCTTGAGACACAGACTGTGCTTGAGACACAGACTGTGCTTGAGACACAGACTGTGGTCGAGACACAGACTGTGGTCGAGACACAGACTGTGCTTGAGACACAGACTGTGCTTGAGACACAGACTGTGCTTGAGACACAGACTGTGCTTGAGACACAGACTGTGCTTGAGACACAGACTGTGCTTGAGACACAGACTGTGCTTGAGACACAGACTGTGCTTGAGACACAGACTGTGCTTGAGACACAGACTGTGCTTGAGACACAGACTGTGCTTGAGACACAGGCTGTGGTTGAGACACAGACTGTGCTTGAGACACAGGCTGTGGTTGAGACACAGACTGTGCTTGAGACACATACTGTGCTTGAGACACAGACTGTGCTTGAGACACAGACTGTGCTTGAGACACAGACTGTGCTTGAGACACAGGCTGTGGTTGAGACACAGACTGTGCTTGAGACACAGACTGTGCTTGAGACACAGACTGTGCTTGAGACACAGACTGTGGTTGAGACACAGACTGTGCTTGAGACACAGACTGTGCTTGAGACACAGACAGTGCTTGAGACACAGACTGTGCTTGAGACACAGACTGTGCTTGAGACACAGACTGTGCTTGAGACACAGACTGTGCTTGAGACACAGGCTGTGGTTGAGAAACAGACTGTGCTTGAGACACAGGCTGTGGTTGAGACACAGACTGTGCTTGAGACACAGACTGTGCTTGAGACACAGACTGTGCTTGAGACACAGACTGTGCTTGAGACACACTGTGCTTGAGACACAGACTGTGCTTGAGACACAGACTGTGCTTGAGACACAGACTGTGCTTGAGGCACAGACTGTGCTTGAGACACAGACTGTGCTTGAGACACAGACTGTGCTTGAGACACAGACTGTGCTTGAAACACAGACTGTGCTTGAGGCTAAGCACAGACGACTGTGAGGCCAGCAGTAAGCAGCTTTGTATTTCCTGTTCTTACGAGGATGGAAATATAAAGACAAATAGAAGACGCAACACCCGACGAATGACGCAACACAGGACTCAACAGAGGACGCAACACAGGACACAACAGAGGACGCAACACAGGACTCAACAGAGGACGCAACACAGGACTCAACAGAGGACGCAACACAGGACTCAACAGAAGACGCAACACAGGACACAACAGAGGACTCAACACAGGACACAGCAGCTGAAACGTGAATCCGGAAGCCGGTTGAGTGAAGTCCGTCCGGGAGCTGTAATGAGCCGCATGATCCCCACCGAATATATTATAAACATAAATGTAGGAAGATCCGGTTATGATGGTGATGGAGATATGTGACATGTAGCATGATGGAGGGTAGACGGGGTGATGAGGGAGTGATGGAGGGTAGACGGGGTGATGAGGGGGTGATGGAGGGTAGACGGGGAGATGAAGGAGTGATGGAGGGTAGACGAGGAGATGATGGAGAGTAGACGGGGAGATGAGGGAGTGATGGAGGGTAGACTGGGAGATGAGGGAGTGATGGAGGGTAGACTGGGTGATGAGGGAGTGATGGAGGGTAGACTGGGAGATGAGGGAGTGATGGAGGGTAGACTGGGTGATGAGGGGGTGATGGAGGGTAGACTGGGTGATGAGGGGTGATGGAGGGTAGACTGGGAGATGAGGGAGTGATGGAGGGTAGACTGGGTGATGAGGGAGTGATGGAGGGTAGACTGGGAGATGAGGGAGTGATGGAGGGTAGACTGGGAGATGAGGGAGTGATGGAGGGTAGACTGGGAGATGAGGGAGTGATGGAGGGTAGACTGGGAGATGAAGGAGTGATGGAGGGTAGACTGGGAGATGAGGGAGTGATGGAGGGTAGACGGGGAGATGAGGGGGTGATGGAGGGTAGACTGGGTGATGAGGGGGTGATGGAGGGTAGACGGGGAGATGAGGGAGTGATGGAGGGTAGACGGGGAGATGAGGGGGTGATGGAGGGTAGACTGGGTGATGAGGGGGTGATGAGGGAGTGATGGAGGGTAGACGGGGAGATGAGGGAGTGATGGAGGGTAGACGGGGAGATGAGGGGGTGATGGAGGGTAGACTGGGTGATGAGGGAGTGATGGAGGGTAGACTGGGTGATGAGGGGGTGACGGAGGGTAGACGGGGAGATGAGGGAGTGATGGAGGGTAGACGGGGAGATGAGGGAGTGATGGAGGGTAGACTGGGAGATGAGGGAGTGATGGAGGGTAGACTGGGTGATGAGGGAGTGATGGAGGGTAGACGGGGAGATGAGGGGGTGATGGAGGGTAGACGGGGTGATGGAGGGTAGACGGGGAGATGAGGGGGTGATGGAGGGTAGACGGGGAGATGAGGGGGTGATGGAGGGTAGACTGGGAGATGAGGGAGTGATGGAGGGTAGACTGGGAGATGAGGGAGTGATGGAGGGTAGACTGGGAGATGAGGGGGTGATGGAGGGTAGACTGGGTGATGAGGGGGTGATGGAGGGTAGACGGGGAGATGAGGGGGTGATGGAGGGTAGACTGGGTGATGAGGGGGTGATGGAGGGTAGACTGGGTGATGAGGGGGTGATGGAGGGTAGACGGGGAGATGAGGGAGTGATGGAGGGTAGACGGGGTGATGAGGGAGTGATGGAGGGTAGACGGGGAGATGAGGGAGTGATGGAGGGTAGACTGGGTGATGAGGGGGTGATGGAGGGTAGACGGGGAGATGAGGGAGTGATGGAGGGTAGACGGGGAGATGAGGGGGGTGATGGAGGGTAGACTGGGTGATGAGGGGGTGATGGAGGGTAGACGGGGAGATGAGGGAGTGATGGAGGGTAGACGGGGAGATGAGGGAGTGATGGAGGGTAGACGGGGAGATGAGGGGGTGATGGAGGGTAGACTGGGTGATGAGGGAGTGATGGAGGGTAGACGGGTGATGAGGGGGTGATGGAGGGTAGACGGGGAGATGAGGGAGTGATGGAGGGTAGACGGGGTGATGGAGGGTAGACGGGGAGATGAGGGGGTGATGGAGGGTAGACGGGGAGATGAGGGGGTGATGGAGGGTAGACGGGGAGATGAGGGGGTGATGGAGGGTAGACGGGGAGATGAGGGGGTGATGGAGGGTAGACGGGGAGATGAGGGAGTGATGGAGAGTGGAGATGGAGAGGGAGATGAAATAATATAAAGAGAGCCTGGCTAACGTCTGTGTTGAGTGACGATCTAATTTTACTTTTGGTAATGGGTATCCCTCCCCCCCCCCCTTCCTTTTCCTTTCCACCTCCCTCTTCTCTTATTCCCTTCCCTTTACCCCCTCTTCCCTTCTTTTTCCCCTCCCCTTTCCCCCTCCCTTTATCTCTCATCCTCACGTTTGCACATGCATCGCCAAAATAAAATAAATCTCTCTGGGGTCATCGCGAAAATTAAACGTTTTCAACCCTTCGTCCACTACAATAGAACGTTTTTCCCCCTTTCCGTCCGCGCATACAGAACGTTTGTCTCTCCGCAGGTGTAAAACGTTTCGCCGACCTGACGGAAGGTCGGTGCCTGACAGCTGAGTGGACAGCGCTTCGGATTCGTAGTCCTGAAATTCCGGGTTCGATCCCTGGTGGAGGTGGAGACAAACGGGCATATGGTTTGTTTCACCCTAATGCCCCTGATACCTACCAGTAAATAGGTACCTTGAAGTTAGACAGCTGCTACGGGCTGCTTCCTGGGGGTGCGTAACAAAAAGGAGGCCTGGTTGAGGATCGGGCCGCGGGGACGCTAAGCCCCGAAATCACCTCAAGATAAGATGACCTACAAAGCATAAATAACAAAAAACGTTTTTCTGTCCATTATCAGGAGTAGGTTTCTCTCACTTATTGCTCTCCAGATGGTTCGTGATCAACCGGGCTGTGATGTCTCTCAACCGTCACTCTGGACACTAGGTCAGAGCAAGACCCAAGATAACTTTCACCCATTCTACCCATCTACTGTCTCTTATCCTCACCCATGTCACCCGAACCCTGTCCATCCACCCTATGCTACCCGCTCGGCCCCCTGCCCACCCTGCTACCCACTCGGCCCCCCTGCCCACCCTGGTACCCGCTCGGCCCCCTGCTACCCGCTCGGCCCCCCTGCCCACCCTGCTACCCGCTCGGCCCCCCTGCCCACCCTGCTACCCGCTCGGTCCCCTGCCCCCCCCCATGCTACCCGCTTGTGCCCCTGCCCACCCTGCTACCCGCTCGGCCCCCTGCCCCCCCCTGCTACCCGCTCGGCCCCCTGCCCCACCCTGCTACCCGCTCGGCCCCCTGCCCACCCTGCTATCCGCTGGGCCCCCTGCCCACCCTGCTACCCGCTCGGCCCCCTGCCCACCCTGCTACCCGCTGGGCCCCCTGCCCACCCTGCTACCCGCTCGGCCCCCTGCCCACCCTGCTACCCGCTCGGCCCCCTGCCCCCCCTGCTACCCGCTCGGCCCCCTGCCCCCCCCTGCTACCCGCTCGGCCCCCTGCCCCCCTGCTACCCGCTGGGCCCCCTGCCCCCCCCCCTGCTACCCGCTCGGCCCCCTGCCCCCCCTGCTACCCGCTCGGCCCCCTGCCCCCCCTGCTACCCGCTCGGCCCCCTGCCCCCCCCCTGCTACCCGCTCGGCCCCCTGCCCCCCCTGCTACCCGCTGGGCCCCCTGCCCCCCCCCCCCCCTGCTACCCGCTCGGCCCCCTGCCCCCCCTGCTACCCGCTGGGCCCCTGCCCACTCTGCTGCCTACCCTGCTACCCGCTGGGCCCCCTGCCCACCCTGCTACCGCTGGGCCCCCTGCCCCCCCTGCTACCCGCTCGGCCCCCTGCCCCCCCCTGCTACCCGCTCGGCCCCCTGCCCCCCCCCCCCCCCCTGCTACCCGCTCGGCCCCTGCCCACCCTGCTGCCCACCGTGCCCTCCCAGGCGCTTCTTGTGGTGCGGCCACAATTAATGGAGGCCATATTTCTGGTGGCCTTCATTTAGCGTTAGATTAATGCTGGGATGTCGTGTCTTTGTGGTGATATATTATTATGCAGTGAAGGTATTATGTTTGTTACGCTGGCTTGGTGGGGGTCCTCTCCCCTCATGGTGGGGGTCCTCTCCCCTCATGGTGGGGGTCCTCTCCCCTCATGGTGGGGGTCCTCTCCCCTCATGGTGGGGGTCCTCTCCCCTCATGGTGGGGGTCCTCTCCCCTCATGGTGGGGGTCGTCTCCCCTCATGGTGGGGGTCCTCCCCTCATGGTGGGGGTCGTCTCCCCTCATGGTGGGGTCCTCTCCCCTCATGGTGGGGTCCTCTCCCCTCATGGGGGTCCTCTCCCCTCATGGTGGGGGTCCTCTCCCCTCATGGTGGGGGTCCTCTCCCCTCATGGTGGGGGTGGGGGTCCTCTCCCCTCATGGTGGGGGTCCTCTCCCCTCATGGTGGGGGTCCTCTCCCCTCATGGTGGGGGTCCTCTCCCCTCATGGTGGGGGTCCTCTCCCCTCATGGTTGGGGTCCTCTCCCCTCATGGTGGGGGTCCTCCCCTCATGGTGGGGGTCCTCTCCCCTCATGGTGGGGGTCCTCTCCCCTCATGGTGGGGGTCCTCTCCCCTCATGGTGGGGGTCCTCTCCCTCATGGTGGGGGTCCTCTCCCCTCATGGTGGGGGTCCTCTCCCCTCATGGTGGGGGTCCTCTCCCCTCATGGTGGGGGTCCTCTCCCCTCATGGTGGGGGTCCTCTCCCCTCATGGTGGGGGTCCTCTCCCCTCATGGTGGGGGTCCTCTCCCCTCATGGTGGGGGTCCTCTCCCCTCATGGTGGGGGTCCTCTCCCCTCATGGTGGGGGTCCTCTCCCCTCATGGTGGGGGTCCTCTCCCCTCATGGTGGGGGTCCTCTCCCCTCATGGTGGGGGTCCTCTCCCCTCATGGTGGGGGTCCTCTCCCCTCATGGTGGGGGGTCCTCTCCCCTCATGGTGGGGGTCCTCTCCCCTCATGGTGGGGGTCCTCTCCCCTCATGGTGGGGGTCCTCTCCCCTCATGGTGGGGGTCCTCTCCCCTCATGGGGGTCCTCTCCCCTCATGGTGGGGTCCTCTCCCCTCATAGTGGGGGTCCTCTCCCCTCATGGTGGGGGTCCTCTCCCCTCATGGTGGGGTCCTCTCCCCTCATAGTGGGGGTCCTCTCCCCTCATGGTGGGGGTCCTCTCCCCTCATGGTGGGGTCCTCTCCCCTCATAGTGGGGGTCCTCTCCCCTCACGGTGGGGGTCCTCTCCCCTCATAGTGGGGTCCTCTCCCCTCATGGTGGGGGTCCTCTCCCCTCATGGTGGGGTCCTCTCCCCTCATAGTGGGGTCCTCTCCCCTCATGGTGGGGGGTCCTCTCCCCTCATGGTGGGGTCCTCTCCCCTCATAGTGGGGGTCCTCTCCCCTCATGGTGGGGGTCCTCTCCCCTCATGGTGGGGTCCTCTCCCCTCATAGTGGGGGTCCTCTCCCCTCATGGTGGGGGTCCTCTCCCCTCATGGTGGGGTCCTCTCCCCTCATGGTGGGGGTCGTCTCCCCTCATGGTGGGGGTCCTCTCCCCTCACATCTCTTGCTTTCATGGTGGGGTCCTCTCCTCATATTTCTCCATCACTTCCTCTCATTTGCTCCTCTCTTCCCTCCCCTCATTTACTCCTACCTATCTATCTTCCTCTGCCATCCCCTTACTCCATCCTTACTCCATCCTTACTCCATCCCCTTACTCTTCCCTCTACATTCTCGTTGCCCATCTCCCCACAATGACCATGTCTCGTGCTCATGTCTAAGATGGTAGGTAGGGTTAAAGCGGATGGGCTCCGGTGAATAGGTTGAGGTATAGTGGGTGGGCTCTAGCAGCAGCAGCAGCAGCAGCAGCAGCAGCAGCAGACCCGCCCGTCATTCACACCAAGTCCGGTAGAGGAGTCTCAAGGCAGCAGGCCCAAGATAGGCCTAGGTCCCCCCTGGGCGTAGGCCTCCTCCGCCACCCCACAAATTACTTCCCTCGCTCTCACAAACTCCTCACATCACGATACGTGAAGGGAAATACTAACATTAAATCGTTGTGTGTTGTGATAGGATCGGCCTCTGGAGAAGTGAGTTTGGACCACCTGTACAGTGACGATAAAATATACATTATGTCGCTGTAATGTATTAATGGTGGGGGGGGGGGTTGTCCTAATAATACAAGTGGGGAGTACGCACCTACACCTGGGTTATCTTGAGTTATCTTGAGATGATTTCGGGGCTTTTTAGTGTCCCCGCGGCCCGGTCCTCGACCAGGCCTCCACCCCCAGAAAGCAGCCCGTGACAGCTGACTAACACCCAGGTACCTATTTTACTGCTAGGTAACAGGGGCATAGGGTGAAAGAAACTCTGCCCATTGTTTCTCGCCGGCGCCCGGGATCGAACCCGGGACCACAGGATCACAAGTCCAGCGTGCTGTCCATTCGGCCGACCAGCTCCCTATCTGGCCATTATGTTCGAGCTCAGGTTCCTGCTTTTCTTCAATTATTTGGAGGTTGATGATGACCTCCTCCATGATGCTTGGAGGAGGTTGTAATCACGTAGTTGTGCTGGCGGGGAGTTGAGCTTTGGCTCTTTGGTCCCGCCTCCCCACCTGTGAATGTAGGTTATCTCCACTGCCATCTCTCTTTCACCTGGATGCTGCACTCATCCTGTGGAAGGACTTGTGACTCGTCTCTGGCTCCCACCTGTGCTCTCATTTACTCTCCTTAATGCCTTGGACTTTTCCTGTCCGTTCGTTAACATTTCCGTCACCTGTCACCTTGTGTCTAGCCGCCTTCTTGGCTCGTCTTGACACTGTCTTTGTGGAGAAACTTACTACATTGCCCTAGTGCTTGATTGAAGTTGAAGGAAAGATCCGATATATATGTAAGTGTATTAAAGACCACATTTTCCAATGTAACCTACATCCTTTCTTAAGGTGCTGTATACTTTCTTTTTTCATCAGCCCCCTCACCCGTCACCCCCTCATCCGTCAGCTTCCACCTGTCACCCGTCAACCAGCTCTCACCCGTCACGTTCCACTGGTCAGTCTGCATCCGTCGACCTCCAGATATCATTCATAAGCCGTGTTTGTTACAATTATTAATCCCTCGGAATTTTATTAAACCATTAACTGTATTGTATTTGTTTTCATTTCTGGAAACGCGGGAGGTGTGAGGGATTGTGGGGAAGTGTGAGGGATTGAGGGGAGGTGTGAGGGAATGAGGGGAAGTGTGAGGGGAATGAGGGGAGGTGTGAGGGGGAGGTATCAGGGATTGAGAGGATGTAGATTTGATAGAGTAGGCTCCAGAATCTGAACACCAATTGATTGACAGTTGAGAGGCGGGAGCAAAGAGCCAGAGCTCAACCCCCGCAAGCACAATTAGCTGAGTACATTCCCTTTCCTCCTTCCCTTCCCATCACCACCGATGCCTTCTTTCCCCCTAAGAGTGCGCTTCCTTTTCCTCCTGGCACCTCCCCTCTGCCCGACCCAGTCTGTACATCCCAGGATTATGGAACAGTTCTTCAGTGAGAGGGGAGAGGGGAGAGAGAGAGGGGAGAGGGAGAGGGGAGAGGTGCAGTGTAACGGGCCTAGAATTCTCGAGAGGGGGGGGGGAGACCCAGAGAGACTCAACTACCTTACTATTTTCCCCTCATCTCCCCTCTCATTCCTTACACTGGCTTCTCTCCCTCGCGCCCTATACCTCAATGTAGATGTACCCAGGGCCTCGTGGCTGAGCGGACAGTGTTTGGGATTCGTAGTCCAAAGAACCCGGGTTCGATTCCCGGCTGAGGAAGAAACAAATGGACAGAGTTTTCCTCTGTTGGGAGTTCGACAGTTGCTTCAAGCTGCCTGTGAGTACTCACCTAGTTGCATTCGTCTAGTTGTGCTTGCGGGGGTTGAGCTTCAATTTCAATAAAAAATTCCCATTTTAAATTGTAAAATTGATGAAGGTGTCTTTAGGGTCGGTCACTGGATGGACTGAACATGAGGCGTGGCAGCTACCAACAGTCACTGAGCCTTCTGCTCGTATTTACTGTGAATCTCCGCACTCTGACTTCACTAATGAGATTTTAATGAAGTGCTGTTTCGATGTCATTATATATTTTTTGTCCTGCTTCTGGTGTTGAGTGGCGTCGGAGTTGTGTGAGCGTGTGCAAGTATGCGTGCGCGTGCGTGTCCGTATGCGTGCGTGTGCTTCTGGCACACTCGCATAGAGGGCTGGGAAGCCAGTCCTGCCCCCAGCAGGATATTCGCCAATTACCAGAAACAACAGAGCATGCCGCCCATGCCTTGGAATTACCTAAAACCGGAAGAATCTTCTCCTCCCTTTTTCCCCTTCACTCTCTCTGACCTCCTCCCCCCCCCCCCCCTCCCTTCTTTCGTTGTGGTGGGGAGGAGAGATAACAATGGTCTGGCACCCCCTCCTCCTGAGAGGGGAAGGGAGTATGATTAGAGAGGGTATGTTATGAAGGCTGGGAAGGGGGGGGGGGGTCCGAGGGGACTGCGCCACGAGGGGAAGGTGAGGGGGTATAAGTGTTAAGTCCTCCCTTCCAGTATTTCCCTTCGCCTTTCTTTCTCTCCCTCTCTCCTTCATTCTCTCAGTCTGCCTTATCTAATTACCTCTCTCCCCTAATGCTGTTTTTCTATCTCCATTTCACTGTGATTCGCAATCATCCCCTCCCTTCCTTTTTTGCTTGGCAGGTTGTCCCATAGGTCCAGGGCCACGTTAACTACCTCCACCCTTGACAGGGGGTGACCATAGACCTAGGGCCTGACAGCTGGGTGGACAGCGCTTCGGATTCGTAGTCCTGAGGTTCCGGGTTCGATCCCCGGTGAAGGCTGAGACAAATGGGCAAAATGTTTCTTTCACCCCTGATGCCCCTGTTACCTAGCAGTAAATAGGTACCTGGGATTTAGACAGCTGCCACGGGCTGCTTCCTGGGGGTGTGAAACAGAAAGGAGGCCTGGTCGAGAACCGGGCCGCGGGGACGCTAAGCCCCGAAATCATTTCAAGATAACCTCAAGAAGAAGGGCACGTTGCGAAAAACAACTAGAAAATGCAACTTGAACCAGTGCCTGGAAAAAATAAGTTTAGTAGATCTACAAATATGTTCAAACCGCATACCCCTACGGAAAAAAGAGGAAGAGATGCAGACTAGGACGGGAATGTCGTTCCCTCTATTGGCAAAGAAAACGAATCTCGGAACAACTTGAGAGTCACACCCTATCTCAAGAACGGCGAAGAAGGTCAGGGAAAGAAATAGAAACGATTGAACTAAAACTACAATACACACACAATTGCGTGATGCATCAAATGAACAAATCGTCACGGCCCTTGTGGATTTGTTCATTAAAACTACAAGAATCATACAAAATCCAAGAGAGAGACAAAGAGCAAAAGGCCATCAGTGAAATAGAGAGAAATCCGAAATATTTCCTTCTATTAAAAATTTGGATAAGAAACTACATCTAGTATCGGGCCCCTGCGAAAGGAGATGGAATTTTCACTGATGACAACAAAGAAATGAGCGAAATACTGAGGAATCAATATGACTTGTCTTCATCGAGCCACTACACACACTGAAAATTGATAATCCAAATGAATTTTTCATGGATGTGATTCCAACATCAAATCATATATCAGACGTCACCCTATCCCCACTGGATTTTGAAGAACCCATAAACAGTATGCCTATGCATCCTGCACCAGGCATAGGAATGAAAAAATCAGGAGTTCATGATTTTTGGAACACCTTATTCATGAAGAACTAAAAAAAAAAACTATCGCAGGCCCTTCACATTTTTTGGAGACAAAGCCTAGATACTGGCGTTATCCCTGACATACTAAAAACAGCAGATATAGCACCACTCCATAAAGGAGGAAATAAGGCAAGATTGAACAACATGGTTTCAGAACAGACTGCGAGCAGCTACGTCTAACAGCCTGGTTGACCAGTCCAGCAACGAGGAGGCCTGGTCAAGGATCGGGCTGCGGGGACGCTAAGCCCCGAAACCATCTCAAGGTAACCTCAAAGAAACGTTAACTACCTCCGTGCTTGACAGGGGGTGACCATAGGGCCAGGGTGACGAGGGTGAGGGGAAGGCCTGACCTAACCAGAGTGGAAACACCCATCACTTGGTATTACCACTATTACTGGTTATAATTTGTGTGTGTGTGTGTGTGTGTGTGTGTGTGTGTGTGTGTGTGTGTGTGTGTGTGTGTGTGTGTGTGTGTGTGTGTGTGTGTGTGTGTGGGTTATTGTTATGGTGGCGGTGCGTGCTTGCTCTCATAGTAATACATAACTGAATAATGAATGATACATTATTTTGAAAGTAGTATAGTGAATCAACTGCACAGTACAGTACTTGGTGGTATCACCCCCATAGGCCCATCACCCGCCCTTGTCAAGGAGCCACTGTGAAGGAAACATCTGGCGATAAAGGGCCAATTCTGCATCAATTATGAATTAATTTGGCAGTTGTGAATGGTAGAAGAGGTTGTGTGTGTGTTGGTGTTTACCGCTGGTGAAGAATGGCGTCGTTCCAGGGAAAGTGTCAGGGTGTACCGGGAGCTAGAGGAGGGGAGAGTTCCCAGCCTGGTAACAGGCGCCACAAGTCAACTCCGGTGCCCAACTGCGTAATAAAAAAACACAAAAAAACACGAGCAGCTTTGAATCATTAAGCCATAAGAATTAAGGTAACTGCAGAAGGCGTATTGACCCATGGGGAAGCAGCTATTTATATCCACCCTTGTTTACTGGTGTCTGTCACAAGTTTACTGCTTGTAGTAGGTCTGTATTCTTCCAGCACTAGGTGTCTGGGTTTGACCCAAGACGACAAATACCATTCATTCTACCAACGGGTTCATGTTCATAATTACCCTTGTCCTGCCCTTGCCGAGGAAAACTAAGACAACTTACCCTACGCTACCCCAGCCTACCCTGCCCGCTAGGCCTAGGGTCTCCTTATCTCCTCCCTGGGTAGTTCGCTTCTTCTAATAATAATTCCTAATGGCACGTGCGCAGGCCTTAACTAGTCGAGATGGGGAGCCCCAAGGGGCGGCGGGGGTAGCGGCGACGCAGACAACAGTGGGTCGTAGGGCAGGGAGACGGAGAGGTGGGTGTCGTATCGCCCGTCACCTCAGGGTTACGTCCGTTACCACGCCCACTATTTGCGTCGAACAATACGCAGCCGTCCTTACGCCGGCCGGACTCTCACAGGAGGCACCCCACACGCGTCCCCCCCTCCCCCCCCTCCCTACAATCCCTGTCAGGCCTTGTCAGCAGGTAAACCAGCAGCAGTCAAGCAGGAGCATGATCATCACCGGCAACAGTAGGGAGACAGTAACGTGATCACGACCGCTACAGCTGGCCACTTTCCCGCCATCACTCTTATCTGTTGCCTCCTTTACCCTCCACCTCTTCCTTCCCCTTTCCCGCTGCCCCTTCCCGCTGCCCCTTCCCCGCTGCCCCTTCCCGCTGCCCCTTCCCCTGCCCCCTGTCACAGCCCTGTTTCTTCTTCCCCACTTTATCCCTTTAATACCTCTCAGTCTGTCTCCTTTTCCTTCTATCTCTGCGGCCCTTCCGGCATGAGCTGGCTCGTCTCTGCTCAGATCCATCTAACTATCCTTCCAGGAGTTGGAGACACGGGGGAGCTAGGGGGGGACGGTTATCTTGAGGTTATCTTGAGATGATTTCGGGGCTATAGTGTCCCCGCGAGCCCGGTCCTCGACCAGGCCTCCACCCCCATGAAGCAGCCCGTGACAGCTGACTAACTCCCAGGTACCTATTTACTGCTAGGTAACAGGGGCATTCAGGGTGAAAGAAACTTTGCCCATTTGTTTCTGCCTCGTGCGGGAATCGAACCCGCACCACAGAATTACGAGTCCTGCGCGCTATCCACCAGGCTACGAGGCCCCTTTGGTGACAGGTGAAGTGCGTGGCTACCTTGTGTAGTTTCCGTGGATCAGCAGCCCCGCGGCCCGGTCTCCAAGCAGGCCTCCCGGTTGGTCGTCTGGTAAACCTGGCTGTTGGACGTGTATGACTGGCGTATGACTCACAGCCTGGTTGATCAGGTGATGCTGCACCAGTGAGCTATTGCTCTGCTGATTCTGCTGTTACTGTTGCTTCTGCTGTTCATCCTGATGCCGTGACTGCTGATTCTGCTGCTGAAGTGCTTCTGTCTCTTCATGCTGGTCCTCTTTTCTTTTAATTCCTCTGGACAGGAACCTGCAACCGGTTCCTGTCCAATATTTCAACCCATCCTCCTGTTTAGACAGTCCTTTTTGTAACTATGTGCACCATAGTACAAAGATTGACATACTAAGGCATTAGATAGTAGAACTTTGTATTATTCACTTTATAAAGTCCGACAAAAATGAAGTTAAAAAACAAACTTAAATATTCCTAGGCCTAGTATAGCACTCATATGTACTATATTCGGCCTCGGATAGCGTGTATTAGGCCTAGGAAGATTAGGTTAAGGTTAGTGTAGTTTGTCTTTGCAACATAAGTAGAAAATCGTTTTCTGTTTTTTTTTCAAAATTCAATAGTTCCGATTTCTACTTTCTAATTGCGTTATATGTCGGTATGTGTACTATGGTACACATACCTAGTACACTGGTATATTTACGAGGACATATTTGGAGAAACCTTTCATATTGTTTTGAAAACTTCAATTTGGACAAGAATATTTTTTATAGTACTGTAATATAATAAAATACGGTTAAGGTTACCCAATGGCAAGAAGTGTATGTGCAGAGGTCTCGTGCAGGTCGTTGTTCGATCCCCGATGGCCTGACTGGCTGGACACCGTTCCTGGACTTGTGGCCCCGAATGATGTATTATTTTTCAACGACGAGGCATTCAGTTTTTGACGAATTGTTTTCTTACTTATGTATTCCTAGATTTGTCCTGGAAAGTTGCCACTGCTTAGCTGAGCAGTAATGTCGAAGCTTACACAGCTGAGCTACGGGGTCACTGCTCAGCTTACACTGCTGAGCTACGAGGTCACTGCTGAGCTACGAGGTCACTGCTGAGCTACGAGGTCACGCCTCCAGTGTATGGCGTGTATAAGAAAGTTAAGCCTTCCTTACGCCGGAGCTAATAGAGTCATCACTCTGCTGGCTGTCTGTCCTGGAGGTCTCAATGGGGAATGACAGGGCGGGATAGATGAGGTTAGGGAGAGATTGCAGAAGGGACGAAGGGGAATAACTGGATCGGAAGAGGGAAAGGAAGGGAGAGAGGAGGGGAGGAGGAGTAGAGCTCAAGTGCTCTCACGAGAGAGAATGAGTAAATGGAAATAACAAATGGTTGAGAATTGTAGACTGTGTTTGATGCTTCCTGCTGTTCCTCGTCTCTCCATCGGCCTCCTTCTCAACCGGCTACTTCCTACATCGGCCGGCTCCTCTGCCCGTCTTTTGCGCCGATTGACACCTCCCTTTCTCCGGGCCCCTTTCTATCACTCCCCTTTATTCGGGCCGCTCCAAGCAACAGCCTGGTGGACCAAGCTCTCACAGGTCAAGCCTGGCCTCGGGTCGGGCTTGGGGAGTAGAACTACTCCCAGAACCCCATCAACCAGGTATGCGTCCCGTTCTCTCCCTTTGCCCTGACAAGGGAGCCGGTCGGCCGAACAGACAGCACGCTGGACTTGTGATCCTGTGGTCCTGGGTTCGATCCCGGGCGCCGGCGAGAAACAATGGGCAGAGTTTCTTTCACCCTATGCCCCTGTTACCTAGCAGTAAAATAGGTACCTGGGTGTTAGTCAGCTGTCACGGGCTGCTTTCTGGGGGTGGAGGCCTGGTCGAGGACCGGGCCGCGGGGACACTAAAAGCCCCGAAATCATCTCAAGATAACCTCAAAATTGCCCTCCGTTAAAAATGCAGCGGATTATCCTAACCAAGAGCTAGCTAGCTACCTATGCTACCTGCCTAACCTCTCTGAGCCGATGCTCTCTAAAAGCGTCAATATTAAGGCGTTATTAATTAACCTAAACTACCCCAATTTTTACGCCGGTGTCAATTTGGTAAAAATGTTGTGTTCCGCAGTGTTCTGATATTGTGTTAGTGGTCCGTGTGAGGAAGGGTCGCTCTACAGGCCGCCGCCTCTCCGCCACATCCCAATCCGCTGCACAAGCCCTCTTTTCTTATCCGTAATTCCGTTCCAAGGAAATTGAAAAGGAATTTAAGCCTATTTTGTGGGGAGTTTGTTTGTGTTGGGGAGACATTAGAGGCCGGAGGTGGCCCATCTCCGCCTTCCTCCGCCCCACGCCCACGATTACACCTCCCATCACATTGATTTCCTATTGATGCTGCGACTGTGTGGAGGTGGTGGTGGTGGTGGTGGTGGTGGTGGTGGTGATGGTGGTGGTGATGCTGCGACTGTGTGGAGGTGGTGGTGGTGGTGGTGGTGGTGGTGGTGATGCTGTGACTGTGTGGAGGTGGTGGTGGTGGTGATGCTGCGACTGTGGTGGTGGTGGTGGTGGTGGTGCTGATGCTGCGACTGTGGTGGTGGTGATGCTGCGACTGTGGTGGTGGTGCTGATGCTGCGACTGTGGTGGGGGTGGTGGTGCTGATGCTGCGACTGTGTGGAGGTGGTGGTGGTGGTAGTGATGGTTGTGGTGGTGGTGGTGGTGCTGCTGCTGCGACTGTGGTGGTGGTGATGGTGGTGGTGCTGCGACTGTGGTGGTGGTGATGGTGGTGGTGGTGGTGCTGCGACTGTGTGATGGTGGTGATAATTGTGGTGGGTGAGGCTGGGATGAGTGTGGTGAGGAAGGGTGGTAGTAATCAGGTCAAGACAGGTCTCTGTGGACCGGGGAGCCCTAACTCACTTCCTCACCCATTACACACCTCACTACGGAACCCCATCCACATTTCTTCTCCCTTCACTCCTTCTCTTCTTTCTCCACCCATTCTGTCGTCCCTCTACTCCTCCAATGTCCTTCCTTCTTCATCCCTCCTCTACTCTCTCCGCACATTTCTTCCTCCACCTTTCATTTCATTCGATTCATGAATCTTCTCACTCTTTCCTCAATTCTCATTACCTTGCATTTATATGGATTGAAGAGCATGGGCCATGTCACCGACCGTCTCTGACGCTCAACTATGGCATCTTGCAAACCTGACATTCCTCGTATGTTATGATTTTTCTTCGTTAATAATTACATTATCAGAACATATGAATGCATCAACTTCTTCGTTCAGGACGGTTATGTATTTCAGTATGGTACTGTGGCGCTTGAGGTACTCCACTTGTGACCTGTTCTTACTGCCTTGAGAAAGATATTCTCTAATTTAATTATGCACCTTCCCAGCTACTCCTGCTTCATTCAGTAGTTTGATTTAGAATTATTGTGTGTGGAAGTGTGCTAAATGACTCCAGACAATCCGGGAAGAAATAGTCTTCTCATCTCCCCTCCCTCTCTCTCTCTCTCTCTCTCTCTCTCTCTCTCTCTCTCTCTCTCTCTCTCTCTCTCTCTCTCTCTCTCTCTCTCTCTCTCTCTCTCTCTCTCTCTCTCTCTCTCTCTCTCTCTCTCTCTCTCACGCATGTCTGAATGTTAAGGGAACGCTACAATAAATGATCACTGATGGAGTAATGTTATTAAGCATGGCACACCTATGAACGTGATTGTTCTAATGCATATGTAGACCTGTCCAAGGTGCGGTATCATGCAGGCGTGATAGTGGTCCACGACGGACCGAAACGTCGTCGTCTCTTCATCTTCTAATGTGAGGTTTGGTCAACATTCTTCAGCCACGTTATTGTGACCCATCATCTGCATCACGCGGGCAATCTTGAAGTTATCTTGAGGTTATCTTGAGATGATTTCGGGGCTTAGCGTCCCCGCGACCCGGTCCTCGACCAGGCCTTTTTTTTGTTACACTCAGGAAGCAGCCTGTAGCAGCTGACTAACTCCCAGGTACCTATTTACTCATTACCACTAGGTAACAGGGGCATCAGGGTGAAAGAAACATTTTGCCCATTTGTCTCCGCCTCCACCGGGGATCGAACCCAGAACCTCAGGACTACGAATACGAAGCGCTGTCCACCCAGCTGTTAGGCGCCCCTTTAACTACCCCTGTCGGGCTAGTTATGATCATCGCCTGTCTTTTCTCTCGTGCACAATTGTAACCTCCATCACCTTTCCTCAGAAGCAGTTGGTGCAAACTGTGATTAATGAACCTTCTAGCAGTCGGCATTTCCTCTCTTAGAACGTTAGACGTAAGAGTGTAGTCGCGAGCCTAGGCTTCAACACAATGGCGTAGATATCCTGGCACAGAGTTGCTTTCAGATTCAGCTCCATTATTGACTATTCTTAGGATCCGGTCTTAATTGTCTGTAGAATGAAACCAGATTGACCAGGTGCTGTTTCATCCTCCATGATTTCCGTGATGATTTGGCCTTTCTCTTACCTGTAACCGGTTTCGAGTGGTGTTTTTCTCATACGTTGCCGTTTTCCTTCACTATTCCCTAATATGTAAATACTTCCTCCATGTTGTATGTTATTATTTAGTTATTATGAGCGTTTACTGCTGCACTCATAACTTGTGAGGATGCCTCCCCCTGCCCGGCCCTCTCTGAGCAACACGGGCTGGGATGAGGATGGTGCAGGAGGCTGAGGAGTGTGATAGGCGGTGATGTAGTGGTGAGAAGTTAATTTGTCGGCTTCCCGCTGTTGTTTAACAAGGGTAGAGGAGCCGCTGTCCACCCTGCTGTGTTGGGGCCCCTGGCTGACACGCACGCTGCCTGCTGCTGTGTTGGGGCCCCTGGCTGACACGCACGCTGCCCGCTGCTGTGTTGGGGCCCCTGGCTGACGCGCAGGCTGCCTGCTGCTGTGTTGGGGCCCCTGGCTGACACGCACGCTGCCTGCTGCTGTGTTGGGGCCCCTGGCTGACACGCACGCTGCCTGCTGCTGTGTTGGGGCCCCTGGCTGACACGCACGCTGCCCGCTGCTGTGTTGGGGCCCCTGGCTGACGCGCAGGCTGCCTGCTGCTGTGTTGGGGCCCCTGGCTGACACGCACGCTGCCTGCTGCTGTGTGGGGGCCCCTGGCTGACACGCACGCTGCCTGCTGCTGTGTTGGGGCCCCTGGCTGACACGCACGCTGCCTGCTGCTGTGTTGAGGCCCCTGGCTGACACGCAGGCTGCCTGCTGCTGTGTTGAGGCCCCTGGCTGACACGCAGGCTGCCTGCTGCTGTGTGGGGGCCCCTGGCTGACACGCAGGCTGCCTGCTGCTGTGTTGGGGCCCCTGGCTGACACGCATGCTGCCTGCTGCTGTGTGGGGGCCCCTGGCTGACACGCAGGCTGCCTGCTGCTGTGTTGGGGCCCCTGGCTGACACGCACGCTGCCTGCTGCTGTGTGGGGGCCCCCTGGCTGACACGCAGGCTGCCTGCTGCTGTGTTAGGGCCCCCTGGCTGACACGCACGCTGCCTGCTGCTGTGTTGGGGCCCCCTGGCTGACACGCACGCTGCCTGCTGCTGTGTTGGGGGCCCCTGGCTGACACGCAGGCTGCCTGCTGCTGTGTTGGGGCCCCTGGCTGACACGCATGCTGCCTGCTGCTGTGTGGGGCCCCTGGCTGACACGCAGGCTGCCTGCTGCTGTGTTGGGGCCCCTGGCTGACACGCACGCTGCCTGCTGCTGTGTGGGGGCCCCCCTGGCTGACACGCAGGCTGCCTGCTGCTGTGTTGGGGCCCCTGGCTGACACGCAGGCTGCCTGCTGCTGTGTTGGGGCCCCTGGCTGACACGCAGGCTGCCTGTTGCTGTGTTGAGGCCCCTGGCTGACACGCATGCTGCCTGCTGCTGTGTGGGGGCCCCTGGCTGACACGCAGGCTGCCTGCTGCTGTGTTGGGGCCCCTGGCTGACACGCAGGCTGCCTGCTGCTGTGTTGAGGCCCCTGGCTGACACGCATGCTGCCTGCTGCTGTGTGGGGGCCCCTGGCTGACACGCAGGCTGCCTGCTGCTGTGTTGGGGCCCCTGGCTGACACGCAGGCTGCCTGCTGCTGTGTGGGGGCCCCTGGCTGACACGCAGGCTGCCTGCTGCTGTGTTGGGGCCCCTGGCTGACACGCAGGCTGCCTGCTGCTGTGTTGGGGCCCCTGGCTGACACGCACGCTGCCTGCTGCTGTGTGGGGGGCCCCTGGCTGACACGCAGGCTGCCTGCTGCTGTGTTGGGGGCCCCTGGCTGACACGCAGGCTGCCTGCTGCTGTGTTGGGGCCCCTGGCTGACACGCAGGCTGCCTGCTGCTGTGTTGGGGCCCCTGGCTGACACGCAGGCTGCCTGCTGCTGTGTTGGGGCCCCTGGCTGACACGCAGGCTGCCTGCTGCTGTGTTGGGGCCCCTGGCTGACACGCAGGCTGCCTGCTGCTGTGTTGGGGCCCCTGGCTGACACGCATGCTGCCTGCTGCTGTGTGGGGGGCCCCTGGCTGACACGCACGCTGCCTGCTGCTGTGTGGGGGCCCCTGGCTGACACGCACGCTGCCTGCTGCTGTGTGGGGGCCCCTGGCTGACACGCAGGCTGCCTGCTGCTGTGTTGGGGCCCCTGGCTGACACGCACGCTGCCTGCTGATGTGTGGGGGGCCCCTGACTGACACGCAGGCTGCCTGCTGCTGTGTGGGGGCCCCTGGCTGACACGCACGCTGCCTGCTGCTGTGTTGGGGCCCCTTGCTGACACGCATGCTGCCTGCTGCTGTGTGGGGGCCCCTGGCTGACACGCACGCTGCCTGCTGCTGTGTGGGGGCCCCTGGCTGACACGCATGCTGCCTGCTGCTGTGTGGGGGGCCCCTGGCTGACACGCACGCTGCCTGCTGCTGTGTGGGGGCCCCTGGCTGACACGCATGCTGCCTGCTGCTGTGTGGGGGCCCCTGGCTGACACGCACGCTGCCTGCTGCTGTGTGGGGGCCCCTGGCTGACACGCACGCTGCCTGCTGCTGTGTGGGGGCCCCTGGCTGACACGCAGGCTGCCTGCTGCTATGTGGGGGCCCCTGGCTGACACGCACGCTGCCTGCTGCTGTGTGGGGGGCCCTGGCTGACACGCAGGCTGCCTGCTGCTATGTGGGGGCCCCTGGCTGACACGCACGCTGCCTGCTGCTGTGTGGCGGCCCCTGGCTGACACGCAGGCTGCCTGCTATGTGGGGGCCCCTGGCTGACACGCACGCTGCCTGCTGCTGTGTGGGGGCCCCTGGCTGACACGCAGGCTGCCTGCTGCTATGTGGGGGCCCCTGGCTGACACGCACGCTGCCTGCTGCTGTGTGGGGGCCCCTGGCTGACACGCAGGCTGCCTGCTGCTGTGTTGGGGCCCCTGGCTGACACGCAGGCTGCCTGCTGCTGTGTTGGGGCCCCTGGCTGACTCGCAGGCTGCCTGCTGCTATGTGGGGGGCCCCTGGCTGACACGCACGCTGCCTGCTGCTGTGTGGTGGCCCCTGGATGACACGCACGCTGCCTGCTGCTGTGTGGGGGCCCCTGGCTGACACGCAGGCTGCCTGCTGCTGTGTGGGGGCCCCTGGCTGACACGCAGGCTGCCTGCTGCTGTGTGGGGGTCCCTGGCTGACACGCAGGCTGCCTGCTGCTGTGTGGGGGCCCCTGGCTGACACGCAGGCTGCCTGCTGCTGTGTGGGGGCCCCTGGCTGACACGCAGGCTGTCTGCTGCTGTGTGGGGGCCCCTGGCTGACACGCAGGCTGCCTGCTGCTGTGTGGGGGCCCCTGGCTGACACGCAGGCTGCCTGCTGCTGTGTGGGGGCCCGTGGCTGACACGCAGGCTGCCTGCTGCTGTGTGGGGGCCCCTGGCTGACACGCACGCTGCCTGCTGCTGTGTGGGGGCCCCTGGCTGACACGCAGGCTGCCTGCTGCTGTGTGGGGGCCCCTGGCTGACACGCAGGCTGCCTGCTGCTGTGTTGGGGCCCCTGGCTGACACGCAGGCTGCCTGCTGCTGTGTTGGGGCCCCTGGCTGACACGCAGGCTGCCTGCTGCTGTGTGGGGGCCCCTGGCTGACACGCAGGCTGCCTGCTGCTGTTGGGGCCCCTGGCTGACACGCAGGCTGCCTGCTGCTGTGTGGGGGCCCGTGGCTGACACGCAGGCTGCCTGCTGCTGTGTGGGGGCCCGTGGCTGACACGCAGGCTGCCTGCTGCTGTTGCTGCAGGCTGACATCTTGAGATGTATTCAAAATAAAAGAACACAGTTGCTAAGCAAAGTTAGGTAAAAATCCCCAATAAAAGTTGTAACATTTATATAATTTATTGCCCGTTAAAGACGGAGACAATTAATCCAAAATAAATTTAAATACAAAGGACAAAGTCAAAATTATACACAGAGGAAAATAAAGACCAAGAACCCAAAGGGAGCCGGTCGGCCGAGCGGACAGCACACTGGACTTGTGATCCTGTGGTCCTGGGTTCGATCCCAGGCGCCGGCGAGAAACAATGGGCAAAGTTTCTTTCACTCTATGCCCCTGTTACCTAGCAGTAAATAGGTACCTGGGTGTTAGTCAGCTGTCACGGGCTGTTTCCTGGGGGTGGAGGCCTGGTCGAGGACCGGGCCGCGGGGACACTAAAGCCCCGAAATCATCTCAAGATGACCTCAAGATAACCAAACAGAGAAAAGACCAAACAACGTACCTTCCAGAAGCAACCTGTCCGCAGATCAAGTCCATTCCATCCAGCGGTCGACCCCAAACGCGCACCCGTCAATGTTAACATGTTGTTCATTCAAAACACGAATTTTCTGAAATATAAATGAATATTGTTCTATATTAGCATACTGTGTATATTTAGGCATTGGTTAGGTTAGGTATTTAGGTTCTGTTGGCGATTATTTGTATTCAACTCATCCTCGACTCAAGTCCATTACATTCAGCGGTCAACCCCACACACGCATTCATAAATTTTAACATGCTGTTCATTCAAAACGGGAATTTTCTCAAGTATAAATTAATATTATAATATATTAGCATATTGTGTATATATATGCATAGGTTAGGTTAGGTGTTTAGGTTCTGTTGGCGATTATTTGTATTTGTAGTACGTGGGTGAAGCATTTACAGCGTTGTGGTTCAAACAAAATTCGTCAGTGAAACACTTGTTCCGGATATGTTCGAACGTCAGCAGTTGTGAGTCGTGTGTAAACCGCTTTTCATTCATAAACGGGGTTTGGCGGGTGCATGGAATCACTTTTTTTTTTTTTTTTTTTTTTTTTTTTTTTTTGAGATACATACAAGAGTTGTTACATTCTTGTACAGCCACTAGTACGCGTAGCGTTTCGGGCAAGTCCTTAATCCTATGGTCCCTGGAATACGATCCCCTGCCGCGAAGAATCGTTTTTTCATCCAAGTACACATTTTACTGTTGCGTTAAACAGAGGCTACAGTTAAGGAATTGCGCCCAGTAAATCCTCCCCGGCCAGGATACGAACCCATGACATAGCGCTCGCGGAACGCCAGGCGAGTGTCTTACCACTACACCACGGAGACTTTTGGATCTTTGTTTGGAGGACGGGCTGGTTTATAGCGTTGTGATTCGAACAAAAGTCGTCAACGAAGCACTTTGTTCCGTAAGTGTTCGAACATCATCAGTTGTGAGTGGTGTGTAAGCCGCTTTTTCATTCATAGACAGGGGGGTTTGGCGGGTGCATGGAATGGACTTTGGGTCTTTATGAGGACGGGCTGGGCCATAGCCGTAACGGGACGGAAATCGTTGTAGGAAGGTGGCCCAATTAGTCACAGTGGCTCTGGCAGCAGAGGGCGCACCTTGCCCAAGGGGTAAACCTGTGAGGCAAGAGCTACCCTCATGCTCACAGATATGGTGCTTAAGGTAACGCAAGACACTACCCATACTTTCGAGTAACTACTCGAAAGTTACACTTTAAACATTTAACAAGTAAACAACACCAGAGCTGAAGTACAGGGTACATAGTACTCAGTACTATGGCTGATAGTACTCAGTACTATGTACCCTGGGTACCATAGTACTCAGTACTATGTACCCTGTACTTCGGAGTTATACCAATAATGATAATAATACTCAGTATTATGATTATTGGTCAAAATCTGAAAACTAATTTGTGGATTTGAATGTCTGAGAAAAGTTCCTTTAAAATATGGTAAATAACACTACCGGAATAAGGAAATTTGAGATAATGAATAACTTTAGGAATTGTGGGAATTTTGACGATAGATAAAACGTTTTAGTATCTAAGAATTTCCTTACAATTTTGTAAATACACTTACATAATACTTGGTGTAATTTACCAAGTGTAAATACTTAGAAAGACATTTAATTAAATAATATCTAAAGAAATTAATTTCAACATAGTTGCCTGGAACATACCTGAAGAAGGTCTCGAGAGTTCTCCCCGAGCCCGGCCCGGGGCCAGGCCCGGGTAATAACAAAAGATAGAAAGCGCTATTTAATAACTTTTATAATTGTACTCACCTGTGTCCGTGTCCAGACTGACGGTGTGTCCCTCTCCCGGCAGGTACGAGAACCAGCGAAGCACTCGTCCTTTGAAGAAGACAAACGCAAGGTAGGAGAGGGTGAGAGGTTTGTTGTTGTTGTTGTTGTTGCCTTGAGTACGTAGCCTTCCTTTGTTGCCTTCCGCACGCCCACAACCCCGCCCGTACCCACGCCCACAACCCCGCCCTTACCCACGCCCACACCCACGCCCGTACCCGACTTGATTGCACGATAGACGCCTGCAAGACAGCTCTACCCACGCCCACAACCCCGCCCGTACCCACGCCCACAACCCCGCCCGTACCCACGCCCACAACCCCGCCCTTACCCACGCCCACACCCACGCCCGTACCCGACTTGATTGCACGATAGACGCCTGCAAGACAGCTCTGTCCCCAACTCCTCAATGCACGCCCATCATGTGTTTATGACGCTCAATAGGGCAATAACGCACGCCGTCAAGCCCTAGGGTGTGCTTCAAGCCCTAGGGCGTGCTTCAAGCCCTATAGTGCCTTCTCACTCCTGCTTGACCCTCTGGTAGACTGCTACGCCTATTTAAGTCCAGTCTTTCCATACCTCACACTTGTACAATATGGTCCCGCAGGCAGACGTCATTACTGTAACAGCCCCCAGTACTTCACCCTATGCTTACTGGTTGCTGATGGCTTTTGCCAGTTCTCTGGGTGATATCCACCTCGCCTGACGTACTCCATCATCAGACAACGTTTGGGGACACTTCCACTTAATATTTACTTGCCTTACTAGACTTAGAAACTGTACTCTGGTATTGGACACGCTTGGGTTCGTTAAGCATTTCGTTAATCGTAAAAATGTTTCAAGAAGTATTCAAGAAATATAACTTCAATACTTGTAGTTTGGCTAGTTTAGAAACAAAGGGAGGGTGAAGGAAAAGGAAAGAAAAGGAAACTGAAACGAGGAGGAATATTTTTCACTCACTAATAACACGAGTTTAATTATAGAATATTTTAATTGGGCTAAATCCTAACCTCACGGCAATTAATATGGGAGTGCAATGAACACGGGAACAAAAGGCACTTTTATGGGTAACTTAGGAATTCTCTACCAGTAGTAATCTGGTACTACTGTAGATTATTATTAGAATTATCTAGTAGTCTATATGTTCTAGTAGGTTATCTAATAGTTCTAGTAGGAAAAAGCCTATACCCACTGATGTGCGTAGGTTTAGTCTAGGCAGCCAATCCTAGTGAACTGAATAACAGGGGACTGCCATTCTGATATTTTTTTGTAGCTGACTATTACCCATCGTTAATGGTGCCCATTAATATGGGGTGACGTTACCATGCTGCCCAACACTCGTGGAGACATGACTGTTCTTCAGAATGTTCTCATGTTCTTCACACAATGTTCTAATAGCAATTAGAGGCTCATTAGCCATTACAACACATGTACGAACACCTACAGACATCAGCCATACCATCCCCTGAGACGACTGTTAATATTCAGTCACAGCTTTCTAAAAGAGACAACTGCAGTCGTCGATTCTTCATTTCCAGATGTGTGGTGTCCCAACCCGTCCTCTTACAAATTGCTTTTCTCACGTGTGCGCTACGGCCAAAAAAGGTTGTAATTTGAAATGAAAAGTAATTGAAAATAATAATTTGGATTTTGTGTTTCCCAAAATAGCAAGTAAAGGGATCTCTGGTAGGTTAGGAGGGCAGGATGGTCTCGTAAGGTTTCATAACGTCATAGAAAACCGTTAATTGAAAGTTTCCTCTCCTAACCTAACAGGCTAAGCCAGAGGACCCAAAACAGAAAACGGGACTATACGTCACTTTCGTGAGCCGATACCATTTTCAATTACGTCCTTTTTTTTTTTTTTAGTCTGAGTGCGCATAACGAGCGAAAAACGACGTAATTTGTAAGAGGACAGGTTGTGGATATCTTATCCTGTCCTCGTGTCTTTGCCATGTGCCACATGGTCTCTATTCATTGTGTTCGGGAAGCTCAACTGTAGCGAGCACAGGTAGGTGAGTACACAGACACTCTGGAGACACACACAGGCCACATTCAGGTGCACACACACACACACACACACACACACACACACACACACACACACACACACACACACACACACACACACACACACACACCATGGGATCTCACCATGGGTACTGAAAGAGTGTGCAGAGGCACTTTGCTTGCCACTCTCCATAGTGTATAGTAAGTCACTAGAGACGGGAGACCTACCAGAAATATGAAAGACGGCGAATGTGGTCCCAATATACAAAAAGGGCGACAGACAAGAGGCACTGAACTACAGGCCAGTGTCCTTGACTTGTATACCATGCAAGGTGATGGAGAAGATCGTGAGAAAAAACCTGGTAACACATCTGGAGAGAAGGGACTTCGTGACAAATCGCCAACATGGGTTCAGGGAGGGTAAATCTTGCCTTACAGGCTTGATAGAATTCTACGATCAGGTGACACAGATTAAGCAAGAAAGAGAGGGCTGGGCGGACTGCATTTTCTTGGATTGTCGGAAAGCCTTTGACACAGTACCGCATAAGAGGCTGGTACATAAGCTGGAGAGACAGGCAGGTGTAGCTGGTAAGGTGCTCCAGTGGATAAGGGAGTATCTAAGCAATAGGAAGCAGAGAGTTACGGTGAGGGGTGAGACCTCCGATAGGCGTGAAGTCACCAGTGGAGTTCCACAGGGCTCTGTTCTCGGTCCTATCTTGTTTCTGATATATGTAAATGATCTCCCGGAGGGTATCGATTCATTTCTCTCAATGTTTGCGGACGATGCTAAAATTATGAGAAGGATTAAAACAGAAGAGGACTGTTTGAGGCTTCAAGAAGACCTAGACAAGCTGAAGGAATGGTCGAACAAATGGTTGTTAGAGTTTAACCCAACCAAATGTAATGTAATGAAGATAGGTGTAGGGAGCAGGAGGCCAGATACAAGGTATCATCTGGGAGAGGAAATTCTTCAGGAGTCAGAGAAGGAAAAAGACTTGGGGGTTGATATCACGCCAGACCTGTCTCCTGCAGCACATATCAAGCGGATAACATCAGCGGCATATGCCAGGCTGGCCAACATACGAACGGCATTCAGAAACTTGTGTAAAGAATCATTCAGAACTTTGTATACCACATATGTCAGGCCAATCCTGGAGTATGCAGCCCCAGCATGGAGTCCATATCTAGTCAAGGATAAGACTAAACTGGAAAAGGTTCAAAGGTTTGCCACCAGACTAGTACCCGAGCTGAGAGGTATGAGCTACGAGGAGAGACTACGGGAATTAAACCTCACTTCGCTGGAAGACAGAAGAGTTAGGGGGACATGATCACCACATTCAAGATTCTGAAGGGAATTGATAGGGTAGATAAAGACAGTCTATTTAACACAAGGGGAACACGCACAAGGGGACACAGGTGGAAACTGAGTGCCCAAATGAGCCACAGAGATATTAGAAAGAACTTTTTTAGTGTCAGAGTGGTTGACAAATGGTATGCATTAGGGGGTGATGTGGTGGAGGCTGACTCCATACACAGTTTCAAATGTAGATATGACAGAGCCCGATAGGCTCAGGAATCTGTACACCTGTTGATTGACGGTTGAGAGGCGGGACCAAAGAGCCAGAGCTCAACCCCCGCAAACACAACTAGGTGAGTACAACTAGGTGAGTACACACACACACACACACACACAGCCACACACGTCCAGAATGCTGCAGTATGCAATGAAATTAAAAGAATGTTATTTATAGGTGAAAAAATATTGAGGCAATTGGTCGCGCATCAATTAGTAGTTCAGTTGGTGGTGTGTGTGTGCCTGGGGAGTTCAGGGACGGCAGCTCGATCCCATTGTATAACTCGCTATTTTCTCAGAAACTAATATGGATAGATGGAGTTGAGACAGCGAGAGGAACAAGACCCCGGTTGCTCTTCCTCAGCTCTCATGAGAGGGGAAGTGAGGAGTGCCTGGAGAGGGAGATGGAGTGAGGGAGACAACGGATGAGGACAAAGGGATGTGAGCGAGGGAGGAGGAAGAAGTAAGTTTTGAAAAGTTAAGCGAGAGAAGTGTTTTGTTGTAACTCCGGGGGATCATTGCCCCCCCCCCCCTCCCTTCCCTCCAGTCTCCTGGTCGATGGCCTGAGCAATCAGACTATTTGTGGTTGCAGATCGCAGGCAGCGTCTGGTTGATCAAGGAGGGGGGGGGGGTGGAAAGCTGGTGGGGTGGTTATAGGTTAATGAAATATGTGTAGTTATCAGCCTCCCCTCCCCGTCACCCCTTCTCCTCCAGACTCCCCACAGATAGACACATTAAAGGGCGCCCCTCCTCCCCCCCCACCCCCCCCTCCCCCCTTCGCGTGTCCACGAGGTGTTAGAGCGTGTCCAAGATTTACTTGATAATATTACTTGTCGGTCCCTCTTATTCACTCCCTTCCCTTCATCCCTCTCTCTCCCCCCCCTCCCATCCCCATCTCTCTCTCCCCCATCTCTCCCTCCCTCCCTCTCCTCCTTCCCTTGCGTCTTTCCCTTTCTTGATCACTCCATCATCGTCGCACCCCCCCTCTCCCCTCCCACCCTTGAACTTCATCACTCTCCTTCCCTCTTTCCCCCCTCCCTCCCCTCCTCATCATTCCCCTCACGGTCGTGCCACCTATTCCCGCACCATTTGACAAGCGTCAAATTTGAAGTGGTTTTGCTTCACTAGAATCGTAGGAAAATGGACACGAAGCGTGTGGAGGGGAATGTTCGGTGTTGTGAGGGAGCGGCAACACTGCCCTGCTTCTTGTCGTGTTACAGCCTTCACAACGTTGGCATTAAGTGTGAGGACAGGTTAAGACGACGTGCAGCTAATGTCTGTACCCGGGCAGCTGGTGGGGGGGCTGTACCCGGCAGCTGGTGGGGGGCTGTACCCGGCAGCTGGTGGGGAGGCTGTACCCGGCAGCTGGTGGGGAGGCTGTACCCGGCAGCTGGTGGGGGGGCTGTACCCGGCAGCTGGTGGGGAGGCTGTACCCGGCAGCTGGTGGGGGGGCTGTACCCGGGAAGCTGGTGGGGGCTGTACCCGGCAGCTGGTGGGGGGCTGTACCCGGCAGCTGGTGGGGGCTGTACCCGGCAGCTGGTGGGGGGCTGTACCCGGCAGCTGGTGGGGGGGGGGGCTGTACCCGGCAGCTGGTGGGGGGCTGTACCCGGCAGCTGGTGGGGGGCTGTACCCGGCAGCTGGTGGGGGGCTGTATCCGGCAGCTGGTGGGGGGGGGGGCTGTACCCGGCAGCTGGTGGGGGGCTGTACCCGGCAGCTGGTGGGGGGGGCTGTACCCGGCAGCTGGTGGGGGGGGCTGTACCCGGCAGCTGGTGGGGGGGGGCTGTACCCGGCAGCTGGTGGGGGGGGGCTGTACCCGGCAGCTGGTGGCTGTACCCGGCAGGGGGGGGGCTGTACCCGGCAGCTGGTGGGGGGCTGTACCCGGCAGCTGGTGGGGGGCTGTACCCGGGCAGCTGGTGGGGGGGCTGTACCCGGCAGCTGGTGGGGGGCTGTACCCGGCAGCTGGTGGGGGGCTATACCCGGCAGCTGGTGGGGGGCTGTACCCGGCAGCTGGTGGGGGGGGGGCTGTACCCGGCAGCTGGTGGGGGGCTGTACCCGGCAGCTGGTGGGGGGGGCTGTACCCGGCAGCTGGTGGGGGGCTGTACCCGGCAGCTGGTGGGGGGCTGTACCCGGCAGCTGGTGGGGGGCTGTACCCGGCAGCTGGTGGGGGGGCTGTACCCGGCAGCTGGTGGGAGGGGGCTGTACCCGGCAGCTGGTGGGGGCTGTACCCGGCAGCTGGTGGGGGTCTGTACCCGGCAGCTGGTGGGGGGCTGTACCCGGCAGCTGGTGTGGGGGGGGGGCTGTACTCAGCAGCTGGTGGGGGGCTGTACCCGGCAGCTGGTGGGGGGGCTGTACCCGGGCAGCTGGTGGGGGGGCTGTACCCGGCAGCTGGTGGGGGGCTGTACCCGGCAGCTGGTGGGGGGCTGTACCCGGCAGCTGGTGGGGGGGCTGTACCCGGCAGCTGGTGGGGGGCTGTACCCGGCAGCTGGTGGGGGGCTGTACCCGGCAGCTGGTGGGGGGCTGTACCCGGCAGCTGGTGGGGGGCTGTACCCGGCAGCTGGTGGGGCGCTGTACCCGGCAGCTGGTGGGGGGCTGTACCCGGCAGCTGGTGGGGGGCTGTACCCGGCAGCTGGTGGGGGCTGTACCCGGCAGCTGGTAGGGGGGCTGTACCCGGCAGCTGGTGGGGGGCTGTACCCGGCAGCTGGTGGGGGGCTGTACCCGGCAGCTGGTGTGAATGTGCAGAGGGATCTATCTATAAGGGGGTGGGTGGGGGTGAATGGTCTCGGAGCTCTGCCGGCAGCACCTTCCTCCAATATGTTTGTTTACATGTGGGTGTCATGTGTCAAGACCCGAGTGTCGTACACGGCACTTGAGTGTCGTGTGGGGCCCGGGGGGGGGGGTGCCACGTGTAGGGCACTCCGTCACACTAGGTGCCAGCGGTGTCAAGTGCCACGCGTGTTGTCTACTGGGCTTTAATAGATATGCCAAGCGTGGCACTCCTAATAATTAAATAAGATGGGTGTTCTATGAAGCTACTTGACGCACGGGAATAGTGATACAGGAGAATAATGATACTAGATAATGTATTTAAAGGATGAGGGAACAACGGTGCCAACACCCTAATGTTGTCAGTGCCAACACCATACGGGTGTCAGTGCCAACACCCTACTGGTGTCAATGCCAACACCACATTACTGTCGTCAGTGCCAACACCCTACTGTTGTCAGTGCCAACACCACATTACTGGTGTCAGTGCCAACACCCTACTGTCGTCAGTGCCAACACCCTACTGTCGTCAGTGCCAACACCCTACTGTTGTCAGTGCCAACACCACATTACTGGTGTCAGTGCCAACACCCTACTGTTGTCAGTGCCAACACCCTACTGTTGTCAGTGCCAACACCCTACTGTTGTCAGTGCCAACACCCTACTGTTGTCAGTGCCAACACCCTACTGTTGTCAGTGCCAACACCCTACTGTTGTCAGTGCCAACACCCTACTGTTGTCAGTGCCAACACCACATTACTGGTGTCAGTGCCAACACCCTACTGTTGTCAGTGCCAACACCCTACTGTTGTCAGTGCCAACACCCTACTGTTGTCAGTGCCAACACCCTACTGTCGTCAGTGCCAACACCCTACTGTTGTCAGTGCCAACAACACATTACTGGTGTCAGTGCCAACACCCTACTGTTGTCAGTGCCAACACCACATTACTGGTGTCAGTGCCAACACCCTACTGTTGTCAGTGGCAACACCCTACTGTTGTCAGTGCCAACACCACATTACTGGTGTCAGTGCCAACACCCTACTGCCGTCAGTGCCAACTCCCTACTGTTGTCAGTGCCAACACCCTACTGTTGTCAGTGCCAACACCACATTACTGGTGTCAGTGCCAACACCCTACTGTTGTCAGTGCCAACACCACATTACTGGTGTCAGTGCCAACACCCTACTGTCGTCAGTGCCAACACCCTACTGTTGTCAGTGCCAACACCCTACTGTTGTCAGTGCCAACACCCTACTGTTGTCAGTGCCAACACCCTACTGTACTGGTGTCAGTGCCAACACCCTACTGTTGTCAGTGCCAACACCCTACTTTCGTCAGTGCCAACACCCTACTGTTGTCAGTGCCAACACCCTACTGGTGTCAGTGCCAACACCCTACTGTCGTCAGTGCCAACACCCTACTGGTGTCAGTGCCAACACCACATTACTGGTGTCAGTGGCAACACCCTACTGTCGTCAGTGCCAACACCACATTACTGGTGTCAGTGGCAACACCCTACTGTCGTCAGTGCCAACACCCTACTGGTGTCAGTGCCAACACCCTACTGGCGTCAGTGCCAACACCACTGGTGTCAGTGCCAACACCCTACTAGTGTCAGTGCCAACACCACAGGTGTCAGTGCCAACACCCTACTGGTGTCAGTGCCAACACCCTACTGGTGTCAGTACCAACACCCTACTGGTGTCAGTGCCAACACCCTACTGGTGTCAGTGCCAACACCCTACTGGTGCCAGTGCCAACACCACATTACTGGTGTCAGTGCCAACACCCTACTGGTGTCAGTGCCAACACCCTACTGGTGTCAATGCCAACACCCTACTGGTGTCAGTGCCAACACCCTACTGGTGCCAGTGCCAACACCACATTACTGGTGTCAGTGCCAACACCCTACTGGTGTCAGTGCCAACACCACTGGTGTCAGTGCCAACACCCTACTGGTGTCAGTGCCAACACCCTACTGGTGTCAGTGCCAACACCCTACTGGTGTCAGTGCCAACACCCTACTGGTGTCAGTGCCAACACCCTACTGGTGTCAATGCCAACACCCTACTGGTGTCAGTGCCAACACCCTACTGGTGTCAGTGCCAACACCCTACTGTCGTCAGTGCCAACACCCTACTGGTGTCAGTGCCAACACCCTACTGGTGTCAATGCCAACACCCTACTGGTGTCAGTGCCAACACCCTACTGGTGCCAGTGCCAACACCACATTACTGGTGTCAGTGCCAACACCCTACTGGTGTCAGTGCCAACACCACTGGTGTCAGTGCCAACACCCTACTGGTGTCAGTGCCAACACCCTACTGGTGTCAGTGCCAACACCCTACTGGTGTCAATGCCAACACCCTACTGGTGTCAGTGCCAACACCCTACTGGTGTCAGTGCCAACACCCTACTGGTGCCAGTGCCAACACCACATTACTGGTGTCAGTGCCAACACCCTACTGTCGTCAGTGCCAACACCCTACTGGTGCCAGTGCCAACACCACATTACTGGTGTCAGAGTGAGGAGCAACAGTTGGGGTCCTCCATATTCTTGGCCAGTAGCACTCTTGCCCTGAAATATTACTGTCAAATATTTGGCGTCGTGATGGTTTGGCTCGTTTAGACTCCGCCAAATTAATTGTTAAGTGACGCTAAATTAATTGTCGTGTTTTGGCGCACTGTTGTATTATTACCTCCCAGCGTTTTGTGGTTGTGGTTGGTGGTGGTGGTTGATGGTGGTGGTGGTTGGTGGTTGGTGGTGGTGGTTGATGGTGGTGGTGGTGGTGGTTGGTTGTGGTTGGTGGTGGTGGTTGATGGTGGTGGTGGTGGTTGATGGTGGTGGTGGTGGTTGGTGGTGGTGGTTGATGGTGGTGGTGGTTGGCTGTGTGATTGGTGAGGGTGGTGGTGGTTGGTGGTGGTGGTTGATGGTGGTGGTGGTTGGCTGTGTGATTGGTGAGGGTGGTGGTGGTTGGTGGTGGTGGTTGGCTGTGTGGTTGTTGGTGGTGGTGTGGTTGGTGGTGGTGGTTGATGGTGGTGGTGGTGGTTGGTTGTGGTGGTTGGTGGTGGTGGTTGGCTGTGTGGTTGTTGGTGGTGGTGTGGTTGGTGGTGGTGGTTGATGGTGGTGGTGGTGGTTGGTTGTGGTGGTTGGTGGTGGTGGTTGGTGGTGGTGGTTGATGGTGGTGGTGGTGGTGGTGGTTGGTGGTGGTGGTTGATGGTGGTGGTGGTGGTGGTTGATGGTGGTGGTTGATGGTGGTGGTTGATGGTGGTGGTGGTTGGCTGTGTGGTTGTTGGTGGTGGTGGTGTGGTTGGTGGTGATGGTGGTTGGTACTGGTGGTTGGCTGTTTGGTTGGTACTGGTGGTTGGCTGTGGTTGGTGGTATTGGTCGCGTGGTTGGTCGTGGTGGTTGGCTGTGGTTGGTGGTGGTGGTTGGCTGTTGTTGGTGGTGGTGGTTGGCTGTGGTTGCTGGTGGTTGGCTGTGGTTGGTGGTGGTGGTTGGCTGTGGTTGCTGGTGGTTGGCTGTGGTTGGAGGTGGTGGTCGTCGTGTGGGTGGTGGTGTCCACTGTGTGTGGTTGTGATGCCACAGTTCTGTTGTCGTGTTTTCTGTTTTGACAGTTAGCGTGTCTGGCTTTGTCCCCTAATGGTACGGTGAGTCTCTGCCTCTGGTACCAGCTGTTGCGTGTGGCCCAGGGGGCACCTGGTGTGTGTATCCCTAATGACAGGGGTTCCCGTCCCTGGAGCCAGCTGGTGACCAACTGCCATGGTTCAGCTTTCAGGGGCGGCACTGACCCGGGTAAAGCCTTCGTGGCCGCTAAAATGTTCCGTCTGCGGCCTGTTTTCTTCCGCGGGGCACGTGGCAGCGGAAGCTGGGACATGCGGCTTGTCCTAAACGTTGACAATAGGTTTTTGCTTCACATGTCCCCATGTCTTGGCCCTCTTCCACGTTACTCTTGTCCTGATAGCGTACTATTGCACCCTGTCCTATCCCATGTTTTGATCTGACCACTGTCATGTGGGCTATGGACCATTGTAATAGTATCTTGATGGCCAGTGTGCACGGAGTTCCTGGCTCTGTTCATAAGGCTTTCAACCTTAAGGCTTCGTCTCGACCTGGAAAGCTGAGTGCTGACAGGTGTAGAGGACATTAGGCAGCGGAACAGAGTGTCGATCAACTGGCACAGGTTCCTGCGACTCTGGAAGAGACAACGACGAACAAATAAGTAACCCGCACGTGTGAAATGAACAGGACGACGTTTCTGTCCAATCCTGGACCTTTATGTGACGACGTTTCGGTCTGTCCAGAGCCCTCATTACGGTGTTAAGCGACAAAATACACAGGTTCTTTACTAAACGTTTTTTGGGCCTGCGGGCTTCCAACGGCAACAGCCTGACAGACCTTAAAAGTGTGTATTGAGGCCGATCATAGTTGTATGCGCGCTGTGCAACCTATAGATTACCTGTAGTCGTCCTGAGAGTTCTTCTCCCCAAGCCCGGGCTTGGGCCCCGGCTCGTCTTGTCATAATTTGATCTAGACGGCTGTTGCTTGGAGCGGTCCGCAGGCCCACATATCCACAACAGCCTGGTTGGTCCGGCACTTCTTGCAAGAAAGTGTCCAAGTGTCTCTCGAATACCTGCACCTTGGTTCCGGCAATATTCTCAGAGGACCCCGAGAAACAGGACGCCACGCGCCTCACGCCTCACTTGTTATACCGGCGGCACGCGCCCTTAGGCCTACTAAGGCTTCACCCTCGGGTCGTTCTCATGAAGCCGCTCCGTAAAAAATGCAACTGTTTTGCCTAACAAGAAAGGTTCCAACCCAAGAAACCCACTTAATCATGGCCGATGCTCAGAGAACGTTAGTATTACGATGCTTAATTTTTTACTAATGCGTCGCAATTTTAATGGATTTTCGATTCCATTCAAAATGCGACGGTGGGAGGGTAATCAGGGGCGTGTAATTGTGTACTAGAGGGCGTGTGAGACGGAGGGGGGGGGGAGGCGGTGCCCATCACCCCCCCCCCACGTGTTGCCCACCTGTGGTTGTCGACTCAATCCTCCTTCCCCTCCCAAGGAGTGCCAGATGGCCCTCAGCTGGCGCAGTGACTGGCGGGTCGCTGCTGGAGACCCGCGCCTCGGTCGGCCAGGCTCCTCCTACATGCTGTGGTGGAGGTGGGCACGAGGGGGGGGGTGATGGGAGGGGGTTGGTGGGGTGGGGGTGATGGGAGGGGGTTGGTGGGGTGGGGGTGGGGGTGGTAGGAGGGGGGTTGGTGGGGTGGGGGTGGTAGGAGGGGGGGTTGGTGGGGTGGGGGGTGGTAGGAGGGGGGTTGGTGGGGGTGGTAGGAGGGGGGGTTGGTGGGGTGGGGGTTTGGGCACGGGTCATGAGGTTGACCTTGGGCTTGGAGTGGTGGGGAAGGGGGGGGGCGTTGTATACTCACCTAGTTGTGTTTGCGAAAGACGAGTCGTGGCTCTTGGGTCCCGCCTCTCAACTCTTAATCGACTGGTGTATCCGTTCCTGAGTATATTGGGCTCTCTCATATTTACATTAAAGCTGCTAAATAGTCTGTCCTTGTGTTGTCTATTCTCCTGAGTATTTTGTATGTGGTAATCATGTCCCCTTGTTTCTTCTCTCTTTTTCGCAAGGTTTAACACCTTTAGTTCTTCCCTCGTAGCTCATACCCCTCAGCTCTAAGACTACTCTGGTGGCACTCTTGGAGTAAGAAATAGATATTTGTTTCTAGTGTGGTGCCCAAGTGTTCCGTTACAACCCTCTAGGAAGTGTTTAAGGTCAGGATTATCATTACAGTTTTATAGTTTTATAGTCTGGTGGCATACCTCTGAACTTTTTCCAGGTTCATTTTGTATTTTAACAAGATAAGGACTCCATGCTGGTGCGGCATATTCCAGGACTGGTGTGATGTAAACGATATACAAGATCCTAAACGACTATTCTAGAGTGCTACAGGCAGTTCCTATATTAGTCAACCTACCGTATACAGCTGATGATATTGTTTTAATGTGGGCTGTTTACAGCTTGAGGGGTAATATCAACCCCAAGTCTCAGTCTCTGTTCCGAATGGTGGTGATAGTGGTTGTGGTGGTGTTAAAGTGGGTGACGGTGGCACTGGTGGCGGGGCACTGGTGGTGGTGGTGGCGGGGCACTGGTGGTGGCGGCGGTGGTGGTGGCACTGGTGGCGGCGGCGGACCATCCGTCAAGGCCCGTGTGATGCCAACACCACTATTAATTATTACACGGTCAGGTCGCTCCTTTTTTTACTCTAACTCTATACGTCTCCGTCGACGCCATCTCTGCCCCTGTCTGTGCTGCCTCTGCCACCACCACTGTCACCACCAGCCTCCACCTACCCCACCTACTCCACCTACCCCCTACCACTGCCTCCACCTACCCCACCTACTCCACCTACCCCCTACCACTGCCTCCACCTACCCCCCTACCACTGCCTCCACCTACCCCCCTACCACTGCCTCCACCTACCCCCCACCTACCCCCCACCTACCCCACCTACCCCCACCTACCCCCACCTACCCCCACCTACCCCCCACCACTGCCTCCACTCATTTCCATGAACAACAATTGGAAGTGCCAGGAAAAGTATTACAAGTAAAGCCCTGCTCGTTAGTAACGGTGTGGACGCTGCAGCAGGTGATGCAGGGCGCTGATTTTGTGTTGAAGTTGGAGAAGTAGAGGAAGGTGTTGCAGTGTTGCAGGTGAGTGTTGCATCACACTCCCAGGACGACCCGAGGGGTCAGCCCCCGGTGGGCACGCCCTTATCAAGCCGCCGCCCGCACCCAGGGTGGGCAGGAGGGGCTGCTCTTTCCGTCGTGTTGAGCGGGATGTTGTCATCGACATTTAATGCCGCAGCGTTAAAAAAGAGCGAAGACCGGTAATCCCAAGCAACCATACCGATCGTGAAAGATCAGGATCCAAGTCCCAGCTGTGTCTGGGTACAAGTAACAGGATGAACAACCCAGCGGGTTTTCTTCCTATTGGGGAGTATTGTACATGCTGCTTTGGCGGTGTCCACTCACAAGATGTGTGGCGCTGCCCAATAAACTCACCCCTCGGGGCAAAATTTAAAATTTAAATTTAAATCACGATCCAAGTTCTCTTGGGTGTCCACTAACGTGATTTGGTATTGTTCTTCGCCCCCTGGCAGTCTAATTGATGTTCATAATGCTCTCAAACTCTTAAGTTTGAGTCTTTGGGCAATTCGAACCTGGACATCAGGATATCAGGTCGTCTCCTCAAATCATGTTTCAATATTGGTGGCGAGAGTGAGTTATCCCAGTCCTCAGGTTATCTCCCTCGAGGAGTTACCAGTAGTGTTGGGGAGAGAGTGGGGGACCCCCTCCAACAGTGGGGGACCCCCCCTCCAACAGTGGGGATCCCCTCCAACAGTGGGGATCCCCTCCAACAGTGGGGATCCCCTCCAACAGTGGAGACCCCCTCCAACAGTGGAGACCCCCTCCAACAGTGGGGACCCCCTCCAACAGTGGGGGATCCCCTCCAACAGCGGGGGACCCCCCCCCTCCAACAGTGGGGACCCCCTCCAACAGTGGGGGTCCCCTCCAACAGTGGGGGATCCCCTCCAACAGTGGAGACCCCCTCCAACGGTGGGGGACCCCCTCCAACAGTGGGGACCCCCTCCAACAGTGGAGACCCCCCTCCAACAGTGGGGGTCCCCTCCAACAGTGGGGACCCCCTCCAACAGTGGAGACCCCCCTCCAACAGTGGGGATCTCCTCCAACAGTGGAGACCCCCCTCCAACAGTGGGGGACCCCCTCCAACAGTGGGGGACCCCCTCCAACAGTGGGGGACCCCCTCCAACAGTGGGGGACCCCCTCCAACAGTGGGGGACCCCCTCCAACAGTGGGGGGTCCCCTCCAACAGTGGGGACCCGCTCCAACAGTGGGGACCCCCTCCAACAGTGGGGACCCCCTCCAACAGTGGGGACCCCCTCCAACAGTGGGGGACCCCCTCCAACAGTGGGGGACCCCCTCCAACAGTGGAGACCCCCTTCCAACAGTGGGGACCCCCTCCAACAGTGGGGACCCCCTCCAACAGTGGGGACCCCCCTCCAACAGTGGGGGACCCCCCTCCAACAGTGGGGGACCCCCTCCAACAGAGGGTGACCCCCCTCCAACAGGGGGACCCCCTCCAACAGTGGGGACCCCCTCCAACATTGGGGACCCCCTCCAACAGTGGGGGACCCCCCTCCAACAGTGGGGGACCCCCTCCAACAGTGGGGGACCCCTTCCAACAGTGGGGACCCCCTCCAACAGTGGGGACCCCTTCCAACAGTGGGGACCCCCCTCCAACAGTGGGGGACCCCCCTCCAACAGTGGGGGACCCCCTCCAACAGGGGGACCCCCTCCAACAGGGGGACCCCCCTCCAACAGTGGGGGTCCCCCCTCCAACAGAGGGGGACCCCCCTCCAACAGTGGGGATCCCCTCCAACAGTTGGAGGGGATCGGGCCTCCTCCACTCCATATTGTAAGATGCCATATTCGCCGGTTGAAGGAATTGATCTGCGATGGGCCGTTTCCAGTCATGAACCAGGAATTACATTGTCAAGTTGTTGATTGATGGCGTCGAGTTTATCATGCACGGGGGAGAGCCGACCACCATTACCACCACCACCACCACCTCCCACCACCACAACCACCACCACCTACCACCACCACAACCACCTGTACCAGCATAGTGTTTATCATACACGAGCCAGAACTGTTTCCATTAACACCTTAGCCATCACCACCACCATCTCCACCACCACCACCACCACCACCACCACCACCACCACCACCACCACAACCACCACCACCACCACCATCACCACCACCACCACCACCACCATCTCCACCACCACCACCACCACTGCCACCATCACCACCATCCCAACTGATTTAGGTGTAGACATAATTCTATCTGTAACACTTGAACACACAAACCAGTTAACATCGGTAGCATATGGAACGCTATCAAATAGTGGAAAGAGAGGGAATATAATCACAACATACAAGATACTGAGGGGAAATAGACAAGGTTCTGGGCTGCCGCTTTAAATTTCGGGAAAGTAGAACTAGAAAACATAAGTAGGAGCTGAAAACGCAACGATGCGGAGACATGTTAGGAAGTACTCGCACCCTGTACAGGTGGTCAACCACTGGAATACATTAAGGGAAGAAGCCTCGGAAGCCACCTCCACATTAAGGCCAAGCTTAACAGAGAAGTCGGACGTCAGAATTGTTAAATTATAATGCAACAAATGCATCAGGGGATAGTTCCCGGGCGTAAAGTTTATTGAGGTAATGAAATACATCTCAAATGGATAGATTAGCTTAAGCTGTTTCTACCCCCTGGCTTAAAGAGGTAGACCTCACTCGCCCATAGAGTGATAGGTAAGTACTGGTAGGTAAGCACCACCACTAGCGTACCTACGCTCCTCTCCATCAGTGTCTCTCGCTTCCCCCAACAATTAACAGTACGTGCTCTTTGCATATTCGGAAAATTAATTACCCTTAACTTTTTTTTTCCTCTTTTTGATAATTAACTGGTAGAAGAAGGCATGTGTGAGAGGTGTTTTGTGTTCTCTTTGTGGAGGGTGGTGTGTGTACTGGTGGTGGGGAGTGGTGGTGTGTGTGGGGACTGCTCCTGCCCAACTGTAATTATATGTATTTACCTATTTCTGCCTGCAAGATTAATCTTTCTGCTCTTGGTCTCCGCCTTGTAGCCACTTGTTGTCTAATGCAATGACTTTCGACCTACTTCTCTATAATATCTACTTTTAAAACTGTGATTGGAGTTTGCTTGCTTCTACAACCTGTTTCTTTAGTTCATTCTATTTTCCCTAGTATTATACTAAAGACATCTTTCTAACATCTCTGTGCCTCAGATGAGCCTCTAGCTTCCATCTCTGTCCTCGTATTCTATTGTATACATTATTCGATTGCTCCTCTTTTCTACTCTGTCAATTCCCTGAAGTATTTCATGACGTCTTCATGAAATACTTCATGATGAAGTATTTCATCATGTCTTCCCTCTTTTTAGCGTCGTCAGGTCTGGTTTTTTCAGTCTTTCTTTATACCCCATCTCACAATTTTTGTTGCAAGCTGCTCAACCTTTCCTAATATTTTTCTTTTAAAGATGGAGGCACAACTGATCTCAGGTAAACGGTGTACAGAGATCTGAATACTGTTTGTTAGTGTAGATTATGCTGCCATATTCCTCTCTCCAGGTATGCTGCCATACCTCCTCTCTCCAGGTATGCTGCCATATTCCTCTCTCCAGGTATGCTGCCATACCTCCTCTCTCCAGGTATGCTGCCATATTCCTCTCTCCAGGTATGCTGCCATACCTCCTCTCTCCAGGTATGCTGCCATACCTCCTCTCTCCAGGTATGCTGCCATATTCCTCTCTCCAGGTATGCTGCCATATTCCTCTCTCCAGGTATACTGCCATATTCCTCTCTCCAGGTATGCTGCCATACCTCCTCTCTCCAGGTATGCTGCCATATTCCTCTCTCCAGGTATGCTGCCATATTCCTCTCTCCAGGTATGCTGCCATACCTCCTCCAGGTATGCTGCCATACCCCTCTCCAGGTATGCTGCCATACCTCCTCTCTCCAGGTATGCTGCCATACCTCCTCTCTCCAGGTATGCTACCATACCTCCTCTCTCCAGGTATGCTACCATACCTCCTCTCTCCAGGTATGCTACCATACCCCCTCTCTCCAGGTATGCTGCCATACCCCCTCTCTCCAGGTATGCTGCCATACCCCCTCTCTCCAGGTATGCTGCCATACCCCCTCTCTCCAGGTATGCTGCCATACCCCCTCTCTCCAGGTATGCTGCCATACCCCCTCTCTCCAGGTATGCTGCCATACCTCCTCTCTCCAGGTATGCTGCCATACCTCCTCTCTCCAGGTATGCTGCCATACCTCCTCTCTCCAGGTATGCTGCCATACCTCCTCTCTCCAGGTATGCTGCCATACCTCCTCTCTCCAGGTATGCTGCCATACCTCCTCTCTCCAGGTATGCTGCCATACCTCCTCTCTCCAGGTATGCTGCCATACCTCCTCTCTCCAGGTATGCTGCCATACCTCCTCTCTCCAGGTATGCTGCCATACCTCCTCTCTCCAGGTATGCTGCCATACCTCCTCTCTCCAGGTATGCTGCCATACCTCCTCTCTCCAGGTATGCTGCCATACCTCCTCTCTCCAGGTATGCTGCCATACCTCCTCTCTCCAGGTATGCTGCCATACCTCCTCTCTCCAGGTATGCTGCCATACCTCCTCTCTCCAGGTATGCTGCCATACCTCCTCTCCAGGTATGCTGCCATACCCCCTCTCCAGGTATGCTGCCATACCTCTCTCCAGGTATGCTGCCATACCCCCTCTCCAGGTATGCTGCCATACCCCCTCTCCAGGTATGCTGCCATATCTCCTCTCTCCAGGTATGCTGCCATACCTCCTCTCTCCAGGTATGCTGCCATACCTCCTCTCTCCAGGTATGCTGCCATACCTCCTCTCCAGGTATGCTGCCATACCCCCTCTCCAGGTATGCTGCCATACCTCTCTCCAGGTATGCTGCCATACCCCCTCTCCAGGTATGCTGCCATACCTCCTCTCCAGGTATGCTGCCATATCTCCTCTCTCCAGGTATGCTGCCATACCTCCTCTCTCCAGGTATGCTGCCATACCCCCTCTCCAGGTATGCTGCCATACCCCCTCTCCAGGTATGCTGCCATACCCCCTCTCCAGGTATGCTGCCATACCCCCTCTCCAGGTATGCTGCCATATCTCCTCTCTCCAGGTATGCTGCCATACCTCCTCTCTCCAGGTATGCTGCCATACCCCCTCTCCAGGTATGCTGACATACCCCCTCTCCAGGTATGCTGCCATACCTCTCTCCAGGTATGCTGCCATACCCCCTCTCCAGGTATGCTGCCATATCTCCTCTCTCCAGGTATGCTGCTGAAGTTACCCCGTTTATATGAGCCTCCAGAGTGAGACTTATGACCACTCAGAGTAACGTAGTGAGTGTTATGTTCACTCTCAGGTCTTTCTCTCTACAGTCATTACTGAGAGGTAGTTTAGTTTCCCTTCATTGTATGATTCACTTTTGGTCTCCCGGCACCTGTGAACGTGTGTGTGTGGGGGGGGGGGGGGTAGGGGAGGAGAAGGTATGTATTTTTCCAGTTCTCATATATCTCGCTTCTTGCTATTTTTCACTTTCCTTTCCTCCTCCCTCCCTCCCTTCCTCTGGACGTCTTAATATTCTGGGTTATGCTAATGGCAGGTCTTGGCCCTCAGTTCCAGCAGAATAATAGCTTGTGTTTGTCATTTACATGCTCGCTCTAACACACACACACACACACACACACACACACACACACACACACACACACACACACACACACACACACACACACACACACACACAGCACAATTAGTTGACTACACTTAGGTGAGTACACACACATGGGGCGCCGGTGGCTGTGTGGATAGCACGCTGGGCACGTAATCCTGTGGCCCGGGTTCGGTTCCCGGCGCCGGCGAGAAACAAAAATGGGCAGTTTCTTTCACCCTGATGCCCCTGTTACCTAGTAGTAAATAGTTATCTGAGAGTTAGCCCAGCTGTTACGAGCTGCTTCCTTTTAGGGAGGTGTGTGTCTAAGAGAGAAATATATTTATTAGATATAGTAAAGGAAAAGTAGATTGATTCAAGAGCTATAGATCGATTATGCAGATACAAATAGTAAATACACACAACAAAGCCCCTTTATACATTCAACATCCGGGACTCACTTACGGTAGACTGATGTGATGGTAACTCCTTCTACCTCTCTTAGTCCATCTACCTTCTCTCCTTCCCTCCCTCCCTCCCTCCCTCCCTCCCTCCCTCCCTCCCTCCCTCCTTCCTTCTCTCCTTCCCTCCTTCTCTCCTTCCCTCCTTCTCTCCTTCCCTCCCTCCTTCCCTCCCTATAGCCGTGGTGGAGGGGCTGCGTGCGGCGGAGTGGCATATTATAGCCGGGGTCCTGCCTCCTCTATCACACTCCGCCTCCCCTAATATATCTCCAATATTTAGAGATCAGATTAGAGCTGTCCCGGAGGTTAATGTGGATTGTGAGTCCAGCTTAGTTTGTTGGCCCCTGAGCCTTGTCTTGGCCGCTGAGCCTTGTCTTGGCCGCTGAACCTTGTCTTGGCCGCTGAGCCTTGTCTTGGCCGCTGAGCCTTGTCTTGGCCGCTGAGCCTTGTCTTGACCGCTGAGCCTTGTCTTGGCCGCTGAGCCTTGTCTTGGCCGCTGAGCCTTGTCTTGGCCGCTGAGCCTTGTCTTGGCCGCTGAGCCTTGTCTTGACCCCTGAGCCTTGTCTTGGCCGCTGAGCCTTGTCTTGGCCGCTGAGCCTTGTCTTGGCCGCTGAGCCTTGTCTTGGCCGCTGAGCCTTGTCTTGGCCCCTGAGCCTTGTCTTGGCCGCTGAGCCTTGTCTTGGCCGCTGAGCCTTGTCTTGGCCGCTGAGCCTTGTCTTGGCCGCTGAGCCTTGTCTTGGCCGCTGAGCCTTGTCTTGGCCGCTGAGCCTTGTCTTGGCCCCTGAGCCTTGTCTTGGCCGCTGAGCCTTGTCTTGGCCGCTGAGCCTTGTCTTGGCCCCTGAGCCTTGTCTTGGCCGCTGAGCCTTGTCTTGGCCGCTGAGCCTTGTCTTGGCCCCTGAGCCTTGTCTTGGCCGCTGAGCCTTGTCTTGGCCGCTGAGCCTTGTCTTGGCCCCTGAGCCTTGTCTTGGCCGCTCAGCCTTGTCTTGGCCGCTGAGCCTTGTCTTGGCCGCTGAGCCTTGTCTTGGCCCCTGAGCCTTGTCTTGGCCGCTGAGCCTTGTCTTGGCCGCTGAGCCTTGTCTTGGCCGCTGAGCCTTGTCTTGGCCGCTGAGCCTTGTCTTGGCCGCTGAGCCTTGTCTTGGCCGCTGAACCTTGTCTTGGCCCCTGAGCCTTGTCTTGGCCGCT